>JPHH03000026.1:0-437933 GCA_000750105.3 Tolypocladium sp. Sup5 PDA-1
CCCCCCCCCCCCCCCCCCCATTCTTAATATCTAGAGCTCGGGTTGCGGCGGGGTCAGGTTGAGTCTGATAGTGAGCTCAAATGCTTTCTCGATGCCATTTGTCAGAGGGTTAACTTGATCAATAGCAGTCCCCTCCAACAGGACTGGTAGCATTGAGGGGGGTAAGAAAGAGGACACCGAGAAGAAGGGCAGAGTATAATGAGGCATGGTAATAGAAGGAAAGTAGACAGAAAGCGAAGAAGGAACGAATTTAAATTGAGCTTAGAAAGCTAAGAGGAAGATAAGGAAAGTTAAGGAAAGTGAGGAAGGCAGTACTTTTCTGCCGGGTTCTGCTAGAAGTGAAACACAACCAAGTCGCAACCTGCCCAACGCTCAAGTCGGGTTATTTGTACAACCACCCAGCTTATTGAGGTACTGTCCGGCCGGACAACAACCCTGGGCCCCCACGCCGTTGGAGGAGCAATAAAGGGGTCCGCCAGCTCCACCCCCATTATTGCACCATCCGTCGCCGCACGCTTGCAGAATTTGTCCCGGTCCGATGTTGGCACAGATGGCATTCTGGTTGGCGATTTGGCCGGGAGCGCAACACGCCCATTGCCCTGCAATTGTGACAGTGCACTGATTCTTGGCGCCGCCGCAAGTACTGCCATTGGGGCAGCAATTGGTAGTATTCGGGTAACATCTCCCATTGCACGACTTCAGGCCCCTAGCGCAACAAGACCTTAACACCGTATTGTCAAGGTCCCTCGGACTGTTGCTGAGCTCCTCAGACGCCACTTTCCTGCACGAACCAGTTAGCGAACTTCCAAGGTTCGATGACAATCACGAACCGGAGAGTTGTCCGTCCCATTGTAGTCGACGGATTCAGCTCATGGGGCGCCTCAGAGGATTGGGATTGTGCGACGCACAACCCAAGAGCAAACAGCACGACAGTGGAGAATTGCGAGCGCATTTTGACACCAAATAGCTTGACAAGGTCTTGAGTTACGGCAGCTGAAGGAGACGCAGCCGTAGCTTTATACCTGAATGGTATGGTGCAAGGGAGAAAATCGGTAGTGGTGATCCGTACCATGTACTGCACGACCTGTACCAAAAACGCCAACCAGACTATCCGTAGGAGTTACCAATTCGTTCAACATAGAAAATTCTAATTCGTATGACTTGCCACCTGGATCTAGAGTGACGATCGTCGCCTGATTTGTCCAATATGGTGTAACAGTGAAATTGTCTCTCCTGTCGCTTACTTCTGTCTCGCGAGGTGTCGTTAAGGCATTCGCTCGAGGAGAGTATGCCTTGTCGCATCACCCAGTCAGACCCCGGGTTTTCTGCGTCATGGCAAGCCGCACAGAAGGAACAGGCCCAGTCCTTAAAGGCCACACCGCTGCCCTCAAGAGGTGTTTCGCCGCTATAACTTCCGGTTCCGTGACAAGTGCGCTAATGCAAAACCATGCGGGGTCGATCGGTCAAGGTCGCCGATCTGTCAAAAGCTGAGCCTAGTTCAAGCCACGGTCACTTAAATTTTGGGGGCAGCATTTTTGGTGGCTTGCACGACCGGCGCGAGGAGTTGGGGGTACTACGAGTAGGGTCTCGGTCTCCAAGTCCCTGCTGCCGATCCTCGGCTCTTCTGCCACTGCCCTGGATTTTGGCTGGACTAGTCCTGTCTGGTAGTCCTCGTCGATGCGCATGCGATCAAAAGGGTGTACGAGGCCATTTCTTGAAAAAGGGAGCCACTGGGCCAAATAGTACAATCTTTCACGATGCAGGTCTCTTCAGGCCAGTTGCTCCGTACTGTCTCTGGGTATGCGGATCTCGAGATGTGGCTGGCTGCCCTCTCCACTTCCAGCCAACTCCGTCAAGACCCCTCTACCCCGCTGCCTCGAGCATGTCGCCCTCGAGCAGGTGGCTGGTTGCACCGGCTTGGCACGGTAGACAACGACCTTGTGCTCTGAGTCGTATACGAAGGCCGTCTACCTGCGATGCCCCCTTTCACGCCCACATACATATAGCTACGGCGCTCTCTTCCTCTCTCTCGCTCTTATACGGACTACACTGCCCCTCTTTAGCAAACCCGAGCCGCGTCGACGCGTCACTCGCATTACCCGAACCCTGGCCTACGTGTCGTATCGGGCCACTTGCCACATCACATATGACATTACTTTCGGGGTCACTGCTGTGTGTACTTGCCTGGCAAATGGGCTGAAGGGAAGAATGAAAAGGCGTGCCGGACGGCGGGGTTGGGCCGGGGTCCGTAGCGGCCGCCGCGCCCACCCCGCGTTATACACTTTCGCCGAAAAGTGCCGCGACCCTTGAGCACAGTAAACTGACTGAAACATAACTTGTCAGATCAGAAGAACCCAATCAAAGACGTGCCGACATAAAACAACGGCAGAGTAAGCGAGACACCCGCATGGTTATCACACGCAACGCGTGGACCAATCTCTACCGGCTCGGGCCGTCTGGTCGTCACAAAAGAAATTCTAACCCCACTCTCCGGTCCCAAGCTGCCTGCACCGAAACACCAACAGGCCTCATGAGTTTCTTTCTTAGTTCCTCCGCCTCAGCATCAGCTCTTCCGAGGATCGACAGAACTGGAATGACGAGATGAAATTACAGGACCTGTCTAAGCGTCTGAGCAGTCTCGAGCGCTCATCGATCTGCAGTGTTTCCCAACAAGCTGAGGAGAGCTCTCCCACGGCACCCCATCTGACTACCTGACTGCACCGATGTCGATTTGGACGGACTGGCGTACATCTTGGGACGTGGAGTGCCGTACACACTTGTCGCCCGTGAAATGACTTCTCATCTCGTCCATGGAGAGGTGCATGGGCAAAATGTTATAGAAAGAGGCAATGGCTAACGCATGACGGCAAGCTGAGCGCCTATCCATCCCCTTAGCAGTGCGAAAGGAGCAAGTAAGTTACTTTTTAGGGTCATGCTTTGTTAAAGGAGAACGAACACACCAAAGGCCGAGTGCAACGAACGTCGTGTAAGTCGTAGAGCCTGTGCCTGCCCAAGCAGTATCAGACAGCTGTTGGTCCGCGACACGGGTCGTCGTGTAAGTCAGAGCGACAAACTCCGTGTAAGTCAGAACAGCAACACGGCGGCGTGTAGGCTATAGAAGCAATGCCTATGTGAACAGGTCTTTTATATCGTGGAAGTCAAAAGCAAAAGGCAAGGAGAGGAAACCACCTAATACCCCCCCTAGTAATAGGGGGGGCGGTCCTTACTATACTTCCTAGGCTAGGCTATAGCCCCTAGTTTTCACCGCTATGCCTAGGATAACCTCGCCCCGATAATAACCTAACGAGAAGGATATAGGTTTTCTTCCCCCTTTCGCCCGTCGCGCTAACTCAACAGCGACCCCGCCCTGTTTGGCCTGGCCATCTTACAGTACCCATACATGCGAACAACTCGCAGATTGAAGACGACCGACACAGCTCTTCGACATCAAATTGAAGCGCAAGGCGTTTGTGTTTTCCAATTTAGGTGTGCTGACTACAGTACTACTACAACAGGCTCGTCAACGCGGCCCTGCCACACGGGTATACCGTCTCGCCTCACCTCACTCTTGGACCCAGCATTTTGCTTACGCCAGCACTCATTTCACGAGCATGAGCTGGCATGCCGTGTCTGCCATCTTTACCCCGTCATCCGACAAGTAATTCAATACTAGGATCAATTCAGGAGGATAGATCCGCGTGATTTCTTCGGCAACAGCCTCGAGCCTGCGGATCGGGATGGAAGTATTCTTGCTGCACGGGAGGACGGGTATACTTACATGACCCTTTCAACTTGGTCGGAAAGCGTGGGGTTGCGGATGGCCAAGTCGGCACAGATGGCCCAGTAAGCCTTGACCAATCACAACTACGCTCGCTGGCAGCACAACCACGAAAGCGAGCGGAGGGTCGCCCGACCTTGCAGTGCAAAGTTGCATTCCAAAAGCAGCTGGGCTCAACCTCCTAATAAAATGTACCGACGACCAGGATTCCACGGCAGCACTTCGTCCGTCAGCAACTTCTGCTGCACAGCCGCTCGTATGAGAGCGCGCCGCGGACGAGCCCATCGTTGAAAGGAGTGGCATCAAGCTGGTAGCGCCGACCGAACAAGAAATAAGAAATAAGGAGGGGGCGCCACTACTGTATGTACTTGGTAATTGCATATACCCCGCTATTGCATGTCCTGAAAAGAGCATGATGCAGTTAACTCCAGTTAGATAAGTACTGCGTCAAGGGGTTGACAAATAAAGCGGCACCGCAAATGGAGGTTTGCCCGCCTACCACCACGTCAACGTCTTGAATTCAACCTTTATTCACGGCCGCAAAGTGTTAGAAATATCACGTTTCTTATAGGCTATCATTGATAAGAACTTAAAGAAGCCAAGATTAATACTTTCTCAATAATTAGGAGGTTGAATCGTAATTTCCACAGGGCAGAGACTTTTGCGGTGCCGCTTTTTCTGTCAACCCCTCGTGCGTATCCCTCCGGGTGAGCTGCATCCAATTCCCAGTCAACCATCTCAGGCACTCAACCACGTCCCATTGACGCGTCGGCAGGCACCAGACGGTACACAGCCAGTGCGTACTTTACAGCCAGTGGCAATGACGGTTGAGGACAGCATACAGGATATCTGTATTGACAAGCCTCGCTGCAGGCTCTGTCAATTCCAGATCCAGGACGATAAATCAGTGGTCGCAGGTATGTTCTCTCCTTTGCAACGAACCTGATGGGAAGGGTGCTCATCTTTGGCTCGTCCGACTTACAGTCCTCGACGATAATCGTGCATCCGCTCCATTCTACTTCCGACGAAACGATACATACGAAGACGAAGAGATCGGAATTGCATTTCATATATGTTGTCGAAGTCGCTACATTAGAAGAAGTCGCCGAGTCCCCTGCCTCCACAACGGATGCTATTCTTTCAAGCTGTTTCCGATATCGTCGAACTTTCCTGCCGCCACCGATTATGACTTCAGTCCGCCAATTCGTTTCGATCTACAAAGGCAAGACCGCATCAAATAGACGGTGGCGAGGAAACTAAAGCACGGTTTCTTACGCCAAATGCCCCAGGAGCTCTGTTACCTAGTTGCAGGATATATTACTCAGGAATTGGCCGCCATAACTTGTCAAGACCTTGCGCGAGACGTCCACCCATCTGATTCCACGATCGACCTTGCCCCGGATGTCTATGCGATATACGTGAGCATTGAGGGTATCTCGTACCTCCAATCCTTACACAACTCACCTCCTGAGGGCGATGGGAGAGGGCAGCGGATTCACGATTCCCGGCAAGGGCATGTCATCCGGACGATCTATGTCGCATATGACCATCTTGGCATCAGAAGCGTTCACTTTGGTTTGCCCAACAGCGATCTTCCATCTTCATCTCGCGATTGCTGCGGAGTATGGTGGACCGAGCTGGCTCGAAATAGTGGCCTTGCACAGGTTGCGACACAGTCCGATGTTAGCCTACCCTGGCTCCATTCTTACCGTTGCACATATCCTAACATCTCACCTCTCTTAAGGGCTTGAAAGTGAGACGGCTCCTGGATTCTACAGACTCCCCGTCTGCAAGAAACGACGCAGTTCCTGGCCAGGATTGGCCTACACCAGGACTGGCCTGCCGACTAATAGATCTGGACACGTGCGACATCGCCAAAGCACCGCCCAACAACCTGCGGATGAGTTTCTTCAATTGCAACACACCTGCGACAAACGGCTACTCCGCCGCTATTTCTGGGTCCACATATCAAAGATATATGCGCACTATTCGGGCACCAATGCACACTTCTATAGCGACTTGAACGACGTTTCAAGCTCTATGCTGTGGATGTACATGCCTGTCAACAGGGACGAATACCTGACGGAGATTTGGGCTGTCAAGCATTCCGAGTCTGGGTTTATGGGGTTCATGGTAAGATATGAACATATTGAAAGCGGAACATTCACACTGACGCGATGCCATTCAGTTCTGTACGAGCCAGGAACGAGCGGTCATGTTCGGAAGCTATCTCCTACACCCTGAGCTCCAACTCCAATCCCACCGCATTTACGCAACAAGCAACAGTCCGTCGCGGATATACTTCAACGCTTGGGACCCACTCTGCGATGACAAATGGATCAAGTACTGGGGGGTTGACAGCATCATTGCGGAGACCGACAGGTCTAAGACTCAAGACGAGGAGACACGTTGGAACCCATATCCTCCTTCACTCACGCCTTCGTCACCGCCGCCTTATACGCAGTACAATGAACCATGGTACTACACGAACTGCCGATTGGAGGACGCTGTGGAAATCACATGCTGCACCGACAAGACTGCCTCACACAAGCCAATTATTGGCATTCTAATCAGTTACGGCAACGGTCGTCGCGCCTGCGTAGGGCAGTATCGCATGGACTGGGCAATTGACACCTTCACGGTAAACCCTTCAAGGAGACTGCGCATTGGCTTGGGCAAAACCAGGAGGAACTTCTCGTACGTGGCGAACATCAGCTTGCGGGGCCTGGCTACACCTGACTCCGACTCACTGTCCTGGATCGACATGCCCTGGCATGGCAAACTTGAGTGGTGGTTTTCACAACGCCAGTGTAAACTATACTACTCCGACTAGGAACATCTTGAATGCCTCCAACAATGGTGCGTTTGACATGATCCCTGACAGTGCCAATACTATTACCTTCGAGGCAGCCTGTCTTGGCTGTAACATATGGCCGTCTGCGGTACCAGACCAATCCTTCACAACGGCTACCACCTTTTATCCCTTGCCGCGTCTCCCCCCTGAGCTTCGCGCCCAGATCTGGGGCTTGGCAGCAGGTCCACGTATCGTCCACATCCGCATAACGACGACATTAAGTAACCCTGCCGCTGAGTATCCCCGCTCCGGCCATGCTTCACCGACACCACCCCCTGCCGTCATGCACGTCTACCAAGAGTCCCGTCAGCATGCTCCCTACCAGAAAGCCGTCTTCACTACCTTCCCCGGTGAATCCGAGGCTCAGTACATCTGTGTCAACTTTCAGGAGGACATGATCTGCCTCGCAGACTACAGAGTGGAACGGCTTGCGCCGTACGAGGCCGATATTCGACGGCTCAGGTTTACGGTGCCAAACGGGGAGTTTGGTGACTTATTCTATGAATACTTTACCCACCATAGCCATAAGATGATGGAGAGGTTTACGGCTATAAGGGAGTTGCACCTGGCTATAGGAGGACACTTCTTAATATGGGGGACAACGGTCGGTGGCCCTGGATACGAAGAGTGTCCTAGAGAAAATGTCAGATTTCTTGACATCCAGACGGGGCTCTTGTTGACTGGACCTCAACTGGAGATGGCATATAACTGGCCTGTACAGGATGGGGGAAGAGAGCTGGATATGGATGACTTTGATGACGAGTTGCAATTTATGCTTGACAATGACACTCGTGTAAATTTATTGGAGCTTGGAGAGACAGATTAGGGGGCACAAGACATGATTAAACCAGTGAGAGCTTTTTGGATCATCCATACTAGTTGTCTTTGTAGATACTAATAGATGAATGAGTTGAAAGCTGATCCTAATGACTACGCATGAGTAGTATGGTCTACCTCCAAGTCTAGTCTGCGATCGCGACAGGCCGACAAAGAGACAGCAGCACCATTTTTGTGAGAGGAAATTGCGCCCCAACGCGCCCTGAAACCCACCAAGAGCTCCCAGAAATCTGTTCCCCGAGTGTCTGACGCGAGGCGTGGCCCTCGCCAGCCCCTGTCCCCCGAGACCTTGCTGAACTGGCACGCCGCAACGTGGCTCACTGTCCTTGGATAAATCTTCCCAACCCCCCGCAGTAAGTCGCGGATGCCTGGATCAAGGCAGCGTGCGTGATGGTACCTCGGTAGGTACGTCGAGTCATCGTCAACCCGAGGACGAATTTATTCCTTGCGACGCGAACGGAGTTGTGGACCTCGCCGTGCGCCCCCAAGTGCACCGGCTGCTGCTTGGCAAAGTAGACGTCAAGGCCAACAATCCGTCGCTCCTCAGTGGGAACTCGTCGGTCCTCGGCACCCATGTCGACGTCTTCGTCACTTGATTCGTCCCTCTCGCGGCTGTACACAACCCAGCATTCGTCATCCTGGATGGCGAAGCCAAGGCCAGTGAGCCAATCGTCCCGAGGAATCGGTACACGTTCGACAAGTACAACTTTGTCCTTTGCTTCGCGGTCGTCCACGTACATGTGACTTGCCGATTCAGTCTTGCCATTCTTTTCAATGTCGATGGAAGCCAAATCTCCGAGCTCCGTCCAGGAGACTACCAGCACAGGCTCGATGGTCTCCAACTCGGCCAAGTTGTTGAATAGAGTCGGGCAGTGTTGCGTAACCTTGAGCGGGGCGGGATGGGTCAGGACTTCGCCCTTCTCTAGGGACAGATTCTGAATCTGGGGAATGAGGTTTCTGATGTCAACATTCTTGTTGACCAGCTTGAAGGCGTAGGGCCTCGCAATCTGAGGGCACTGCTGCTCCCAAATGTAGCGACGGTTGACAAGGCCGTCAATCCTGTCCTTTCTCGATGGGTTGCTCAAGAAATACATGGATTTGAAGACGCGCTCCCAGTCGACCTGGAACTCTGCCTCGCGGTTTGGAAGCTGTGGGAAGTCGAACAGCCAGCGCATATCTTGACGCACGCGTCCATTCCAAAATGAATTGGAGAGCGGGCAGCTAGCCGCCGCCGGCGAGGCTGTGCGCCACCGTAGCAAGGTCGTGATGTCCATCTGAGATGCTATCATGAAAAGTATCTCTGGTGCGAAGCGGCAACAGGGATCTGATGAAGGAGCTCTGGAGGATATGGAGGCTTTATCTGTGCCAGAGTCAGGCTCTCGCAGTAGCGGAAGAGCTGTATAAAACTTGGCAAGCTCTGGGATATCCATGGGCGAAATTGAGAGGTATTCGATACCCTTTCTGAATGAAATTGTGTCGGTGCGAAGCAACTGAGCTGCTTCGTATCTAGACGTGATCCCCAGCGTCGTATCTAGACGTGATCCCCAGCGAACCTATGGTCATGCATGTATCTTCGTCCTTGGACAGACCGACGAATGTGTCATACAGAACGGCCAGGTTTATCTTACCCGGTCCAAGATACTGCTGAAGAATCCGATAGCAGTCGTCGTGAAACGGCACAATGTAGCGCTCCCATTCATCTCGGTAGTACCTAAGGAATCTCAGCATCTCAAGTCATCTCGTGTGATAAGGGCTAAACGTACGCTCGAACGAGCCCTGGAGTTCCAGAAACTTCAAAGTATCCACTGCCACGGTCCATGGCCAGAGCCGAAAGCTGAACACTGATGTGAAGAGTTGGCAGTTAGAGGATAGTCTCATGCTGTGGAAGGATTCCAACCTTGTGGGAACCTCGTTAGGCCGTCGAATCAATGCTCACTTACTCCATGTGGTGAAATTCCGGCGATTTGTCTGCAAGAAGCCGTACGTTGTCCAGCCAATCCGTCAGATTAAGCTTGTCACCCTCGGGGTTCTCGAAGAAAGGATGAATTTCATCGTTGTTCTCGGCCACGCCGTCCCGGGTCACAATTTGCATCCAGGCATCCTCTTCTGCCAGAATAACTCCGCAGATGGCACAGCAAACTTTGAAGGGATGCCGGTCACGCGTGTAGTTCAATCTCCGGGGTGACATGGGCTCCATGAGGATATCGGACGACATGGAGACAGGTTGAAGTGGCAGGAGTTGCTGTTGGTCGAGAATGCCGAGTGTTTGGGTTCAAAGAACGAGCAAATCAGGCTGGCCAGGGTCCGGGGTGCAGCCTTCAAAGCTTCGGCAAGACGAAGATCAATGAGGAAGGGTTGTTGGAGGAAGAAAGGAAGAGATGCAGCAACCAAAGGGGTTGAAGGAGAAAGAAGAAGACGAAAGAACAATGGGGGGTAGAAAAGAAAAGTGCGAGCTAAAATGAGCGCGCCAGTTGCTAGCTGGGAACAAACGCCTACACACCCGGGGCTCCTAGCAACAGAACAAAAGAGCAGTACGAGAAACAGGGCTGGGTGTACCTATGCGGGTACAGTCACTCAGGGACAGCGGGGGAATATCAGCAGAACTTGATACGACCCCTGAAGCGGCCCTCCGTGCAGGGTTAGCCTGCTATGTTGGGGTCAGAGCTGTGTTATGCGTTGTTTTGTAGATTATCGTGACATTATCAAATATGTTACAGACCACAATTTACCGGTTTGCATGCTGGATGGGCCCGCCACGCGTTTGATGTGATGGGGCCAGAAAGCCCTGGCATGTGATGACTACACGTGCTATCAGAAGTCGTCATAACAACTCTGACGAGACGTGGTGCTGCCAAACGGCCATGAATCCACAGGGGCCTCCGCTGCTCAATGTTGTGGACAGCTGCTTGACCTGTACGTAAAGAAAGATGCTGCCGTTTAAGTCAGGTATCACGTCTGTATGTAGAACGGAAAAAGTACACTTCAACGACATTGCTTTTGTCTGCGACCGGGGGGGCATCGCAATCGAACTAGGTCCGCGTGAAGGCAACTGCGAGCATGCAGTGTCAGGTTGTATGCGTTGGCCAAAGAAACAATCACGAAATGGAGGCCAACTCGTGCCTTTTTGTTGTTTATATTACGAAAGGAATACTGCCGAGCAGGGCGTCGAGGTTGTATCGTAAGAGCATCCAGCTGCCTTGGAGGAATTAATAATGGATGGACACTGGAAAATTTTGAGGCTGCATGTAAATTCCAAGGAGCTGACTGGAAGCAAGAGCCGATGATGTGGGAAGTTGAATCCAAAGACGTTCTCTAATTTCTTCCAGTGTGCGAAGGCTCTAGCTTTGTACAGTACATTGCAGGGGCTATTATGCACTGTAAGGTACCTTAGCCAGTAAGAGGTCGCATTCTGAGGCGCACCTTGTAGTATTTTGGCCTTTGTAGAATCTCGGTGTAGCTCGAAGTAATAGAAAGGAAGAGCGAGGAACTGCAAGGAACAAGGGAATCTGGGGAAATGCAATGTTGGAGTCTTCGCCCACTAGAAGGGATCCGCAAATGTTCTTCAAAGGAAGATCTTTGGGCAAACCCAATCAGACGGCGCAATGTAAGTAAAGGACTTGGTCCGATGGGAGAGCAGACATGGCCGCTGCTACCCTACCGAGTGGGATCGGCACCTTCCATCCTTAAATCGACTTACCCCGACTCCCGAGCCATCCTGCATGCGGCCTCATCGGTGCGCGGGGGAGGCAGCATGATCCTTGACGTCGACGCCGGGAGAACCAACGTCTCTCCTAGCAGTTTGTTGATTTACGTGGCTGTTCCTACTCCGGCCTGGGAGGTACGTCGAAGGTCGTAACATCCTTCCACAACATCCACCGCGGTGCCGTGAATTGGACCTTGCTGCTTCAGGCATTGAACAACTTTCCTGGAACACGTCCACCCACTCGTCGGCACCCGCGCCTCCTCGCCCAACGACCATGGAGGAATGGTCCCTGCCGTAGCACCGCCCTTTTCATGGGGCGATGGACGCCGCAGACGCGCGAGAACTTCATCTCGCAGGTACCGTACCAAGTCTTGCTGGACGCGGATTCCGTGGGCGAGTACCCCTGGAACCTGACAGAGCAAGCGGCCTCGGAGGAGTTTTGGATCAGAGTGCCCTCCATGCCCCGGCGGTACTGCTTCATTTCCAGATGCCGTATCTGAAGGCGCAAATGGACTTGCACGACGGCGAGACTTACTGGGAGAACATCTAAACTTGGAATCTAGACACGCGCTGGACGACTCTTCGAACACTTTTTCCGAGAGTGCACAAGGATATGAGCATGCCATCCGGGTAGCCATGACAGCGACGGCGCACGTTGGCCATCTCCGCTTCGACTTCGAGGAAAGGGCAGATCGAGGCCATCAAGAGAAGAAACAACCGTACGTGGTCATCTAAGCGAGTCGCCTCAATTAGACCGGCCTCGTCGACGTCGATCCCGAGCGGCGAGAGGTTTCAGGCAGAAACTCCCAGCAACAGGACTACACACTCGGCCCGACAGCCCCAAGTCGTTTAGGGGCTACTTTGTCTCTCGGCTCCCAGCCCCTTTCTAGTCATACGGCGTGGCGACTGGCGAGAAGCTTCAGAAAGGGCAGCGCAAGGCTAGCCCTAAGAATGTCGGAGCCTATGTCGCATTTGACAACACCTTGGATCCAGTCGAGGTACGCACTGGCGTATCATTCATCAGCGTCGAGCAGGCACGAAAGAATCTAGACATTGAAGTCCCCAATGGCAATCCATTCGAGTCCACGGTACAATCCGCCAAGTCAGCTTAGCTGGAGAAGCTTGGTCGTGTCAAGATATCTGGAGCGAACAAAGCGGACGCAGATCATGAAGCATGAAGAATCTTTTACACTGGTCTCTTTCACGCGCTGCAATACCCAAACGACTTTTAGAACCTACAAGCTCAACTCATAGAGGCAAGCGTCGATTCTACAGCGGATATACCGATAGTGTTTACGAGGAAGATGACTCGTACTACCAGTCTTGGTCTATATGGGATACCTATAGAGCAGAGCATACGTTGCTGACATTTTTCGCGCCTGAGCGCGTGGACTCCATTCTGTGGTCCTTACTTCGAATATTCGACTGGTCGGGCCGCCTACCCATGTGGGCGAACATGGTCGAGACGAACATGATGGTTGCCACCAACGCTGATGCTATCCTTGCGAAGTGCCCTAGCGCGAGGATTCCGAAACTTCGATGTCGACAAACCTTGGGCTGCAGTCCGAAAGGATGCGTACGAAAGGATGCGTACGAGCCACCCGAGAAGAACACCGAGCTGCTATACTACGACCGCGAACCGAACACACCATACGAAGCCCGAGCCGGTCTCACAAGCTACCTTGGACACGGCTGGGTCGATAACGATACATGGGTTGCAGCCGCCAGCCGAACGCTAGACTATGCCTTGAATGACTTTGCTGCGGCCGTTGTTCCAGTTCATGCTGGGGAAAACACATACGCGGAAGAGCTCCGAGCTCGAAGCCGGAACTATGTGAAGATCTGAAACTCTGCCACCGAGTTCATGCAGACCCGAACCGCCAACAGTAGCTTCGCAAACGAAACATGGGGATGGACCGAGGGCGACAAATGGGATTACATGTTTGACGCGATGCATGACGTCGGCGGGCTGGCCACACTCTTCGCCAAGGGCAAAGCAAGCATGCAGGATAAGCTCGAACAGCACTTCTCCGAAGGCCACAACTTGCACAGCAATGAGCCTCATTCCGATACCTGGATACTACATACTATGTAGAAATCGCTGAATGGGGCAATGAAATGCGAAATCCCACAGTGACGGTCCGCCCCGGGAATGCCGCCTTGCAACCCACATCCACAATGCCGGATACACCAGGATAATAATTCCAGAAGCCATGCGCACAACGCTTACTGGTGGACGAGATATGCCGAAAACAAGGCACAAATGCCCCTTCCCTGCCAGCGCCTATGTCATTCAAGGCCTTGGCTGCCCGAAATAGCGTAGGTCCGGCCCTTAATCCAGCTAGTGAGTGCGGCGATGATACTCTATGCTTACCCTGTTGGCGTTACATCAATCAAGCCGACAGGGAGACTGGAGCCCATGTTGCCAGGATAGTACGCGATACGACGTCATCTATAAACGAAAACGGCCGAAAACGCTCAAATAGGGCCGTAGGGCCGGTTTATGGCCAGAGATCTTGGTGCTTCAACAGCCGTTTTGTTTCTCCAAAATCAACCGCAGTCAGGATGAAGTACTCGCTCTTCGGTGCGGCCCTTCTTGGCAGCGCTGTGCACGCCTGGCTCCCCCAGGACCAGGATCTCGCGGCCTTTAACTCGTCTCGCTTTGACTCGCTCGATAAGCGCTTCAAGCCGTCTCTTCCCAATGGCATCAACAAGATCCGCGGTGTCAACTTTGGTGGTAAGTCTAGCGAGGTCTTGCTTCAAAGAGACGCATCAAGCTGACCTGTGACCCTAGGGTGGCTCATCTGCGAGCCATGGATGATGGGCAACGAGTGGAACAACGTCATGGGCTGCAGTGGCTCTGCTTCCGAGTTTGACTGCATGAAGGACCACTACTCCGGAAGCAACCGCGAGGCTGGCAACCAGAAGTTTGCGAACCACTGGAGGGATTGGATCAACCCTGCCACCGTTCAGTCTGTCCACGACGTCGGCCTCAACACCATCCGCATCCCCATCGGCTACTGGTCCTACACCGACATCGTCGACAAGAACAGCGAACCCTTTGCCGACGGCAACCGCATGCTGCCCTACCTCGACGCCGTGGTGCAGAAGGCCGCCGACCTGGGCATCTATGTCATCATCGACTTCCACGGCGCCCCCGGTGGTCAGCAGGAAGACGTCTTCACGGGCCAGAACAACAAGCCGGCCGGCTTCTACAACGACTACAACTTTGGCCGTGCTCAGCAGTGGATGTCCTGGATGACAAAGCGCATCCACAGCAACTCAGCCTATCGGACCGTCGGCATGATCGAGGTGCTCAACGAGCCCGTCTCCAGGCACGACGCCAACGGCCGCTACCCAGCTCCCGGCCAGGATCCCGGCCTGGTGCAGAAGTACTATCCCGGCGCTCTCAAGACCATCCGTGACGCCGAGGCCTCCCTGGGCGTCAGCGACGACAAGAAGCTGCACGTGCAGTTCATGTCGAGCAAGTGGGACTCTGGTGACGCCCGCACCAACGCCGCCGTGAAGAACGACCCCTTGACTGCATTCGACGACCACAACTACATCGGCTTCGCGCTGGGCAACACGGGTGACCAGTACGCGCTCATGCACAGCGCATGCACCGACTCGCGAGTCGTGAACGGCCAGAGCTTTGAGCTTACCGGCGAATGGAGCATGACGTCCGGCGTTGACTGGCACGATGCCAACTTCTTCAAGAAGTGGTTCACTGCTCAGCAGCAGCTTTATGAGAAGCCTGGAATGGACGGCTGGGTCTACTGGACCTGGAAGACGGAGCTGAATGACCCTCGCTGGACTTACTCCTATGCTACGTCCCTCGGGTATGTCCCAACTACTGCAGCTGGGCTGGAGCAGAACGTGTACCAGGAGGTGTGTAATGGCTTCAGGTAAGGGATGAGCCTATGGCGATGAATATCTTTGTGCATGTACGTCTTGGAACTGAAAGTAGCATGCACGAACAAAGTGAGGATATGGCTTGGCATTGTCGAACGTACATAGATATACAATATCCAGTGGTCAGCCAAGTAAAAACTGGGAAGCACTCGGCGGCCTATTGCCTACTACGCTCCCCCACCATATTCTCGAGTCATTATTATTTCTGTCCTTCTGCTCCCATATCTCCCGCAGGAGGTCCAATGCGTCCTTGAACATGGCGTACCTAGTCCATTGGTGCCACTCCTCGAAATATTCCACGACGAACTTCCTCGAATACGAATCCGTCGACTCTGAGCCAGCCAAAAAGACTGGATAGAGGAGTTGCTTTCGTATTCTTGAGTCTGCTCTGCAGCATCGAACGCTGTCCAAGACCAGTCTGGATAGTGAGGTAATCTCATGTCGACTGGGCTCGCCAGACCTGTCCCACTTGAGGACGCGAGCAATGTACAGCAAGAGTCCGTACTTCCAGGTGTTGATCCCGTTGTAGTAGTCATACCAGGTGTGAACGCATTCCTCGCCATCCGCAGCGCTTTCAGGCTTGAATTCTTCTATTGTAAAATCCCGAATGCATCGCTCGAGCTCGAGCACCCTCTTATTGTCGAACTTGGCGTACTTCATCTTTGATACCTGCTCTTTCTCACTGGCCAGCTGCGCTAGTTCTCTGAAGTATTTGAATAGTTCCTTCGATACCCCGGACAGGGCAAAGATATGGGAAGCCCCTTCGTTGCCATGGGAGAGCACGAAGTCGTGGTAACAGGACGGGAAGACGGGCTCGGACCGGGTGAAGAGAGATATGTTACAGTCCCACCTACGTATGGCCAAGTTAGTTTCAGGGTGGTTTTCCAAGGCACCCAAAACATTTATACTAACCAAATGAACATGGTAAGCTGCGCGTGGAAACGAGGCGATAATGATAGAGCGCTTATGCCTCCGATGGATTCAACCCTTTGAAGTGCGGTTGCCAGGCGCTCATTCCACGGCCCGGCGGCGGATGTAAAAGACTGAATCACGCGTTAGCAAATCGGAGTGCCGTCAACGAATCATGAACAGAGTTTGCCTTGCGGAGACTTACGTCTAAATTAAAGAGGACGACTGTGGTATCGAGCACACGCTCCTTGAGCTGCCGTGTAGCCGCGGGCAGTGCCAAAGCGCACAATTTTGACGCAGACTGTCTGTATGCCGTTATTTGCTGACCGGTCGAGCCGTCTGCGGGCGCATCCCTCATGCGGCTGAGATACAGCAGGGAAAATGCAAGGACAGCGTGGACCGAGTGTTCTGAGCCCTGAGATATGCAGCGGAATGGGTTTACGTCGTAGTCATAAGTCAGTGGGAGAACACAAAGCTCGGCATCGTCTGCATAGGCCGTCATGTCAGCAAGGAAGGAGTGGCGAGGATGGGGCGGTTTGAAGTACATAATGTGAGCAATTCGGCAGTCTCCAAGGCTGGCAGCGGCGAGGACAGAGAAAGGCGAGGAGTTGGTGGACGATCGATGGCCGAAAATTGCCATGGGCTAGTTTGGTCTGGCCAGATTGACTCGATTGGCAGTGGCGGCATGAGCATGTTGCCACCGTCGGCGTCGAAGTCGTGCATTAGTGAGAATTCGAAGCCATTAAACATGGGATCGATGTGTCCGAGAGTAGCTGGATCGCAAGTAGCTGGATCCCAAAGGTCCTCAGGCGTCAACGGGAGATTCTGACTGGCGTCTGCAACAGACGTGGGAGATGGTTCTTCGCCTTGGGCAAGGCCTGAAGGACGCGGATGTTGCTGATTGCTCGACGTGACTGGTCCAGAGGGTTCCGAGGATGCCGTCTTGCTGTTGTTGGTTGGTTTCGGCTTGGTGCTCTTTGCACCACTGCACGCGGGCCTCTTCCGCTGGGGGTTCCCCTGCTTGAAGACGAACATGTGGTTGATGGGCGTAGTGGACTGCCATTCCCGGCTCGAAGCTGCGATGCTCATCGACCTGCCTTTATGCTTGCCGCGGGATTTGACGCCGGCGAGCCATTGCCACTCGCGAGGGTATCCGCCGCATGCTTCGGAGCAGCGAGAGCACGTCTCGCAGCGGTGGCGGGTTCGGTCGCATTGGCGGCGCAAGGCAGAGCAGTTGAAGCAATCGACGGCCTCTCGCCGCTTGGAGACCTGGGTCAACAATTGCACATCCATGGGTACAGGGGATGGCATGCACTGCGTAGGTACGAGTGACTGCCGACGGGTTGGGAGATGACGGTACAGAGCAAGCTGGACCCTGACTCGCACAAAGCCCCTCCCCGTCTTTCGTATCGGTACGTATCCGTACACCTTATCATGAACCATACGGAGACAACGGCCTCTCCACTTCCCCCACACCCTCCCCCGCATCCCCACAACTCGGCTTTCTGGGGTCGGGACCAGTCCGGACTCAGCAATAGTTTGTGCAAAGTACTAACTTATGGCTACCGTTGCCTCGGTATTCTGGCTGGAGAGTTCGGCTATTGCTGGCCAGACACGGCAGAAGGATTTACAAGCATTCAAATACGAGATAAAATGGTTCGTCGGCCCAGTAAGGACGGTCGTTCGCATCATCAAATCATTCATGGCCAGAGGTGAAGGAGCAGGTCAAGGATCAATGCCCACATCGTGAATATTGGTGGATACAGGAGTGTTGGTTCAATATTTAGAAAAGGCAATTGTCAGGATATAGAGAGTAATCGTTAGCATGCCGCTAGCGGTGCCGCATTTTTGTATGACAGCTAATTATTATCATCATTTGCCCTCCGTCTCGGCCGACCCAGTCTCCGAGTCTTGTACCTCGACGCCAACAAGATTAGCATCAAGAGCAGCCTGCCGCCTCTCATTCATGAGCTCCACGTTTATCTGCGGCCCGGTAAATGTGCCCCTCTTGGTAGTAAACCACAGGATGACCACAAACGACAGCAGGCCGGCCACCACCACTGTCACATAGCTCATGTTCTGGGCTGTAACAGGCAGAACCGTCGGGAAACAGTACAGCACGTCCAAAAAGACGACCCAGGCTACTGCAGTGCCGTTGACAAAGGGCCCAAGTTTGCCGAGGTTGAAGTAGCGTTTGGGAAGGACCCGGTCGCGACCCCGGTAGAGGAGGATTGCCTGTGGAATGATGCACGAGGTCTGAAGAAATAGAATCGTGGTATTGACCATGGCGGAAAATGCAGTCGTCGAGCCCAGGAAGATAAGCCCGTAAAGCTACCAGCCAAGTTAATTAAATCTCACATGAGCGAGCAGTCTCGATGGAGAGGCACCAACCGTCACGCAGACTGCGGTTAGGAGCATTGCGTTCATGGGCATTTTGAATTCCGGGCGCACGCGCATCCATAGGTAGGAAAACGGTAATGCTCCATCTCGGGATACAGCCCAAATTGTACGGGAGCAAGTAGTCCCTTTGCTGTTTGTCAGTCTCTACTACCACCAGCGATGCCCAGAGGTCAGGTCAGAACGACTTACCAACGCCAACCAAGCAGCCAAAGAAGCAAAAAATAAATGCCGAAAGCAACACCGAGGCAGCAACGCGCGAGCCCGTTGCCTGAAAGTATATTTCAATCAGGGGCAGGCCGGTAACCGTGTTGAGGACAGCCTCAAGATCCGTGATGGCGTATATCAACGAGGCCGCAAAGGGGAATGCCGTAAGAAGACCCACAAGTAACGGGTACATAATCACCATTGGTACATATTTGGCAGGATTCGCAATCTCTTCGCAGAGGTGGGCGCCGCAGTCACTGCCCATGAATCCGAAGACGGCGTTGCTTATTGCAAGCATGAATGCGAAGCCCTGACTCGACCAACCGCTCTGACCAGTAGTATCCGCGAAGATAAAGGCGGCTGACGCATGGTGATTCCGACCAACAATGAAGAGAGTGATCATGGTAGACCCAAGAGTCAGAATGGACAGTACAAATATGAACTGGTTGTAGAGAGGTAGCAGCCTGGATCCTAGGATGTTCAAGGCCGCGGCCAGCCAGATAAGGGCGACGTAAATGAGGTATATCTGCCACTGATGGGGTTCGAAGCCAGGGTGCCAGATGGCGACGATTTCCACAAGCATGGAGGCAATGAAGTTGGCAACTGAACCAGATGCTAGCCACCACCCGATTATGCTCATCCACGCGTTTCTAAAAGTCCTGTATCAGCACGTTTCGTCTCACTGTAGCGGCATCCTGGCGTAGAACACACAAATAAGACGCAAATGGCTTGTACTTGTCGCTAGCCACCATAAACGACCAATAATACTGGGCTCCGGCAACAGGATACGCAGATGCCAGCTCTGCCATGCCAGCAGAGACAACCAGTGTCATGACACCCGCCACCGCAAGAGACCACAAGGCTCCTGCAGGGCCAGCTTCGCCAATACCGATCCCGATTGACGAGCCGGTTCCGAGCCAGGTGCAGGTCAGAGTAAAGGACAGGGCGCCGAGAGACCACATGGAAAACTGGCGAGGCATGGCCTGGACATAGCCGGCAGCCTCGAGTTCCACCTCATCGATCCGGGCCAGGTCGTCAGAGGTTCGTTTTGTGACTGTCATTTTGAGGTAGTTTGTAGGGTTACAATGGAGAATGTGTTATTGAAAAGACAAGACGGCTGAGATGCATATTTACATCGTGGGAGACGTATCAGTTTGCCATTCTGGAGGGCCTGAGCACCCATGACTGATATTGAATATTGGTCAATTCAAGCTACAAGCTAGCCGACAGTGCGGCTGAGCAAATCCGAGAAGGGGGGCAAGACCGCATGATCCGTCCTGTTCTCCACACTATGGTGGCGTCGCGCATTACCTATTTAGGCAAATCAAACTTACCCCATCCTAACCATGATCTCTCCAAATATCCAAATTGCCCACATGGGCCAATGAACCCCTTTGTATACACCACCTGACTGACTTGCTTAGGACCATGAGCAGACGGCACCGGTAGGCTGCCCTGGGTTGGGCTTGCGGGTTAATGCGCTATCATCGACGACTCGAGATGACATGGACCCTGAATGCAGGCACACACCAAACGTGCCCAAATGCTTGGGTTTTACATGACTGGACGAGCGCCCACTTGGCAACAAGTCTAGATTTTCTTCAGACTGCGGGTGTATTCGTACCTGCATTGGAGACGGCCTGTTGCAAAGAATTTTTGACGAGATTGCCACGCCTTCATCTTATGTATGTACTTCGTGGAGCTCACATATCTCGAGGGTGCATAATTGATCAGGAACAGCACAGTGCATTGGCGATGGTGCCTCTCGCACGATCAGTTGATGTCATTCAACTAAGTCTAACCCAAGTCTATGTAGATGTCTCCCCTACAAATGAGACCTCGCACCAGTCCACCCAGCATCCTCAGCAATGAGCTCCGCAGCCCGCTCACCAACAGCCAAAACAGTCAGCATCAGGTTGACGGTAATCATGGCCGGGAAAACACCAGCGTCGGCGACTCGCAGGTTCAGAAGTCCCTTGACCTTGAGTCGCGAATCAACGACAGCTAGCGGGTCTTTTTCAACGTCTCCCATCTTGGTCGTGCAAGCCGGATGGTAGATGGTGTAGGAAGTCTCGCGGGCGTACTTGTCCAGGTCTTCGTCGGAAGTAATGTGCGGGCCTGGCGCGACTTCTCTCTTGATGTAGCTCTTGAAAGGCTCCGACTGTGCCATCTTTCTGGCGGCCTTGATGCCTGCGACCAGGATCTCCGCGTCGTAGTTGTTGGGATCCTCAAAGTACTTGAAGTCTAGCGCTGGCTTCTCGGAGGGATCGTTGGATTTAAGGTACACTCTCCCTTTTGATTCCGAACGCAGTGTCACTGGGTAGATGCCGAAAGGGTGTTGTGGCCTGGGGTAACCGGTTGGGGTCACGGGGTCGCCCTCAAAGTCCAGCTGCCACGTGTGCAAGAGAAGATCCGGGATGTTTCCATCGTCTCCAGCCCAGTTGTAGGGCTTGTGGCGAATGAATGCCAGCACATCGGAATGCGTGGCCGTTTCAGCGGGGACCTTGTCGTGGAGGTCGTAAATCACGCCCGCGCCGGGGTGGTCTTGAAGGTTTTCTCCGACACCTGGAATGTCCTTGACGACGGGAATCCCGACGGACTGCAGGTGCTCTCGGGGGCCCAGCCCAGAGAGGAGCATGAGCCTAGGCGTGTCGATCGCTCCAGCGCAGAGAATAATCTCTGAAACGGCATGGGCCGTGTGTTTTGTGCCGTCTTTGGTCGTGACGTCGACGCTGACTGCGATGTTGCCTTGGACATTCACGCGCGACACCCAGGCGTTAGTCAAGATGACCAGGTTGGGTCGCTTCTCTTCTCCACGAAGGATAGGGTGAATGTAGGCAACACTGGTGCTGCTGCGATATCCATTGTCGGGATTGTAGGATAGAGGCGTCCAGCCAACAGATTGAATAAGGCCCCCGGTAGACCGGATGGACTTGTTGAGATCCTTGACATAGGGCAAGCCAAGAGCGCGACTGGCTGACAGAATCCAGTCCTTGCTCAGCTGGCTTTGATCCCGAGGGTGAGCAGAAGGGTGCGTCGTGACGCGCAACTTGTCCTGCACGCGAGCGAAGGTCTCAAACGACCAGCCTTTGCAGCCCAGTTTTTCCCAGGTGAAAGCGTCATACTGGGGTGTTCGAAATGAAACCATGTCGTTATGGCTCGAGCATCCCCCCAGGATTTTAGCACGTGAATGAAGAATGTTGCTGTTGCCTACAAACCAAGTCAGCATAAAGGTCGAAAACCAATACTTTCATCAGGCACATACCCCGCGGTTGCTCAACACTGGTATATTCGTAATCCAATTCGGTGCCTTGCATTGAAGAACGGTCCTTGAGGATGAGTGCGCGGTTCTCTCCCACATCGGTAGGGCCCGCCTCGATCATCAGAATACGCTTATCAGGTAAGTATCCCGAAAGGCGACTGGCAATGATACATCCCGCCGTACCGCCTCCAACGATGACGTAGTCGAAGTGGCCATTCTGGCCCAGAGGGAATGTGTCGGAGATGCTCATGGTGAAAGAAGTTAAAGCAGCGGAATGCGATGCAACGAAGCTGTTTGAGTCAAGGTGACGGCCGTGATGGAAAAGATTTATATCAAGAACTTGGAAGCTCTAGCTTGCTCTTCACTGAGGAGTTGTGGCATGACAGATGGCCAGATAAATCTTAGTGTGATGGGGAGATGCGACGTACGAAGTACTAGCCGCTAATACCACCCCACCATCCATGGGTTCGTGATGGCTTCATTTGCCTAAAGAGGCAATTGGAAATAGTGGCGGTGCTCAGCTCCCTTCGCGAGACCAAGCACAACTCCTTGGCGTCCTGCCACCCGCAAAAGTCATTTTGGCCATTCGCCTCATGAGGCCGTGGTTTGCCTAAACATGGTAATTCGAGATGGCGCATTCCATGTAGGTACCGAGATGGGAAAAGGAAGCCCGCAGAGCCGCGGACCACCGAGTGCATCTTGTGCCAGACAAGTCCCCCACATTGCCAGAGGGGCTTGAGTGAAGGAGGGGGGGATATAATCGTGTGTTGATATCTTGTCTCAATTACATGCTGCAAAAGTACTACTGATTCATATCTCTGCCACTCTTGTCAATTCAATCATCCCACAGTCACAGCCATCATGTCTCTAAGTCAAACCATCGTGACACCTAGTGTCACCTACGAGCAGCCGCTCGGGTTGTACATTGATGGAAAATGGGTAAAGGGCGTTGAAGGCAAGACGTTTGAAACCATCAATCCTGCAAACGAGAAGCCCATCGCTGCTGTCCACGAGGCCGGTCCAGAAGGTGAGTCGCAGCCTGAAGCGAATACAATCTTGAAGGCGCTGCTGACAGTTCACCCCTATTAGATGTAGATATTGCCGTCAAGGCCGCCCGGAAAGCCTTCGAGGGCACCTGGTCACAGACCCCTCCTTCTGTCCGAGGAAAAATGCTGGTGAAACTAGCAGACCTCTTGGAAGAACACAGGGATACACTCGCTGCTATCGAGTCTCTCGATAATGGCAAGGCTCTTGCCATGGCCAATGGTGACGTTGGAATGGCCGCGGGCTGCCTGAGATACTATGGAGGTTGGGCCGACAAGATCCATGGCAAGACGATCGACACAGACCCAGACTACTTGAACTACACAAAGCACGAAGCCGTCGGTGTCTGCGGCCAGATCATTCCCTGGAACTTCCCCCTCGTCTCGTGGTCCTGGAAGATTGGACCTGCCCTTGCCTGTGGCAATACCGTCGTCTTGAAGACCGCGGAGCAGACCCCCCTCTCTGCTCTATACGCCGCCACTCTTGTTGAGAAGGCCGGCATCCCTCCGGGAGTCATCAACATCATCTCTGGCTTTGGGAGCGTTGCTGGGGCCGCCATTGCTTCACATATGGATATTGATAAGATTGCATTTACTGGCTCAACCACTGTGGGTCGAGGTATTCTGCAAGCTGCTTCAAAGTCCAACCTGAAGAAAATCACACTGGAGCTCGGCGGCAAGTCGCCCAACATTGTCTTTAATGACGCCATTATCGAAGATGCCATCTCGTGGGTAAACTTTGGCATCTTCTTCAACCA
Organism: Tolypocladium sp. Sup5 PDA-1; assembly: GCA_000750105.3. Lineage (NCBI taxonomy): Eukaryota > Fungi > Ascomycota > Sordariomycetes > Hypocreales > Ophiocordycipitaceae > Tolypocladium > Tolypocladium sp. Sup5 PDA-1. Next base: position 23,661 of record JPHH03000026.1, read on the forward strand.
TGGCCAGGTCTGCTGCGCCGGATCTAGAGTTTACGTTCAATCCGGAATATACGACAAGTTCATCGAGGCGTTCAAGGCCCGAACCGCCAAGAATGTCGTCGGCGACCCGTTCAACGCGGAAACCTTTCAAGGACCTCAAGTCAGCAAGGCCCAATTCGACCGCATCATGAACCACATCCAGTCCGGCAAGGACGCTGGAGCCAAGGTCGAGGCTGGCGGCGATCGCCACGGCAACGAGGGATACTTTATCCAACCCACCATCTTCTCTAACGTGTCGCCCGACATGAAGATCATGCAGGAGGAAATATTCGGCCCCGTCGTCGTCGTTTGCAAGTTCGAGACGGAGGGGGAGGTCCTCAGGGCAGCAAACGACAGCAGCTACGGCCTCGCAGCCGGGGTGCACACGACCAATCTCAACACTGCGATCCGCGTCTCCAACGCCCTCAAGGCTGGCACCGTGTGGGTGAATAACTACAACATGATTACCGATAGCGTGCCGTTTGGTGGCTTCAAGGAGTCTGGCTTTGGTCGTGAGCTTGGTAAATACGCGCTCAGCAACTATACGCAGGTCAAGTCGGTCCGAATCCGACTCGCTGGAGCCCTGTTCGAATGATGGTAACTTGAGCCAGGGTAAGGCTGGGAGTGTAGTGGGTGAGGCAATCATAGACATACACTATACAGGCTACAGCCACCAATTTACTTCCATTGACAGTCATGTGTCCTTGTGCAATATTTCGGTGAAGAATACGGGTCTTTGGCCATATTCATCTTCTACCTCGACATCGTCGCCATATTCAACAAGCTGCCGCACGGCGGCAACATTCAGCAACATTTCCGTGCAACGTATCGTCGAACAGTGATACATACATCATAATGTAGCAAGTCTTCTTCTACTTGAATCACCCGCATCGCATCAAGTCGACATATTTATTAACTTGCATTTATGCAAGTAGGCTGCTCATAACCGACCACGCGACTCATCACTTTCATCAAACCTCTCCATGACTTGCCCCAAGTCCGCGCCCAGCTCCACTTCGCCATCTGTTCAACCTCATTTCACTACGGGTTCTTCAAGTATCGAGTTGCCGATGACAATACTCACCTTCTCTAGCGGCTTGCAGGTAGTCAGGGAAATACTCTGCCCCCCAGAGTATCTAGCCTCTGGCACCAAATCCGGCGCACTCCCATCGTGTCTCAGCATCCTCTCGGCGCAAACCTCCGGCGGCACCTCCAAGAAGTCTGACATGCGCAACACACCTGACAGCTCCGGTTGATGGAGAAACATGCCATCCACAATTACTATTGATCCTGGCTCTGCAGTATGATATGGCTCGTCCTCCCAGCGCAACACGAACGTCACCCAGTTAGCTGATTCACGGTGCTTCGGGCCAACACGGTTGAGCAACAAGCTGTCCGTGAAGTCACCTGCCGCCTGTGACAAATAGGCCAGCACTCATAGGTCTCTATGCATCGACATTGGCCAGCTGGTCGATCCTGGCATCTTGGTCGGCTAGACGTGGAGCGGAGTCATTTAGGCAAGCAAAATTCCATCAGCATCCTAGACTAACATCAGCGCCAACCTCCGAAGCGGAAACCTTCTTCATCTATTTTAATATACATCAGTTACCCATGTCACCTATATTTCTTAAATTTCTTCAAATTCGGTTCATTGCCGCCCCAATGTCGCGTCAAATTTATCTAGCCAGCGAGCACTCCTGCGGAGGGACTAGACCTTCACACCAAAGAAAAGGAATTCCTCGGAACAATTATCCATGTAGATGGCGCACCAATGTTGGGCTACGAGCTTGAATTCAAGCGAAACTTCAATGCCAGCAGCGATCGAGATCTCAAGGAGGTTATCCCTCTTGGATTCATTCGCTCCGATCTGGCCCATGAGCCCTCATCCGCGTCTAAGGTCCCTACTCCTAGAAAAATGAAAATGTCTTGGCGCCTGTGAACGATGTGAGCCGTGAGAATACACTGGACTGAGGGTTAGATTAGGCTTCGGGTACTGATTTAACAATTGATAGACAACCAACAAACGCTGTGAAGAATGGATCATGGAATTCCTGCGCCGTCTTGTATCTCTTGGGCATCTTGATCCTGCGGCAATTGAAACAGCTCAAAGTCATCGCGATCCGCCCAATTACGGAATTGGACTCAGACCAGTTGCACAGAACGACGATTGAACAGACTCTCCCTCTGCGTAGGATTCCGGTGTCTAGGCACATGTCGGTGACATTTCCGGCTATCTTTGTATGTATAATTTCTTTTATTACTCGCATTACTCGCTATTCATGGCTGTTGCGAGCTGTTACTGGCCACTGCTAGTTATTTATGCCATTGCTGGTATGACTACTGTTGCCTTCGTTGCTGCCGTTTCTACGCATGCCTCTGGTGCTTACCTTTCTTATGGATCTCGCGTCGGTGAGGAAGCTGCATGATATGATGACAATGGGGATCTGGAGTGGATATAACTACATTGTGCTGGCATGAGATGCTCGTACCCCGTCTTGCCCGTAGTAACAAACAAGAAGCCTGAGTCAGCGCCTCACATGGGCGTAGGGAATCACAACAAAGACCTGCCCACTTGCGCATTTCAGCCCGAACGCTGCAGCTACAAAGGGTTATACTCTTACATTTTCCGTGGCTACCTATGAGATGCCGTCTTGCGGTTTCACCTGTCTGATCGGGCAGGTAATACGTATGCGACCGACTCGAACGGCCCAGGCGGCAACTGTACCCGTGCCAGGCAGCGACAATGACCATGCGTGAGCTGCCTATAAGTTAAAGAGTGACGTGGCCGCCAACAATTGTTAATAACGTTGAACCCCGTCAAGTTGCAAGTATCGCTCAACTGCCATTTTTCGTCTCAATCGTACATCATTCAACAACGGCCACGAAATCCCGCACTCATGGATGCGATTGTTGCCACGGCCAGCAAGGTCTTCAAGTCGGACCGGCTGGTGTATCGGGCATTCGACGACAAGGATGAAGAACTTCGCGCTTGGATCCACGACAACATCACAACTGACCCGGTCATCGATGCGCTAGCCATGTCCAACTTGCCCAAGCCGCAGACAAAGAAGCAGACGTCAGATTACATCGAAGGCGTCTCTAGGTGCATACTTGTAGTAGCTGTCTGCTTGCCAGCCGCGCCGGAAGACGACAAGGCCAAGGACAGCGACGACCCCGCTGCGAAAAAGGACAAGCCCAAGGATGAGGTTATTGGCTACGTTGGCTTAGGAGGACCGCCTTCGATGGCCCATCACCAAAGCGCGAGTATTGTCATTTCTCTCGCAGACAAGTATCAGGGTCATGGATACGGCGGCGAGTGCATTAATTGGATTGTGGACTGGGGTTTCCGATACGCGAATCTGCACCGCATTGCCATTGGCGCGGTATCTTACAACGAGCGTGCTGTTGCCCTGTATCAAAAGCTCGGTTTCGTTGTTGAGGGGAGGCAGAGGGAGCGCATCTTCTTCGACCGCAAGAGATATGACTTGGTGGATATGTCTATGCTGGTGAACGAGTGGGAGGAGCTTAGGAAGAATGGAGGCATTGCAAGGAGATAAATGCCTGTGAGACGCATTTCCAGTCCAAAATATACATCTATTGCATCTTGGTAGTTGCGGCCCTTTCTGCATACCCTTGATGCGTCTTATTCCTCTCGCCAATAAACCGTAAAGTACCTGGAGGGACAACCTCACGATGGGCTCACCAAGACGCTCATACAGTGGAACCACTCCTTTCCACGGAGGCTCGAGATGGTCGGGCCCGTCCCTTTCAACATTTCTCGGTTTTATTTCCGGAATACCGCTTCGCGATTTCATTCCGAAGCTCAGAATGTCCACACGTATCACATAAACAAGGGATACATCCTCTAACATCTTAAAGCTGGTAAGGTCCTTCATAGCTCGACCGAATATACACGTGTGCTTTGAATTATCTCTAAGAGGTAGAGGTAACCCCCGTCCCTTAGGGTAGATGTTAAGGTTAGCTAAGTAATCCGGTAATATAAGAGTTCGTGTAACGGGATAGGGGGTGTGCTAGGCCCGAGCAATAGAGCAGTCGGCCGTTAGGCCAAAAGATCCGCCAGTCTCGGCAAGAAGTGCCGAGGCTACACCTCACATCCATTTAAAAGGCAGTGCAGCGGCGCCCACGGGGCCCTGCCGCCAGCGCTCCTTACACTGAGTACTTCTATATTACTAAATCAACTACTAACTGTAACGTCTGGGCTTTCCAGAGGATAAACCAGGCGGGTTTATGTTAACAGGAAGGCCAGGGCGTCGTTGAACGATGAGCTTGGTGTCGCGTTTGGTGATGGATCGTAGATCATAGCGAAGTACTCAGGTAATGATTGTGGTGAGGGCTAACTAGGTGCCTTCATATTGTCTATTTAAAGCTAAAGAGAAAGGGGACAGGAAGAGAGCGAGGCAGGCCTGCATCAGGCTCTTATTATAGAGCCCTAACGCCGTAGTCGGGGCGGCCACCGGATATCTCAGTTCACTTACACGGCCCTGGCATATTCAAGGCCACACAACTAGGCGTTTCCTGGAATAGAGAGGCTCTCCTCGTCTATGGCAACTCCAGCCACACCCTCAGCAGCTCTGGGTACTTGGGTGTACCCAGACCCGTGACAGGATCCCAGCCCTCAACGGCAGTAAAACCGCTGGAGCCACAGTTGGGGTTAGACCCGCTCTTGATATCCGTAAGTGCGCCCGCGTTCTCGTAGAGCACCGGGTTGATGAATCCAACAGAGCGTTTGCCAAGCAAGGCACGCTCTTGGTTGATGAGGGTGATGATGGAGGCCCAGAGCGGTGCCGCCAGGCTGGTGCCAAACCAGTGATAGTTCTTACCATTCGTAAAGGCGCGGAAGTTCGCACCGTTGGCTGAGATGTCGGGAATGCCTCGACCCGCGCGGTTGTAAAGGCCGCCATTCTCCCCAATGTTGCTGGCCTCATTATTTGCAATATAAAATGGGTGTCCCGGGTCATGCTTGGCAAAGTACTTCTGCACGGCCGACTTCTGGTAGTCCGGCACCGGGAAGTAGTTCGCGAAGCCACCGCTGCTAGCGAAGAGCTCACTTCCGGGTCCCAGGTTTGTCTGCATGGCGCTCTCTGCGTCTCGGATGGTCGTGCCAGGTTGGAGCTGCGTAGCGCCTACGGAGGTGAGATACGGGCACGCGACGGGGTTACCCGGATTGTATATGGTCTGGGTCTGGCCGGAGCCATTGAGGCAGGTGTCGTTCGAGTCCGGGCCTATTCCCACGCCGTAATCGCCGGAGGAGACCAGAACAGTGGTGCCCTGCAAACCCAGCTTCAAGAACTCGTTGCACTGGCGAAGCAGGTAGTTCTTGGGCGTGTCCAACTCGCTCTCACCGTAGGAGATGGAGATGACCTTTGTGGGCTTGTAGGTCCCGCACATTTCCGGCTTGTCATATCCGCCGGGTCGCGTATCTGGGTAGGTGGGATCGATTCCGGGGCTGTCTCCCGTGATGCCGAAGGCGGTGGAGTGGCAATAGGAGCCGTCCAAGGCATCAAGGAAGGTGTTGAGGAAGCCAGAGATGTTGTTGGCAGTAGTGTAGATGCGATCATCCACCTGGTAGAGCACCATTGACTGGGGCCAGATGAGAGACTGGATAATGTCAATATCAATTTCCGATTCCCCGGTGTTGTATGGCGACATTTGCGCCACGGGGGCATCCGCGCCATCAACTGACTGGAGCCTGGGGTGAGTCCCGTTGGCAATGTAAGGGATGTACTTGTGGAAGTAAGCGTCAAGATCCTCCTGAGAATAGGTATCGCCAGACTCGAAGACGGCAGGTTCGTTTCCAGGAACGGGAAGGTTGATGAGAGGGATGTTGTACAGCGCACGGTAGCAGACCGCTGTGAAGTTACGAGCACAATCTTGGAGGTCCGAGGGCAGGTTCGGGTTGTGCGGAGGCTGCTTCCAATCAGACGCCTCTGACGAGACCTTCTTCGGGGCCCAATCCTTCCTGTGGCTTTGGACAGCGTTGCGTTTTGTCATGGACCGCTTCACCATGGGCGGCGACAGCTTCACACCCGGCACAATGTAGTCGATGTGCTCTGAAAGGTGCTTTGGAACATGGTACTTGTCGCAGCCAATCTTGAGGACACCTTCGTGCTCATGCTCGTGGTATTGCGCGTAGAACATATCCTCTATCTTGGACACGGGCAGGTCAACCGCCAGCCAGCCCTTGTTGGTGTACTGGCGAATGTCGGTCTTGTTGATGCCCATGCTGACCAGCCACGAGTGGACTTCCGTGAAGGTCTCATCTGCTGGAGCAAACAATTCGTGAACTTCTTCCTCAGTGAGGTGCTTGCCGAAACGGTCCGAGGAGGGATGAGCCGCATCCATCAGCTTCTCATAGCCGAGATGGAGGTTGTTCTGCGTCAAGCCGATGCGGAGAGGGATAATTGCATCAGGATCGAGGCGATTGCCGCGCTTCCAGTGGCGAGCCCCGCCGTTGAGCTGTCCTGTGGCAGTCGGGTTCCTTGCCTCATGAAGCACATAGTTGCTTGACGGGAGCCCAGACGCAGGCAAGGCCGTGAATGCAAGTCCGACTGTGAGAGCCAAGACCGTCCTGAAAGAGTGGCCCGTCATTGTCTCTAGGTTGCCTTTACAGGGACGACTATAACTGGTAACGCTGAGGGGAATAGGGGCGCCGGAAACGGAGAGCTCCAGGAATTTCAGCTGGTCTTTATACCTATCTACGCAAAACCAGTGGTCATACCCAGATACGTACATAGTCGCAACGGTGCTCCAGCTGAAGAATCATGTGTTTCCTCATCTCAACCAAGACTGCCGAACATCCGGAGTCCACAGGCCGAAGTCCAAAGTTCCCAAGGACACAACAAAACCCGAAGACGGCATCCTGCCGAACATCCGGAACCAGCAGTGCTCGGCAAAGGTTGATAGTAGAAAACCCGGGGTAGGAACCGGGATATACTGCTGCGGTGGATCCCCTCTGTCCCGTCAGATGCGAGGGCTATTGACTCATTGGGTGCATCTTGCAACTCTACACTTGGACCCCTCAGCAGCATTAGGCAGGTACAAATAACGGGCGAAATGGTGACATTGAGAGAGCGGACAAACACTAGGGACCTGCTAATTTTAGTTAAGGCGTTTTCGATCGCCATGCAACCCCTGCAACATTGGCACTTCTTATCGCCGCTAGAGCAGACTCGATCAAATTCGCTGAGACTCCCTAGATGGATGAGACGAATTCAATAATTACGAGAATCACCAGATGAGTGAAGACGGTCGGATTGAGCATATTTGTTTGGTTATTGAAAGAGCCCTAATCTTGCAATCCGATGAAGCAGGTCGTGGCATAACATGTAACAGAGGAGCGGATGCTATTAAAAATATCATCCGAATCCGCAAAGCAAAGAACCATAGCCGACTATTCGTGCGGTTAATGCAAACGCGAAATGGTGCCTGAGCTTAGTTAACATATCAGGATCGGGGGTGGCTTAATAGTGTCGGGTGGCTTGAGGCATGGCGTTGGTGAACCTTCCGAAAATGGAGTCCTTAACTCCAGACCACTCCAGACCTACAGCCACGGGATACAAAAGTGTATACGGAGCGGCAACTACGGCCGAACGATTACATTGCGCTTATCGACGGGGCTTTACAATCCAACATGGGGCCCTGTGTTTGCGCACCTCTCAATTGAACCTCGAAAGCGGCATTGCGCAGTCGGTTCAAGAAAATGAGAGCTACAATCTCAAAACCCTTCCCCAACAAGGGGTGCTCAACCGAGTGCCCACGCACGCAATTGGAGAGGGAGACAATAACAAACCCCTTATTGAACGCAGCCCGGTTGTGTATTGCCAGAGCCCAACCATTATGCACTCGCTCCGGCTTCGTTTGAAAGACAGCTCAAAGGCACGGCAGAGTCTCAGTCCTCATGTAGTCAATCCAATGCCTGACACCTGAGACAGCGGGGACAAGTTGGTGCCCAACGACCGAAGCCAGGCCCTTGCTTAACGTCTCAACGCCGAGCAGCGCCTCTACCGCGACTTCGACCAACGGCGACGGAGGTGAGAAAGGAGATTGAGGATCCAACTTGCTTCACTATCATGGACATGTCGTCCTAAGCCAGAACTCGGCTTTCGTTTCTATCTTGGCCTTTATCCGGGCGGCTTTGAATACCCACCCCGCCGGGCTGGGGACGCAGCTGCCCGTCGGGAGGCGCTGACGACACGTATCTTTTTCAACGTCAAATTCCAACATCCGACCTTTACAACCATCATTAATTGAGGTAGCAGAGGGATCAAACAGCCGTCAAAATTAGCTTCTTGGGTGAGACTGTGAACATGGCCAACGCCATGCAGGAAGACGTCAACGGTATGCGAGCAAACCCAGCCAAACAAGACCTGTTGGAGGCGTATTAATTACTGGGCGGCGATTATGGTAAACGGGTTCTGGCTGCTGGCGGATCAAAGTTTTCCGCCAGTAGGCCTGTCAAAAGGGAGAACTCGAAGGGGCTGCCCTGGTGCGCCGATTGAATCGAAGAGGCGGAATTCACTGATGCAGCTTGGCCCCGTGATTCACTGATTAATTACCTGCACCCTCGTATGGATGTGCAGCCCCCGCCACTGCCTGACCATGTTTTCTCTTTAAACCCGTCATCTTTCTCCTTCTCACTGTCATCTTTCTGTTTTATCTCTGCCATATCTCGCGCACAAGTCAACTGAACCGACGTTGTGGTACCCACCACTCAACATGTTGCCATGTTCTTGTGGCCGCTCCTTTGATTCGCAGACGGCTCTCAATCAGCATCGGGCAGATAAACTTCGACTTGGTGGCGCTTCTCGCGCCTGTCAAACGTCCATCAAATCCAGCCCGCAAGCGGGAACTGCCATGCCTATGACTAGCCGTTCAAGTCGCCAGACATCCGGCTGGCTGCGCAAGGATGTCAAAGACCTCGAGGCAATCCGCACCATCGACCACAGCACTCTCGTGCCCTCGACTGCCGCAGTTTCAAGCGCAAAAGCAGCTAAGTTGGTTGGCAGCTACAATTGGCAAAATTGCAAGACTGTCGAATATGAGATTCCTGGTCAGCTCCCGACGCCTATCGCTTTGTTTAATCACGCTCACTCGTCGCAGGTTCTGCGCCGATTTGGCAGCACGGCGTCGTCCTTCCAGTAAAGCTGCCGCGGGACAAGGGCATCTGGTTTCAGAATGACGATGCCTCGCGTATGGCTGAGTACCCATTTGAGCCGCTGGCTGAAGCTGCAGCGGCAATGAACCCCGGATTCAGTTTCGACCTCGTTGACGTTGTGGTCAACCGACACAGCCTCAGAAAGCTACTTGACTTTTGCGGTGCGCGTACCCAGGACAGCTTCCGAGTCAACCTCCTCATGGTCCAGAACACGTTATTTCTTGAACGCTCTGAAAAGAATGCCCACAGCCTGGTTAGAGGATCGCAAAACACGGGTTGGGGCAAGACTTTTGAGCGAACCTTCACGAAGTATCCTCAGGGATTGGAAAATAGCACCGCTCACCATCGCGGTTTACTATATCCAATCGGCAATATCAACTGTGTTGTGAGATTCGAGGTCGATGCTTGCTACCAGAGCGTAAGCGACGAGAGTGCGGATCTGACATCTCTGGACGCGCCACTGAGCAAGATGTCCGTATCAGATGCAGCAGAAACCAACGACACAGGCGAACAACCAACCAAATGCCCTCGCGAACTTGGGTTGATGGATCAATCTTCTCAAGCCGAGATTAAAACAGCGTCGAAGGGCAAGAGCCTGAACATCTACTTGCCACAACTGTGGCTCGGCCGAACTCCTTGGCTCATCATCGGCCGTCACACCGATGGAAACTTTGGCGAAATCAGAATCATTGATGCAGAAGCCGAGTTTAGATCCTGGGAGACGAGGCGTCAAGTGGAACTACGAAAGTTGGTTACCGTCCTAACTCAGCTGCGAGAGGCAGTCAGGGGAAATGGAGGCGGAAACTGTGTCGCCATTTACGAACATGGTTTGAACCCCCGGACAATCAAGGTCTTCGCCTCCACGATGAGCAGACGAGCGCTGCCAGACGACTGGATCCACAAGCTTTGGGCTGCTAAGGACGATGATGCGACGAACAGTGAGGAGGTGGGCGGTGCATCATCCACCTAACCAGCTCCTGGACGCCGGACGGTCCAGTGTGACAGGAGAGTCTTTGGAAGAGAACTGGGTGCATTTGCGGGATAGAGGTTCTCGAGCTTTGGCAATGGTCTCATGGCGAGGCTGGAGACTGGAACACGCTGTTGTGCCCTCTGGGTTTGGTGGCATCAAGCCTCAATCGGGCGCCTTCACTAGTAGCGTCCGTAAGCTATGAATAAACCAACCTCAATCCTCCTCCCACCAAAAAAAGTGCTCCAGGGCACAAAGACAAGCTTCACATCCGTGAATATCTTCCTTACCCAAAAACTCCTCCTCATCAAACTCCTCCTCGTCAACCTCCTCCTCATCAAACTCCTCCTCATCAAACTCCTCTTCATCCAACTCCTCTTCATCCAACTCCTCACCATCCAACCTCACACCAATCAACTCACGTATCCAGTCCCCCCCATACATGGTGGAGTCCTCCTCTGTCCAGTCGCCAAACGACTTGAGTAATTAAGCTGCAGATCTATGGCCTTCATGTTCAGCCAGCTGTACTGCCAGAACGTATCCCTTTCTAAAGCCACCATCAATCAAAACTCCTTCTCGGAGCAACATATGCAACATGTCGATTCGACCGTGTTCCGCTGCGCCCTGCAGTGCTGTCCTGCCATTGTTTACGGCCCCGGGAGCGTTTATATCTGCACCGGCGTCGAGCAATCGACGAGCGATTCCGAAATATCCCTTCATGGCTGCATACTGGAGCGCCGTTGCGCCCCAGGGGCCAGCTGGGGCGTTGACGTTCACGTCTCCTTCGAGAAAAATTTCAACGATCTCCTGGTAGCCCCACGAGCTGGCTTCCTGCAACACAGTTCTAACTATGCCGGAATCATCGGATGGGATCATGTCGGCGTTAGCACCACCTCGGAGGAGAGTATGGATCAACGGAATGTTCCGGCAAAACACGGCACCTGACAGAATGTCAGGGCCTTGACATAAAACGGCGTGTTCCTGCGTGTCCAGAAAATATTGCACCACAGAGTCCCTTCTTTCGTATATGGCATACTCAAAGGCTGACTTGATGTCCTCGAGTCTCCACTCCGCCGCATTGACAAGTCTCTGGAGCATATCAAGTGCTTCGAAGGTGATGGCCCTGTTAAGTACCGTGGGATTGTTGAGCTCGGGTTCGTCGATTTCGACCCACCAATGTGCCTGCCATGTGTCGCAATGGCACTGGCCAACCCTCTTCCTCTCTTGGCAGCAATTGAAGTTGAGCTGACGGCGAGGAGTAACCGTACCTCTTGGATCAACGCCATGCTCGAGAAGAAGGTGCAACATATTCACGTCTCCCGCTCGAATGGTCATATCCACGGCCGTTGCGCTGGAGGTATCCCGTAACTGAGGAGAAGCTATACCTGTCCGTTTGGCAGCATTTAGAAGAAATCGAACCATGTCGTCCTCTCCCGATCTCAACCCTTCCCAAACAGCTGCATTGAGCGCATTTGTCGAGATAGCAGCCCCTCGCTGAATGAGCATTTCTGCGAGCTTGAAATCACCCATAGAGATGGCAACGTCGAGTGGCAAAGGCGAATCAGGCGATGGGCATGTACCAACATCCGCCTCTATTCGAATCATGCGCTGGACGAGACTAGCCTTCTCATCAAAAATTGCAGCAGCCAAAACTTTCGACCAAACGGGGCAGGAAATGTTGCGCAGAATGCCGAGGCTGCTGAGCGCCTCCATCGTATCCTCGTTGGCGATGCGGCCTACGCAAGGTGCCAAATCCCGTCCAGCGAGATGCATTTTTCGAATAATCTCCGTTCGACCTGTTGCTATGGCAAAGGCAGCGGGGCATGCGTACAAGTGTCCATGTCTGTGTCCGGTCTTCAATAGGTATGGCTCGTGATGTAACATCAACGACACAGCAGCGTCGTTGTCGGAGTGAATTGCTCGGAGCAAATCACAATGTCGAAAGATCGCACCCTGTTCTGTCAGGACCCTAAATAGCCCCATGTCCAGCGCCTTGAAATTCACGTATTTGATCAAACTGTGTTCATGGCAGAGACGGGCATAGCATACCGCATTGGCATCTGCACTTCGAACATCTGCCCCAGCTTGTAGCAGAATCTCAGTGGCCTTGTGGTGCCCATATCTGACAGCCAGTAACAATGGGGAGATGAAAGATTGCACGGGCAGATTGACCTGTGCATTGGCTTCTAATAGCACCTTCATCATCTCGACACTATCAGCTTCAGCAGCTAGACCCAGAGCCGTTGTCCGTTTCTTCGATTTGGAGCCACAACTGCAAGACCAATCGACGCTTTGTGGTGAATTGACGTCAGCGCCATCAGCAAGAAGGCATTGTACTGTTTGTATGTTTCCATTTTTCACAGCCAGGCCGATCGGTGTGAGGTCGTCGTATTTTGCAAGCGATTTCGCTATAATGCTGACCAGCGCCGCGTGGTTTGTTGGTTGAGCCTCTCCTAGTAGAAACTTAGGAGTACACGCTCCCTCGGCTATGAGCTTTGCCACGAGTTCCACGTTCTGTAGTCTGGCTGCGGCGGCAATTGCCAACGAGCCAACTGGGCATTCCAACGTGGCGTTGTGTGACAATAAGAGAGTTGTCAGCCTGAGAGCCAAGGCATGATCGTTAAGGTTTGCAACAAATTCCAGAATCGTTGAAGGAGGGAGTTGGCAAGAAACAGCAATAGGAAGATTCGGATCAAAACCGGCCTCCAGCATCGTCTCAAGTATGTCAAACCTCTCGGCCCTCACTACGCTGTTGAAAAGCTGTTCAGCTATGGAATTGGTAGTGACGGTATTTGTCGCAAGGAATCGCTGGAATGGCTCGAGATTGTCTAGTCCAATCATCCGCATCAACTCAACGACACGTTCATCGTGGAGCCGCAGTCTTGTTTCCGAGGAGGTCTTGCGTCCCTTTAATGGCAAGAATGGCGAGGAGATGAAGTTGTTGGACAAGAGAAACAGTTCAACCATCAGGAACTCTGGTATGCTCGTGATTGACTGCAGGCCGGACATTCTCTCCTCAATATCGAAATGCTGTCCTGGATATTCTTCTGGCATGATTGTCCCGAGTAAGGTGGACAGCCTTGGGCAATTCTTCATTTCTTGTGGGTCGCCGTAATCCATCTGTACAATTTCTCGGGCCCTTCTCGCAACTTCCCGGCTTGTTCGAAGAGACTCGTTGATCGCGGCTAGGGGAGAGCGTAAAGAGAAGCCGTGATATCGTGCCATAAAACTCCGTTCTGTTTGTCTCGTCGCTTAGAAACTGTTTTCCATTGTCCTTTTCCAATCAAACTCCCCATGGGTGCAAGTTACCTTGATTGAGCTCCGAACGGAGAATGCTCATGAATTCAAACCAGGGGTGCCGTAAATCGCACCCCAGGAGCCAATCTGAAGGCCCAGGAGAGCAAATAAGTATCCCCTCTGGCGTTTTTGGCGACGAATCGTCTATACTATGTTCAGTACTCGCTTTTCATCCGTCGAGGGCAGTAAATCATGCACACCTGAAGGGGCGCCAAACCGCTCGATCGTGGAGACAAAACTATGCCGTGCCATTTCCCTTCGAACTTTCGGTGAGGGGCATAGTGCTCCATCAATAAAGACGTTTACCTTCTCGTCCCCAAGTCGCCTCTTTTTGCGGACTTTATAAGCGATAGCTTTCCAGTCCTTGCTTCTCATACGATACTTTCGTATGTCCCAGGCCTTGAGCTTTCTCTCATATTGTGCCTTGCTGCGCCACTAGTTAGCCGCAATTGGCTCCTCTAGGCCAAGAAGGAGAATCATACCTTGCATGAAAGTTTCGAGACGATGCCAATGTAGCAATCACCTCGGACAGAGTTCGATCCTCTGTAATATAGAGGCGCTCAATTTCGCCTTTGTGCGTTTCCCAGTCTGGGTTAGGCATAGCGAAAATGTTGCAGTAACAGGTTGGTGTTTCAAGGACCAGAGAATCATCTGGTGATGGTCAAGACTTCGAAGCATGAAGGTCCAGCCCTTTCAAACCGGGCGACGCGGGTTTATATCCCTTTGCTGACTTCCCATGTCAAAAATTGGGGCTGGCAAGACTGACAAAAGTAAAGCTGCGCATTTCGGCTTATTGTTTTCAGGTGATTGGCTGGTGACGAAACCCTCGACCAGGATAAGGCGCTTCCCTCGACAACTATCCGCGCCTGATTGGCCCCATGCTAAACCATCAGCAACATCAGGCCGTGTTGAGGCGCCCCCCTTTCTGGGACTGGCGCAAAATTGCAGGGGCCTACAGGCAACCACCTAGGCAATTTGCCGAGTTCAACAACCCTCTTCTCTTATGGACAATACTTCGTACGTGCGAAGCAATAACAAAGAGAAGAGGCTGACGTGATTGCCTCTCATCAATTGAACCTAGAAAGCGGCATTGCGCAGTCGGTTCAGGAGATTGAGAGCCACAATCTCCAATTGAACCCTTAGTCGAATCGACAGGGCAAGGGGAAGCCGGCAACGATGAATTAGCTTTGCGGCTAGAAAGCGTCGACATTTCGTCTTCTTTTGCCAATGTAAATCTTTTTGGCGGAATAACGGTTACCAGGACCCAGATCGATGAGATGCTTGAAAGCCTCCCCATTGAACGGCGTCGTCTGGTGGTCGCTGACTTGATCGACCTTAAGCATTTCTACGCCCCCGCGGCAAGGATTACGGTAGTTATATCTCAGAATGGAAAGGTGTCGTTCTTCTAGGTTATCGGGCTACGGAATTCAAGCAGAGTCGAGATCCCCTAAGTGGCCCGACCAGCATGAAGGAGCTCGTGGAGCTAAGCGGCCTGTTCAATGACCTCGCCAAGTAGTTTAGGCTCATTGAGCCAGAGATATTATCGTCATATATTTGATGGGGTTGCTCAACCGAGTCCCCATGCACGCGATCCCCATCTGAGAGGGAGACAACAAGAAGCCCCTTATCGAACGCAACACGGTTGTGGATTGCCAGAGTCTAGCCATTACTCTGGCCATGTCATCCACAACCAGACCTCGGCTCTTGGTTCGATCATGGCCTTCAACCGGGCGGCTTTAAACAGCCCCTTCCGTCGGGCTGGAGACACAGTTACCCGTCAGGAGGCATTGACGGCACGAATCCTTTACCACGCGAAGCTCCAGCCTCCGGCTTTTGCAACCATCGTTGGTTGCGGCAACGTCACGACGGCCGTGTCGAGCACCGACGATGTTGTTGGCTTCCCTAACGGCACTCTACTGCGCCGGCGCTGGAGCCGTCGTCTCGACGTTGTGGCCTATCGATGATGTGGACAGCGGCGGGTTCTCCGCGAAGCTGTACGAGGCGATTGCGAGGCAGCAAAGGGAGGAAACAGCCGTCAAAATCGGCTTCTTGGATCAGACAGTGAACATGATGTTGCCGATGCAGGAAGCGGTCAATTGTTTGCGTACAAACACGGCCAGACAAGTCCTTTTGGTCTATATCACTGCACGTGGGTGGCGTTTACGGTGAACGGGTTCTGGCTTCTGCCGGGTCAAGCCTTTCCGCTAACAGAGCTGTCAAACAAGGAGAGGTGAAGAAGTGACTGATCTGGTTCGCTGATTGACTTGAATGGACGGGAATCACTCACGCAGCAGCGATTTCCTGCAGCTTCGCATGGATGTGCAGCCCCCGCCACTGCCTAGCCATGTTTTCTATTTACTCTCTTCTTCATCACTATCATCTTTCTCTTTCAACTTGGCAACCCCTCTCTGTCGTCTCACCAACCTCCACCATTGCGAGTCCGTAAACCCGAACTGGCTGGGCTGCGTCCAACCCTTCAAGCCGAGAGATATCCAGCTGGCTACTCAACGATGTGGAAACGGTGAAGCATCCACACCGTCAACTACAGCACTCTCGTGCCCTCGACAGCCACAGTTTCTGGCACGCAAGCAGCTAAGTTGGTTGGCAGCTACAATTGGCAAGGATGTCGGATAGGAGATTCCCGGTGAGCACATGACTCCTATAGCTTTTGCGTAACCACGCTCGCACTACTCAGCTCCTAAGCAACGTGGGAACCCCACGTCCTCGTAGCTAAACACTCAGAGGCAACCCTCAGAAGGCACCCGTGCTCTTCCAACTTAATTCCAGTCCCTAACGCGGCTTCACTATACTCACAGAAGCCCTCAGCAGCTTTCCAAATGCTTATTTGGGATTGTGAGATAAGCCGCCGAACTGCGTTGACTGTCATCGCGCCGTCTTTTCGTCTAAGCGCCGCACCACTCCTCCCCTGTCCGTTTATAAGCCGTTGACCATTGTACGACACATTTACGTATTGCCATTGTACGTCACATTCACCAACGACTCGGTGTGCGTCAGTATGCATACACAAACTGTACTGAGGTTATCTTCGCTCTTCCGCGACACTGACATTGCATTCTGTTCCCGCCACTATCCACCTGATCAAGGCCGAGCGAGTAGAGACAGTATGGGGATGGGACGGGCCGAGTGACCTTTGCCGCTGCTGAAGGCAACGCTCCATCAATTTCACGGCCTTCACATGACGGCCTTGACCAGCCCAAGTATACGCAAGATTGTTCATGCTGGTGAGCGTGTCTGGGTGCTCCGCGCCGAGCACCCGCTGTGTCGTCTCCATCACCTGCACCGCAAGCGACTCGGCTTCCGTCCATCGGCATTGGTCCTGGTACGTCGACGCCAAGTCGCCCATACTCCTGAGCGTGGATGGATGCTCCTTTCCAAACACCCGTTGTCTCGTCTCCATTACCTGTAGCTGTAGCGACTCGGCTTCCTTCCATCGGCCTTGGTCCCGGTACGTCGACGCTAAGTTGCCCATGCTGGTGAGAGTGTCTGGATGCTCCGCTCTAAGCACCCGCTGTGTCGTTTCCATCACCTGCACCCCTAGCGACTCGGCTTCCTTCCATCGGCCTTGGTCCCGATACGTCGACACCAAGTCGCCCATACTCCTGAGCGTGGATGGATGCTCTTTTCCAAGTATCCGTTGTCTCGTCTCCATTACCTGCACCTGTAGCGACTCGGCTTCCTTCCACCGGCCTTGAATCCAGAACGTCGAGGCTAAGCCTTTCATGCTCTTGAGCGTGGATAGATGCTCCTCTCCAAGCACCCGGCGTCTCGTCTCCATTACCTGCACCCCTAGCGACTCGGCTTCCTTCCATCGGCCTTGGTTCCTATACGTCGACGCTAATCTCTTCATGCTAGTGAGCGTTTCTGGATGCTCCGCTCCAAGTACCCGCTGTCTCGTCTCCATCACCTGCGCCTGTAGTGACTCGGCTTCTCCCCATCGGCCTTGACTCTTATACGTTACCGATAAGTTAGCCATGCTTGCGAGCGTAGCTGGATGCTCCTCTCCAATTGCTTCTCTTCGTATCTTCACTGCTTGCAGCTGAAGCTCTTCTGCATCCCTCCACTGCCCCTGGAATAGGAATATCCCAGCGGCATTGTGGACAAGAGTCGCTCTAGCGATCAATTCTGCTTTCCCGGCCTCTTCAATCCTTGTCCCCGTTCGTTCGAATTTTAGGACAGCGAAGACGTGTGGAAGATAAGCGTTGCATATTACTCGGTTCTCGAAGTTACCGTAGGGGTAAAGACCAGACACTGTCATGAGCGCTAGTCTGGCGAATTGATCGATTGTGCCCTTGTTGATGAGCCACTTCCGGGTGACTAGCTGCACGAGCCGATGAATGGCAAGGTTGTCGCCTTTCTCAGCCGAGATGAACGAAAACGCCTTGAGCAGACCTAGAGCTTCCTCAAGCTGGATATCTCCTCGCTGGATCTCCAGCTGTCCTTGTCCACAGGTTTGACGCTGCCGTCGCTGGCAATAGTAGTGGGATATAAACTCCGCGGGGATGGCTTGCCGGTCGAAGAAACTCATCAGTGAGAGAAGCTCGCCTGCAATGGCGTTTTGCTTCTCAATTTGTTTGAAGGAAATTATCCACGTGGCTGTGACCGCCTGTGGAGTCCCCGAGTCTCTCCCCACAGCCTCAAACTCCTTGCTGAGTAGGTCCAACACGTTGTGGTCGCTCTTGTCCAGGAGTTGAAGATACCGGCTTACTGCCATACTATTCATTCGGATGTATGCAGCTGCCTGGATGAGTGCAAGAGGTAGGTTTTCCAATCGAGAAGTTAGAAGCGAGACCTCACCAGTAGCGACTTCGAGGTCGTCAAGCGTTGTGCGAACCAGCTGATCAGATTCGTGTTGGTCCATCTTGCCGACTTCAATCACGTCCCGATTCTTGGTGAGCAACACGCCAACCTGCTTATTCCGGGTTGTGACGAGAATAGATCCATGAGAGCTTTCAGGGATGAAGCGTGTAAAGCCATGATCTTGAACACAGCCACTCTCACCATCTTGTAGTGTATGAAAGACCCGCCTGTCATCGGCATTGTCGATAATCATTAGCCAACGGCCTCGATGCATCCTCTCTAACCACGTTTTCACGGATGCCAAAACATCTGCGTCGGGGTCCTCAAGGCCCGGGATGTGGCATTCTTGCGCGATGGATGCGTACGCTTGGCGGAACCGTTCTGTACTGCTCGCGTGAACCCAGAAGACTGATACTTGCGGGCACGTCTCGTGGAGCCAATATGCGTATGCTAAGGCTATCTGGGTTTTCCTATACGTTATGTGTTAGCGCGGAGCCATTACATGGCTGTGCAAACGAACCCGATCCCGCCGAGACCAAAGAGCGCCGACCTCTGCTGCGACGGTGACGCTGAAAGCCTTTCCTGAAGCTTCTTGAATATTTCGACGCGGCCAACAAAAGTCTCATTTTTGGGATATGGGACGAGGACTATGGCCGGCGTGAGAAAGACTTGGTTCATGAGGGCTGTAAGGGTCTGGACTACGTACAATGAGGACCGGTGGGCACTTCTGGGGTCGGCCCTGTCTCCAGAACGTCAGCGGGTGTCCCAAGCATTGTGATATCACGTACCTACCTGCACGGAAGGAAGGCACCCAGTGGCTTAGAAATGCCTTCATGCAGGCTGCAGCCGTGGCCGCAGCGTAGCGCTGCCATAGCTTGCTCTTGTGACTATCGGCGTAGTCGCAGGCGCCCTTTATCACCACACATGGGAAGCGATCCCAGACACCGGCGCCTTCCATTTCGAAGGCAATGACGCCTTCCGCTGCTGCGATGGCGTCGCGCTCTTTGCCAAACTTCATTACCGACTCGCCCGACGCAATCAGACCGAAGTGGACAGCGGGCTCTAGGTTACCCTGGACGGTCTGGAGCCGGTCGCGTAGTACCAGCTTGCCATTGCAGCCGGTCTGCTCACACGGCTCCTTTTCATTGGCATGGCAATACCCTGCCTCGAATAACCTGTCGTGCGCCGCACCTGGATACTTGGCAGCCAGCCGTGGTTTGAGCTTCAGGATCTCGAGGTACTCGACCATCTTGCTGCCCAGGAGCTCACGGTACCGAAGCACTTTCAACTGCGCTAGCACCCCGCGTATCTCAGCATTTGGCCTCCCCAGGTTGTCCCGCAGCGTGTCTTTGCGCACAAAGCGGCCGGGCAGCTGCCGTCCGAAATCGTACTGGATCACCCCATCGCTAATGATGACGTCGCCGAGGACGATCTCCTCGCCATCGGGCCCGAAGGGAACAGCGCCACAGACCCCTACCACGAGGGCAAGCTTGATGTTTGGAAAACTCGACCGACAGTGAGCAGCAACCGCCGCGGCACTGGCGTTCCCCATATCAGGCATGTGCGCAAGCACGACGTTATGGCGGCCGATAACGCCCGTGGAGTAGGCGTTGGGGTCGCCTGGCGCTTTGTCGGGAGGGCCATCATCGTCCCAGTGCCGGTCAAAGAGAGCAACGACAGCGTCGACCTCGAGGGGAAGAGCGCAAATGATGGCGATCTCAAAGCCGTGACGCGAAGTCGGGCGCGGTGGTTGGGACTCTGTGGTTCGGGTGGTCATCTTGGGGGGTGTTTTCCTGCTGGTTCCAGTCTTCGAGGCTGTGGATGAGCTGTGGCATCGCCTGTCGTCGGGACTCAGAGCCAGGCCCGCCGCAGCGCCAGGGATTAATCGTAATGGCAGCCGTACAAACGTTGAGACCAAGGCAAAGAGGGTCGGTGTTGAGGCGGGCCGTTCCTAGCGTAAGGACTAATATTATCATTGAATAATAATAGAATGTCTCGCGGGATAACGAGCGTCCGACTTCCCACAAGCACGTATAGACCAATCACGGCGCGACATGGCTCGGCGTAACCTATATCCGCGCTACGGCAGGTATCGCCAAGTTCCGCGTGTGGGTTAGTTGTTATACGCGCTGTGATGCCGGTGATCTCCTAGCTAATTGATAGTCAAAAGTGATTCCTTTTATCTTGGGCCGTTGGGGTCCTTCGCGAAGAGGACGGGTCATGGAGGCTAGAATCAGACGGGCATACGAGGACTAACAAGCCACGAGAGGCATTAGTAATTGGATGAAATATCCTTAAAGAAGAGCACCGTCTCGAATCTCGCACAAAGGCTTGATTGCGTTTCCGAGATTTATCGGGGGTTTCGTGGGGCTTCCGAGCTCTACTTGCTCCATTCAGGTGAAATGATTACCACAGCAAGCACAGGTCGGATCCTCCGAGACCTCGTCTGGTCAACGCAGTACATTTCTGAAAGAAATACGTTATCCCACTCAATTATAACCAGGGAGATTTGGCGCAGACCTCGAGCAATGCCTCCTTTCAAGTCGGTATTAGTGGCAAAGGCCTCAATTAAACAGAGTCCCAATGGCTTTGCCCGCTCTGAGCACTTCCATGTCGCTGAATCGACCACCAACCACCGTCAGACCAAGAGGGAGATTGTGGTATCCAAAGAATCCAGGAACATTCAGGGAGGGGGCATGGAGGATAGTCCACATGACGTTGAATACCTGTTCTGTTAATCAGCATACAAGGAATGCACATTGTTGCCAAGACTCGTAACAACACACGACCGTATGGAGCAAACGCTTGCAAAGCCAGACTTCGCGCATCAAGGGGCACTTACTGCGCTTCCAGTGTTTTCCAGCCCTTCAGGAGCCTGGCCAATGGTACTCGGCGTGATTATGGCATCATATTTGCTGGCAATCTGGTCCCATTGGGGCCGCAGTTGGGCCACGCCGTCATAGGCCTCTAGCATCTCCTTTCGGGTTGGCTTGCTCTTGTTCTGTACAAACGTCTTGAGCGAAGCGTGCAACTTCTGAGTCGATTGTACGTATTCTTCGTTTGCCCAGTTAGCAAGCCATTTTTGTTGCTGATGGACGTAACAGTGCCACAATGCTGAAAATCCGGGCCAAGGAAAATACAGGTCAAGGCCATGAACAACATGAAATGAGATGGGGACTTACTGGAGAGAAAGGCCGACCGAGCTTCACCGGCCGCCACAACCTCCCGCCATTCGTGGCACTTGCGAAAGCTCTCGGGAAGTTCGACGTCCTCAAGCACAACTCCTGCTTTTGCCAAGAGTGAGCGAGCCTTCTTCCACGCCGCCTGGGTATCCGGGCCAGCATGATCCCACACATGCGTCTTGATGAGGGCGATCTTGGCTCCTTTGATGGTGAATGGCTTGCGTGGTCGGGTGTAGTCGAGGTCCAGCCGGAAGAGCTTCGCAAGCAGATCAAGGTCATCAACGGACCTGGCAAAGAACCCGACGGTGTCAAGACTGACGGAGAACCGGCCAACACCCTCGGTCGATACAAGGCCCCAGGTCGGCTACGTCGTCTGAGTTAACTACACTGCAGCTTCAAGTTCTAGATGGATACAATCCTCTCACCTTGAAGGCGTAGGTCCCGGTGTACGAGCCCGGTCGGACAATGCTGCCTCCGGTCTGAGTGCCGATGGCGATCGGGACTTGGCAATCGCTCACGGCCGCAGCGGAGCCCGACGACGAGCCGCCGGGCGAAAAGTGATAGTCCCGTGGGTTGCAGCACGGGGTACCCTCGGTCATGGCCGCGAATTCTGTTGTCGCCGTCTTTCCCAGGATGAGAGCACCCGCGGCTCGGAAAATAGCGACAGCGGCAGAGTCGGCCGCTGCGTTTCCATCGTTCTTGTGGATGGGGGAGTAATAGCGCGTGGGCATGTCTTGGGTCTGGTTAGCCGCGCTTGCCAGACGCCAGTTCATGTAAGACGCAGAGACGAGTGTACCTTTGGTGAGAAAGATGTCCTTGATTCCGACTGCAACTCCGTGTAACTGTCCTCTCTTTGCAGCAGGCACGTCGTCCAGCCTTCTGGCTTCCGCAATGATGAGGTCCGTGTCATAGTGAACCCAGGCATGAACGTCGTCATCACGCTTCTCAAACTGCTCAATCAAGGCCCAGGCATACTCCTCCACGGTGGCTTTGCCGCTGCGAATCAAGTCGCGAATCTCCGTCGCAGTAAGGCGGTGCAGCTTGGAGGCTTTCTTGGCGACCTTGCCGGCTCTGAAGCGAGGTGGCCCGGCATCGGATAGCTCGCTATCCTCGATGCTCTCCATCTTCACGTCTGGGTCCAGGACTGAACGGGGTCGCTTCATTGAAACTGAGCACAGTCGCCACCTATGGTTGTCTGGAGCAAGCTTTCTGGACCCGGGCCGGATCTAGACACAGCCAGCCGACGCGCTCGGTGGAGGAGAGCTGTTTGGATACGTGGAGGTTAACAGCGAAGGGCGGGGCTCCACGATGCGGGCTCCACGATGCGGGCTCCGTGATTCGGGGCTCCGTTGCTGGCGCCGAGCCAATGGCTACACTCGATTTGGGGTTCCTTGCCGACGATGGACGAGAGTCGGCATCCATCCTCAGCAAGCAAAGCAACTTCGTATTCTGGTATTTGATGGATCCTGCACTCATTGGAAGCTTTCGAGGCTGTCGCTTCTTTTTTGTATGTTGTACGCTCCCTAGCCCGTCGTGACGCAACATGAAGATGAGGAGTTCCACGTCGTACGAAGTACGAGTAGTTAGCATCGACTCCGGCCCTCACCCCGCACCAGCGCGGCTGTTGGTGCACCACGTTTAATGACTGGAATTTCCAAGAAATTATATATAGGTTCCAGTCAGACACAAGACAACATTTCCATGCAAACACTGGCCATGTGCTGACGGGACGCTGAACCAGTATGAAGCACGGGCACAGATTGAACTCCAATCAATGACCGTGTCTACCCCTTTACCAACTCTCAACGTACCATCAATAACGGCCCTACACCATTTTGAGGATCAATTTGGAAGCTTTGGAGGGTGCGTAACATTGGGGATGCCACCAAACATGGACCGATAACAGGTCGTTTTTATCTTATAATATAGATTGCCCTTGGCTGCTGGCGAAGTGGCGTGGCCAATCATCGGTGAATACCTTGGTGTTGGGCAGAACGCAAAGGCATTTGCGGACGAAATGCAAGCAAGGATGCTGTACTTTCTCTTCCTCGTTCCCTCCAGGCCATACATCATTGACCATGCCCATCCAAGTAATAATGGCAACTCCAAACCTCAACCGAAGTTGTGTATGCGGGCGGCAGTGGTTCGGCAGATAGGTCTTGACATGCCTCAGGAGTCTGCAGACGGGCCACTGGTGTGGTTCAATCGTGTCCAATAGCTGCTGGGGCAGTCGTGATGCAGCCGTCTCATAACATGAGCCATTGCTCGCACTCTTGCTTCTATTACTAGTAAATAGTAGAGCTAAAAAAGATACCATTCGCAATGCTAACAGCAGACGGTACCAATGTCACTGCTCCCGTGTTTCCTAGTGCCTCAGCAACCTCAGTTCCTTCCCCACACTGCATAAACAGTACCATGAAAACGATCACTATGCCCTTCCAAAAGATAGGGTTCTTCTCCTACTCCATGCCGGATTCGGGACCCATAGTACTCACGACGTCGAGTCTGTCGCCGGCTTGTCACTAGACTGGTTTTCCTGCATGGCCATAATCACAGTCGTGAGCTTGTCAATCTTCCGGTTGAGCTCGTCGATCTGAACCTCCACAGCTGTCGGCGCGTCCATGTCGTCATCCTCCCTCTTGTCGGGTCGGAGAAAGTTCCCCTCTCTGGAAGCCGGCCACAGCTGCCGACTGTGTCCCGAAGACGGCCTCATGTGTGGTATCTCCGGTCGCCGACTTCTCCGCCTCGACTCCTTGGGCCCCTTTAGGCCGGCGTATTCGTTGTTAACCTTGCGCCGGATGAGCTCGTAGAGCTGAATCGCCCACACAATTGGGGCGTGGGTGATCCTGAGGAGCACGATGCGGCCGGCGCGGAACTTTTCGTCATTGCGGAACACGAGCCGCAGCGGGCGGAAGATGATGAGCGCAATGAGGTTGAATGGCGGGTAAAAATGCGTGAGCCGATTGCTGGTAGACGCCTCCAAGACATAGACGCTGTACACGTAGAGGTACTCCTCTCTTGCGTGCGTGATGACGCGAGAAAAGCTGTTGGACAGCATACCGGTTAGGGATCCGGTCAGAAGGATGGACGTCAGAGTGATGAAGATGATCATCAGCGGTGGCCCAAAGATGGGATCGATCTGGTGCATGACCTCGAAGCCCACGTAGCTCGACCCAAAGAAGATCTTGGTCAGGATGCCCGTCATCCTGGCAAGGTCAAAGACGTCGCGGCCCACGAGCGAAAAGGTGGTCAGGAAGCCGAGATAGATGATGACGACGAGGACCATGAACTTGATAAAGTCCTTGCCCATCTCCTTAAGACAGGGAATCAAGGTGCCCCAGTACGGGCTCAGGCTCAAGATGGAGCAGATACGCGGCATCATAAACAGCGCCTCGAGCGCGAGCACGTCAAAGGCTAGGTCATTCATCCTGGTGTTGTGCTGAGTGATTCCGATGATTCCTAAGCTCCAATCAGCATGCATGCGCGACGTCTGGAATGCTGGCAACTCACGTAGAACGGCGAATATGAAGCCGATGAGGATCATGATCATGTCGAACAGGTTCCAGATGTCGGTCGTGTAAAAGATGGACCCAGCGTCTATCCACTCGCTCAGCTCGTCGTAGAAGAAGGCTGCGATCCAGATGAACAAGACAATTTCGGTTGCCGTGATGCGGCTCTCGTCCCGAACGATGAGGACAGCGTAGTAGAGACACAAGAAGACGGCGAAGAAGAGCACTTCCCAGCTCTTGAGGTACTTGGGGACACGTAGTCGAGAGTACGGGTCTGACGTCTGCGGATTGTAGAAGCGGTGCCTCTTCGTGGCATGCACCGATAGACTGTCCCAGAAGACAATGTCGCCGTTCCATATTCCGCTGATAATCTTCTGGACGACATGCTGGCTGAGGAAGCGCTTTGCGTTTGCGATGGCCGCGATTTCCAAAGCATTCAGGCTCTTGAATGCAAGCGTCGGGTCTCTCTCCTCGCCTGCATCCTCGCTGGCGTTGGTGAGGCGGGAGAGGGAGCTAAGCAAGTTGGCTCTCTTGGAGGAACTACCAACGGGCACGGCGGTTGGCTCGTCGTCGGGGCTCGGCAAGATGCGAGGCAGCAGGGGGGTTCTCTCGGCAGCTTCTTGGTCGTAGTATTGCTGCCGTAGCTCATCCGTCGCGTCCCTAAGATCTGGGATCTCGTACAGGCAGAAGTTCATGGCCTCGCGCTCCGAGAGGCGGCTGAGGAAGCGCCACGCGGCAATCTCGCAGGCGTTGGATTTGGTCTCGCTCAGTCCCAGTTGCTCATGGTCGGCGGCATAGTGCCACTTGAGCGCGCTGCACGGGCTGGTCAGCGAATGGCTGCACCATCAGGCGGACGCGATGGGCACGCACAGCAGGGCATTGACGATGGCTGGGTTGGTGCAGGTCTCGTGGAGGTGGTCGACGAGGACGCGAAGGCAATTGCCAGCGGCAGTCGTCCTAAGCTGCTCAAAGGTGCTGGGCAGCTCGATGGCATCCGCAAAGTAGCTGCGAGGCGGCAGCGGCCGTTAGCATCGACGTCGCGCGGCGTTTCGAGCCGACATGCAGCCATGGGGGCGCCGTGGCACGTACAAGGAGAGCTTCCTCACGACCTGCCGAAAAGTGTCGTCCTCGGCGATGTCGGGCAGGTCAAAGTCGAGTCTCGCGGAGACGGGGCTCATCTCGCGCGCCGGCTGCGCCCTCGACCTCAGACGGATGGGCATGGTGGCTGCTCTGCTGTGCGCGCCCGCGGCAGACGTCTGGCACGGGTCGAGTGTCGATGCAGATGCCGTGATCCAGCGCGGGATGGGCAACGAGGAGCCAGTGTTGTGGAGGAGAGCGGCCGGACGAGGTCAAGGGTCGACGTGGTGGCGGTGATGTCAGTGCTCCAGGGGACGGGGGACCCTTGCGTCGGCAATTTGGCGCCAGAGCCGCGCTGGCAACTGTAGGGTAGCGACATCCAGTGGAAGTTGAAACTAACCATTTTGGGTCACTGCGTTGCGTTATCGTTGCTTCCATTTCGCAGGCTCCAAGGCCAGCTATCGTTTCATATCGTCGGAAAGACCGAATAAGAGGCTCTTGCGATGGCGTCTGCTCGCCATTAGCGCGGGCGGCACCCGACTCCAACAAGAGGGGACACTGATGCAGGCAGGCATTATCAGATGACCCAGGGGACTGGGACGCCGATGGTGGCGCCTGGATTGCGGCAACTGCACGTCGATGCAGACGAGCAAAAAATATGCGTTTTGGTCAGATCCAAGGCGCGGCGCAAGACATAGTCGTGGTGCCAGTATTGGATGTCCCCGCGAAGTAAGTTGCGAGTTGGCCATTTGCCCGTCACTCGACAAAGCGGAATCGGTTTCGTCATCCACCCGAGGCTGACAGGTTGGCAGCTCCCTGGAGTAACAGCCGGACAATACTCTCCGCATCCCACTCGTGGCACACTGCATCCCTGCCATCAAAGTTGCTATCGACTCGCCCGAGAAAGTCAGAGACCCAGCGGGGAGACCTGGCTTTACGAATCTGGAGGAGTCTTCACCCAGGGCGCAAGACGTCTTGGTCCACTGGGAATCATGGCATGCGTACGGAGTCCAGTGGCAGCAGTTGCAGCGTTGCTTGGGTCGGAACGAGGCAATCACGTCTTCCCGTGGCGCATGAGCCAGGGGCGGCGAACCTGACAAATTCGCCGACGGCTTCACACAAACTGCTTCCAAATCCTCTGTTTTTCTTTACACAGCAACGTCCAGGCGTTCGGCCCGAGAACCTGAGGAGGCAAAGGCACCGGCGCAAACGAGGTCGCAATCTAGTAGCGGGCCAGAGGCAATGGCAGCGGCAACATGAACATGAGGGGCGGAGGTGCGTTCAACAAGTGCCGGATATTAATGAGAGTGGGACTCTGCATGACGGAAAGGCGGCGAGCCGCGAATCTGGCAGTGATTATCGAGTCCGGACTAGGATGCCAGCCGGCTTTTGGAGGCAAAACGCGTGGAAGAAGTGGCTTGTTAGCGGGGTCTACACATTGAGCCGAGGCCCAACCCCTTCATGTTCTAACCCTAGGCCTACACTAAATATAGGAAACAAGCGTGTAAACTTCAGTAACCAAGGGCTTGCACACCTGTTCCTTGGCATTTCGGGGCAAAGATGTGCTGAGTTCTCGGAACTCGCTGTATCTGAGTCTATTCTTCCAGAGTTGACTGGGCCGTCCATGACCAGCTGAGTCTACCAGTTGCTTCGCGACTTCAACTGCGACTACAGATGCAGGGGCTGCAAAGCTTTTAATATTCGGGACGAGCCGCAATGGGCCGTTCGTTCCGTCCATGCTGTACTTGTCATGACTTGCCGGGAGTACGAATGGATGTTGACAGGTTACAAATCTGCTGCCATTTCATCAATTATCAAGTTCGTGACTCGTGAGCTACCTGAAAGACCGGCCCTGGTCCCAAGCCATTGGCCCGGAAAACGCCACTCCTCAACAACCGGCCGGACGGCTGAAACCCAAGCCGTCTTTCTTCCCGGGGCACGGACGTACCTCCGGACTAGTACGGGGCTGATTTCCTCTTCAGGGTATAGGACTTCTTCAACAAACAGGAACCGGCCGCTAATGCACACAGAGGGGAGCAAAGACCTGCCAGACAGGACGGCTATCATACGCCACGTTGCTTGGTCCGCACAAGTGGCACCCATTCATTCCGTCCCTGGACCTTCAGTCTCGCGTGAGTTGGGTTGCTAAGCCGAGATGTTGAATCAGGTGGCGACCACTTGATCGCCATGGCCTCTAGTACCCCTTTCGCTCTCTGGCATCAAACTTCTCTTCTCCGTATTCACTCTTTGCTACTACCGTGCAGCAATTCAGTCGAAATGGCCACCGTGGATACCGCAAACCGTGGACCAGAGCTTCTGGCCGTGAACACTGTGTTCTGCGTTCTAGCAGTGTTGATCGTCCTTTTGAGATGCTTCACGCGTGCCAGATTGGTCAAGGCCTTTGGCCTTGACGACTGGCTGATGATTGTGGCGACCGTAAGTATCGAGACAACTTTGCACCTTGCACCCAAGCTCCCAACAGCTCGACAGTATTCTCTAACCGCGGAAACAGGCGTTTTTCGTCGTGTTTGTTGTCGTGTCAAACATCGGTATACATTACGGAACGGGCCAACATATGGCCAACCTAGACGCTGACAACATCAAACATGCTATGATGGTGCGTTTAACTGTACGCGGCGAAAGAATTATCCACTAAATCTTTATTAGTACTGGTGGTTCTGCTATATCTTCTACTGCCTGTCAATGGTCAGCTCCAAGCTGTCATTCGCTTGGTTCTTGCTCCGAATAACGACAACAAGGACTCACTCTTGGATAATATATGGCGCGTCCTTGGGAGCTGTCGTTGGAGCAATCATCTTTTTCTTCGTCACCATCTTTCAATGCCACCCGGTATCTTTCTTCTGGGACAGGAGTCAGCCCGGGGAGTGTCTAGACATGGACATCATCATCGACATTGTCTATTTCTACAGCGCCATCAGCGTCATCACCGACTTCACCTTTGCTATTCTTCCCGGGTTCGTGATCTGGAACCTCAAGCTGAAGACACGAGCAAAAATCGCAATCATCGTGTTGATAGCAATGGGTTGCGCGTAAGTCCATCGCTGATGCAGCATTTGGGTGGTGCCTGTTCTAACTTCTCACCACAGCGCGAGCTCCGCCGTCCTTGTCCGGTTTGCGTATATTAAGAAGTTTAAAGATCCCGATTTCTTATGTGAGTATTCGCGCTCTCTGAGATCTGCAGCGCTTCATCGTGTACCTTTACTGACATGACCTGTCTCAGGGGCTACTCTGGACATTGCTATATGGTCGGCTATTGAAATGGGCCTGGCCATCAGCGCAGCAAGCTTGGCGACACTGCGGCCACTCCTCAAAATGGTCGCATGGAAGCTGGGTATATCGACACGGGGAACAACATCCAGCCGGATGGCGTACGGTACCGGCGTACCGCCGGGAAGCAGGAGCATTCCGAACAACCCCAAAGGTGGCAATGAATTTGACCACAGCGTCTATGTAATGTCCGAGATTCACGTCAAAACCGGCCATGACAGCCAGGAGAAACTACATGAGCGGGATGTAGAAGTTGTGGGAGCAGCAGAGGACGGGAAGAAAGCGACGCCGAGAAGCTTTCTGCGCAGTGTCAATCCCTTTTAAGGCGTCTACATAGCTTTGTATTGCGCTATAATATCCGGGGATCTGTGCGGTAACTGCCTCAACTTCGACTTGAGATTAACCGTCGACACGTCTTAGCACTTGAACAAACACTTGGTCTTCTCCCAACCATGCCTTCTCGTGATCCTGGCCCCAAGGCCCTCTCCGCCTTTGACCGGCTTACACGACGGAGCCGACAGTTTCGACCCCTCCATCTTCAGGTCGCCAAACTCCATCCCCAAAGGCTCGATGTCAAAGCGGAGCAGCATCATAGACATGAACCCGAGAATCTCGGAAAACGCCAGGTTCCTCCCGGGGCAGAGATGCTTCCCGCCGCCAAAGGGAAAGAAGGCGGCCTTGCGCTTCCGCTCCGCTTCCGAGACGCGTGTCCCAAAGCCCTCCTTGCCCGGCGGTTGCAGGAAACGCTCGGCGTTGAAGTCGGCGGCGTCGGAGCCCCAGATCCCGACCGCCCCGTGTGTAACACCAGCCGATAGCTGGATATCGACGCCCTTCTTTAGTAGATACGTCTGCCCGTCTTGCGCAGTGAGGGTAATGTCGGCCATGGCGCGGCGCATGCTGACCGAATGGTTGACGATTCGCATCGTCTCGCGGTAGCAGCTGATCATCAGCGGCAGCTGCTCGCCGAACCGGGTGATGTCGAACGTTGCCGTCTTGCCACCGCCAATCTTCTCGTCATCGGTCAACGTAGCGGCGGCTTTGGCCTCGGTGCGCAGTCGCGCTACCAGTGTCGGCCGCGAGAGCACAAATATCAGCATCCAAAAGAACGTGGGAACGGCATTCGTCGTCGCGACGACGGGGAGGATGGTCTCTAGCTTGGCAATCTCCTCACCGGTGAAGCCGTACGAGCGCAAGGACCGGGCTCGGTTGGCGGTCAGAGCGGAGGTGGTGGGATCATTCACATCATGCTCGCTTTCGTAGTACTCCGTCATGACTTTCTGTAACGTCTGTCTGGCTTGAAAGCCCTTGGGCATGGTGACGGAGGGGTACAGAGATAAAAGAAAGAAGGGCAGGCTCTTCTCAAAGGTCCTAAAGGGGATATACTCATTTGAGCACCTGCAGACTGATTGCAAAGGGTGAATTGGTGAACTTACCAAATGGCAGGAATCAAGCTGGGGTCTTTGGCGAAGGGATCACTATCCCCGTACAAGGCTTTAGTCGTCGCCATGCTCATAACATCTCTGCACCAACCAAAGAGGTTCCCAACCTCGAGCCCGGCATCAATCTTCCTTTCCCTTCCTGAGTTGGCCTCGTCGGCCTCGAGGGTCCCGTCACTGATCAGGTCCAACTTGGCTGAGATGCTACCAAGGAAATGGATGTTCATTTTTTGAAGCGATGCAGGTTGGAAGCTCCTGTGGATCACATCCGTGAAGTCTGGAACGATCCTCGGCTGACTGGTGATTTTTGCAAAGGTCGCATCTGTGAGACCAAAAGACTTTTGAGCAAAGTCGACTACAAACGGTTCGAAGCTCGCATTTTTGGACCGTAGTGTGGACTGGATCAGATCTGGGTCGAAGATCGTGTATATCTTTCCGTTCAACATAGGCAGGGTGGCTATGGGCACCGACGAGTTGGTCTTGCTGCCCGACATGATCATCTCTTAGTATGACGACTCTCAGCGTTTGACAAGATGAATCAAGACGCACTGAAGCACCGGCTGAAACTCATTCTGATATTTAATCAGATTGATGATGTGTCCAACGAAGGGGATCCTCGGTTTGAGGAGAGGGGGCTCTCGAGGATCGTGACTAGACGACAGAAGCCAGCTCACGAGAGCATAGATGATGACGCCGCCGACGAGAAGTGTGGCCAGGATGATTGTTGCACGAGGCGACCGGCCTAGAAAGTTGGAGATGACCCCCTCCGTGTTGAACCCGTCGAACAGGGCACCCTCGTCTCCTGGTATACGATCCATCGCCAGGTTGCCCACCGTTGTGATGGCGGATGTCGTGCTGTAAGATGTTTGAGCCGTGACACTGGCTTTCTATGTCTGTGGATGAAGCCAAAATGCAAAGCAACAGAACGTATGTGCTGACAGCCCCGATGTAAGCGCGATGACCCTCATCGGCGATTGCAGTTTGTGGCTGCTTGCGTGGCTGCTTACCAACCTAGGATTCGGAAGAGCTCAGCCTTCTGCGTGTGTCCTCTGAGGGTTAGGGTTAATGCGGCCAAACGCAAAGAGATTTAGAGTTGCGCCGCCGTCTTCAATCTGCGGCTCCAACCAGAATGGCCGAGTAATGCCATGTGGGAAATTTGCATTTTAAACTGTTGCGGTGTCGGTCTCTCAGCCCGGCCCCCAGACTCCCTGGCGGAGTGCCACTCCAAATGCAACCTCACTGCCGGTGGTATGGCAGGTGTGAGTAACCTTGCGTTGAAGCTGTTGATCTTTTGTTTAGCAGTGTTGGACTTTCTGGTAGAACGGCTGGTCGCTTTTGGAATTCTTAATGGTTGTGGAAGTAAACACTTTCTGTTCAATTTCTGTTACTGCCTGGAGAACGGACTACGCCGTGCTCAATCAAAGCGGCTGTATCCTGTGGCATCTTGCCCTGACGCCCAGTCCAAAATGTACGCATCAAGTCTGCCAGGATTCTTCAGCATGGGTGTGGCTGCGTGCGTGATGGCGGTTTGCCGTGGGCGCTGTACCGTAAATAGCTTCCCACGTCTTTGGTTCCGGTCAATGCCCAACTGGGACAGCATCTGTTGGCGAAACGCAGATTTAGCGGAATAAATCTAGCCACTCCTTTCCCCCGCCTAACATGGGTTACTCCATCCGGCGGCTGGCCAGGAGCGGCGTTCAGGATGTGGATGATTGGGGGCAAGCCGGAGCAAGTTACTAGAGACGGGAGGGAGGCAACAAGGTATATAAGTAAAATAATGTCCATCGCCACCATACAGGCGCAATGTCGGCCTACCCGCCAAGCCAGGAAGTCATGACGAGGAGTCTTTTTGCGGCTCGGCGGAGGTCGTGGACGTGGAAACAGGCCGGCTACACGAGCTCCCCTACACATCAGGGAAGATGATGCAGGAAACTACACCTGGGTGAGCCCGTTGCCCTCAAACCTGATCGAGAACCATCACGCGCTCAGTGCTGGTCAACTGCAGCAAGCCCCTCATGCATCGATACGCCTTGGATCGTCCCGTAGAATCCGGCGGAGGGTTTGCATGCATGGCCAACAACTCGGCGTGTAGTCTACCCGCCAGCATGTAAGCCGTCGTAAGCGACTCCAGCCCCACGTTTCGACTTTGGAGAACCACCCAACTATTGCGCAACGTCGATGGTGCCCAGCCTCAAACACCATCGTATTCTGGTCGGGTTCTGCACCAGGACGCGTAATGCCTCGGGTACTTTCCACAAATAGCCATCGTCAGAAGCCGCTAGTTTCCATTCGTCCCAATGAGACAGACTCGTACGATTGCAACACGAGGCCATGTCTAAAACCAAACGT
Source organism: Tolypocladium sp. Sup5 PDA-1 (assembly GCA_000750105.3). Lineage (NCBI taxonomy): Eukaryota > Fungi > Ascomycota > Sordariomycetes > Hypocreales > Ophiocordycipitaceae > Tolypocladium > Tolypocladium sp. Sup5 PDA-1. The sequence goes on from JPHH03000026.1 coordinate 56,777, forward strand.
CCTTCCAGACTTGACTCTTGAGTGCTTCCACGGGGAATCGAACATTGCATTTACTCTGGTGCTCTGAGCACCGACAGAAGATATCACGTTGAAGCCGCCACTGGACCTGTCTCGAGACGTCGCGAACTTCCCAATCGCTTTGTATCGACAGCAAATATGACGCGTTGCACCAGCGAGAACTCGAGATGGCCCTTGGAGAGGCGTCTATACTGGCTGAGAAACGTTCAATGCCTCATCTCAGTCGTGAATCTCATTACCACTACATACCTGCTGAGCTACATCAGTTCGAGGACTTCGTTGGGAATTGAAGGCGGATTGATTGTATCATGCATCATGGTAAGTTCGTCCAGATCACAGCAGTGTTCGCCTATTCAGCTGTGGGGCCCGTCTTACACCTTTTCATCAAGGTCATTGACCTTGAAGAACGAGCACTGCTAACTTGCATGCACTCCAAAGGCCGGACTGACCCTCCTCACTACCCTGCTGGGTAACTGGTGCGGCCACCACTTCTCCGGATACTATAAGCGAGGATGCCTCTCGCTCTTTATTGTATTCGACTTGTGGTGCATTGGACTGCAGGTCCCCGTAATTGCTGTCCTCGCCATTGCTGGACTGCCTTGGAACTGCGAGGGGTTGACATCAGTGAACAGTAAGTTCTCCGTGTCGTCGTCTGTACCCGAGAGCAGACGAAAAGAAGAAACAGTATCATTGCTGGCACATTCGGAGCCCTGATGCTAACGGGGAGTAGATCCGGGAGAACCCAGTTCTGGGTATGCTACTGTCGGCTTTGGGAACGGCAACGTGCGAGGTGGCCTCGACAGGTATTGTGGTATACCCAAGTCGTCCTTTTGGCTATCCATCATCTTAATGTGAGCATACCTGTGGCCCAATATGCCTACCCAACCCTTACGTTCAGCCTAACACCGTCATCAGGGTCCTGTATTTCTACGCCATTGGCCTCCTGATCAGACAGATAGTTGCCATGCGCCGCAGGGCCAAGGGTTCCAAGAACCAAGACGGCTTCCTCGAGACGGCAGGGGCTTCTCGATCACGTTTGACGGACACGGGCGTGGCATCGTACGAACACTTCGACGAGTCTGCGACGGTGCAAACGCGACCACAACACGGCGCCATTGGTGATGACCTGGGAGCTTCGCCAGAAGATGTGGATGCAAGGGCACCACCCCCGTACACCCCCGGCGGCGCAGACGTGAGGCATTTTTTGAAAAAGAAGTGATGGAAACATATACTTAATTCCTTGATGTGCCGTACATCGAGGGGCACAAGGGACAGACGAAAGATTGTGCAATGACGCGGAATACGTCATCCGGGGAAGTCAGCGGCTGCGACAGAATCAAGTTCCATAAGAAAGAACAAATTGATCAAGGTCTACTCTGCATTTGCCCATGAAAGAGAAATGAGGTGAGGCAGAAAGGAAGGATGGTCGTGGCCAAGGCAGAGAGGTGGGGGAAGTTGACATAAGCGGCGTCCCGTGTTGAACGGAATTAATATTATTATCGATCCGCAATTTCTCACTCGACGCCCCTGACTGCCCCTGATCACAAGCGAGGCTCTCGGTAAGGCTCGTGAGCGCAACGACAGCGCTTTGCACTCGATCAAGCTCGTGCTTTAGACAACTGTGAGGCAGCTGTGAAGCAGCCTCATGACCGACCTGACGATGCCGCCGCCGCCGCCGCCGCCGCCCGCTCTACGAGAGTTGGAGCGCAACGTCACCGCCAACACCAACGACAATCGCGCCGCGCCGCCCCCAAAGCGCAAGAGATTCGCAGACGGCCAATTCAACGCAGCCAAGGTCTGCTGCCCAGGAAACGCGTCGAACGGAGCTACTCGCAAGCCACGCGCGACAACGTCATCATGTACCTCGTCCATCACCGAGTCCACGATCCAGCCTCCCGAAGGGCCGACGAACGCGGCTTCCGCACCGCGACGCAGCGCGAGGCGGCCAAGCACTTCCTCATTCCTCTTTCAACCATCACCGTGTGGTACAGGAAGAGGGACGTGTTCGCAGGTGTAGCTCCCAAGGAGAAGGCGGTTCCCGGGACTTCAGCTACATGCACGTCAGACTCGAATCAGCTTTCCGACCAAGCGCTGAATTAATCCGCGAATCGCCTTTCACGCCCGGACCTGAACCCCTACCACGGCCAAACGCGCCATCGATCCGACCGAGATCCTACCGAAGCATAGTTTGGCTCCGGGACACCACATTGGCGCCATCGTCGAAGGGTCCCGTCTGCAATGGGACGCTGCGCTTACACGGCTGCTCCAGGCGGACAATTTAACTACCGGATTCCACACAGGCTGAACCCAGCAAGTACCGGCTCCGGGGAGGTTACGTGATGGAGGACTGGATGAAGTGATATATAAAAGAGCCCAGCGGAGGTGCTCTCGAAGGCCTTTCACAACCCTCCGTCATCAACTTCAGTCCCATCTGATATCCCCATCATGGTCGCCCTCAAGCCCCTCCTCGCCGCCTCGCTGGTCCTCCTCGCCTCGCCCGGCGCCCAGCCCTCCCGGAGCTTCTACAACTCGGGCACCCTCAACGGCTGGGACTTCGTCCGCCACGAGCACCAGGGCACCGTCTCGCAGGTCGACAACGTCACATTCAAGGGCCCCTCGGCGCTCAAGATGACGCAGCAGTACGACGCCAGCTACCACGGCCGCTACCACTCCGAGGTCGACCACAACTACGGCTACCAGCGCGGCGACGAGCTCTTCTACGGCTTCGCCTTCCGCCTCTCCGACTCGTGGCAGTTCCAGGACCAGTCGTACAACATCGCCCAGTTCATTGCCAACCGCCCGGGGGCCGGCTGCGGCGGCGACGACTGGATGCCCTCGGCCATGGTCTGGGTCCAGGGCAACCAGCTCACCTCGCGCATCGTCAGCGGCCACTACCGCCAGCCCAACTGCGGCCGCAGCATCGAGCCCCTGCGCAACCTCGCCACCGTCAGCGCGGGCCAGTGGCACCGGGTCGTCGTCCAGGCCAAGTGGGCGAGCGACAGCTCCGGCTCCTACAGGATCTGGTTCGACGGCAAGAAGGTCTTTGAGCGCGTCGGCGTGGCCACCACCCTCGACGATGACAGCGTCTTCCAGTTCCGCGTCGGGCTGTACGCCAACAGCTGGCACGACGACAAATACATGAAGGGCAGCCAGGGCTTCCGCCAGATCTGGTACGACGAGGTTGCCGTTGGCACCATGTTTAAGGACGTCGATCCGGACCAGCAGTAGATGCCCCTACACATATGTCCCACGGTATTTGTAGTCAATAAGAGTAAATTTGTGAGAATGCGACTTCACTATGTTATATGTCATTATTCAATGTGGTAACAATCCAGATCCATGTAGACTGCCTGGCCCTGTTGGTCCATCGCCATGATAATCGCCAGCCAACGTCGACTGTTCACTTAACCAGCTCGCATTGTCCGAGTCTGCCCGTGCCGCCTCGTTGCCGTCGCGGCTATCCCGTTGTGTCGACTCGGTTCCCTCGAGGACCCTCCGTGTTACCGCCTCGTTTCTGTTCTGGCAATCCCTCCTCGCCGTCTCCGTCTCGTCGCCGCCACAGCTCTGGCTCCTCGAAGAAGTCACGGCCTCCGTGCTGCGCCGCCTCGGTGGTGCTTTCTCTCTTGACGCCTCATCCTGCATCAAGGCGCGCTGTCGCTTCTCGAACCGCTTCTCCTTGCGAGAAACGTAGAATGAACGCCCGCAGGCGAAGAGGGCGATGAGTAGGGACGCCATGGACGTTGAGGGAAGATGCATGTTCGCAGTCGTGCTCAAAGCGTGTTCTTTGACATCCGAGTAGCTCTCTGGGATGCATTCGATAAGGTTATTTGATGAAAATGACAGGTACGATGATCATGAGTCGAGGTCGAGAACTGGGTTACGAAGTATGACCTCACCATTCAGCGGTCGTGAGCTAGCGCCGCCAGAACTAATGTCAAGTTCTGGCCTGAGCGCATCGCCAACAACACAATTTGTCGAGGCGTTTTAAACAAATTATCCCGGTGCCCAGTATATTGTAAACCCTTAATTAACTGCACATATCTCCGTCTTTGTGTCAGTTTTACAGTAGTACGGACTATAGCGAGCATTTACCCCCAGTTCAGCTCGTCTATTTGCCATAATCGCCGCCTTTCTATACAACCACCACCGATCATGCCCTCCTCCTGTGCAACAAGCAGTGGCGGCCCCATTTCCTCTTGAACCTATCAGGAACAATCTGGAGATCAGGGACCCAAAGCGTCCGTGCAAGAATGTGGGTATTGGCAGCGTCGAGGAACGGCTCGCACTTGACAATGTCCCACGTCTGCGTATCAGCAATATAGTCCGGCTCGTTTGGCGGCAGCGGATCCGTCCTCTCAGGGAACTGCGTGTCCACAAGGAATGAGCACATTCGCAGCTCGACGTACTTGCCCATGTCCTCTTCGTTGCGGTCATTGAGGCCGCTCGTCGGCAGCCACGTGCCGCTCCAGAAGCCAAACCCGGTCTTGGCCTCGGAGAACTCGCCTGGCAAAAGCCCACGGAACTCGGAGCGCACAAACTTGGCGTGCATGTCCCGCGGGAGAAAGTAGGACGACGGGAAGCGGTACCACTCCTTGCCCAAGCAAACAAGGTCGCCTTCTCCGCCCACGGCCTTTTGGCCCTCGCTGCTATTCCAGAGGGGTTTATAGATGCTCAGTGGAGCATTGTATCCAGAGTATATGCCGTAGATTCGAGACAAGCTGACATCCAGCGATAGAAAGACGACGATGCTGACAGCCAATAGCTTCAAGCGCGCAGGAATCTTCCCCATGAGCGTGCTTGGGTCGGCGTTGCCAATAGCAGACAGGAGAATGTGCAGCGACATGGAGGCATTGAGAGCAAGGAAGGGATACACAGGGTACATGAACCTCTCTTCCTTGTGCGGCTGGGCGGTGAAGATGGCCAGCCACATGTAGAACGGCGCGACAAACACAATCGTTCGCAGCCCAGTCTGAAAGCCATGCCCAGACGGTGCGACAACCTTCTGGATAAAGAACAAGGGCAAGGCCACTAAGGCCAGAATGAACCATATGTTGAAGTTCAGGGCCAGGTTCTTAAAGTAAAAGGTCCAGGGCTCGGTGCCGTACAGCTCAGGGCCGCCGGTCGACGAGAAGATGTTGTACTTGATGATGTTCCAGGTGACGACTGCGGCCTTCTTGTAGAAGAACAGGTTGATGATGAAGTCGAAGAACTGGAGCCGGTAAGTAACATCCAAGCCACCAGGCGATGCACACGTACCACAATGAGCAAGCCAGCAATAACACCACGGAAGAGCCGGATGATGGACTCAATAAACGTCTCCCTGTCACTGAAGAGCGTGAACACGACTTCCTCGAGGATGTACGGCGCGCAAAGTGCCGCGGCGAAAGGCCAGCCGAGAATGCCTGCCATGGCGAACCAGAAGATGCCCTGAGAGGTCTTGAGGCCTCCCCGCCAGTTCATGAACGAGGCAGCTCCCAGCATGCACATGTACATGGCAAAGCTCGAGGGCAGGAATGCCGTACTGGCGTGAAAGTTTCCAGGACTAGTGACCGTGGCAATCAGGAAGAAGATGCCGATCCTGCCGTTCAGGGTGGAGCTGACGACCTTGAACATGACGGTCTGGCAGAGAGCACAGACAAAGGCGAGGCCGTAGCGGACAAAGTAGAACTCGGCCATCTTCACGGTTGAGTTACCAATTCTGCTGGGCCATGAGAGTGCAGTGTAGCCTCACCTTGGTGGACTGGGGCAGCAATCGTCGCACGTTGCCGACAACCGCGTGCAGGGCAACGTACAGCCAGCTGCGGATGGCGTACTCGGGAGAGTACTCCCACGTCTGCAGGCCGTAGCCATGGGAGAGGTAGTGCGCGGGCTCCCAGTAGTTGAACGTCTCATCACAGTCCTGGATGGGCGCGAACAGGGCCGCAACGACGTTGGCGGCCAAGAAGATGTAGAACGCCGTGATGGGCTCAATGGGATACGGGCCCTTGCGCCTGTCGCGAAGGATGCATTAGCAATGACGCGGGAAGCACGGAGGCACGGCGAGGTAATCTTGGGCCGCACTTCTTCTTCGCATGGCCGGCAGCGGGATGCTCGAACTGCCGCGTCTCTTCGGCTGGTTTGGGAGCCATGGCGACTCGTGTGCTGGGACTCTGGGAGCTGTGTTGTTGGTGTTGAAACCTGTCGTCATCGCGTTGGGGAGCTCAACTTTTTGGAGGGGACCCCTGCCCAGTGGCCCACCAACTCGGTGAGCTCCCGGTGAAGGCGCGCTAATGCAGCCCGGTATCCACCAGGCAAGCCTTCACCTCGATTTTTCTCTGAGACGAGGACCCTGCAAGGCTGGAATTTTTCCAACGTGCGAGTCTGCTGCTGTTCTGCAACCAACCGCTTCGGACAAACCTCATACAAGGCTCTGCTGCCGTCGCTTGTATTAATACTGCCTTTGGACATTTCCTCTCTCTTCTGTCTCAAGCCAACTATAAACAAGTCCCGTCGACCGTCCTTTCGTTGCCCCGCGGCACGGCGCAACTGACGGCGAAGTTCAAGCGAAGACAGATCTCGAGACGATCCATACCGACAAGGCTCAGAAACCATGTCGGGCTTCCAGATCCCCGGCCTGGGACAGGCCAAGCCGAACGAGACCCTGCCTCCTCTCCTCCCACCGTCCGATGCCGTCGTTGCAGCCGCCGCCCCCTCTGAAACAGACGCTCAGATGCAAGACGCGAACCAGCCAGCGGCTGAGCCAGCGGCCGAACCGGCGGCAAGTGAGAAGAAAGAAGAAGAGGCCAAGCCCAGTGAGGGATATCACGTGCCGCAAGACCAACCTGCGACGGAAGACGCAATGGCCGTTGATCAGCCAGAGAGCCCTCCGTCGTTAACACATGCCCTGGAGGCGGCCATCGGAGGACTCGAGACTTCCAACACAACACAGCAGCCGCATGCAGAACTGCAGACGGAACCACAAACACAAGAAGCGCCGCCGCCGGCCGAACTGCAAAACGACCAAGGTGCGAACCCAGAATGGGAGCTTGACTCGTCGCCGTACGAGTCGTCCTCAGAGTCCAGCAGCTCCGACTCCTCGGACGAGGATTCCGACAATGAGGGTTACGAGCTCCTCGGCGTCGAAGAGACTGCACGTCTGCTGATGGAGACGGAGGGCGTTTCCGACGACGAAGGTGCGAGAGGCGGAGCGGCGACGACGGCGAATCAGCTTCGGACCAAGAACGAGCTCCCAGAGGAAGCCATCCCGAGACCCGACGTCACGATCACGCTCGAGATGAAGATTGAAGAGCTCGGCGCGGCGGAGCACATTGTGGAGAACATCATGCTCGTCAAGGCCATCACTCCTGGCGAGTACCAGGTCCTCGATACCGGTTCCGTCCTCTGCAACGCCGACCGCGCCGTCATCGGCGTCGTCGCCGAGACCATCGGCAAGGTCCTGCAGCCCATGTACACGGTGCGCTTCAACTCGCAAGACGAGATCAAGGAGCTGGGCATCGAGGTCGGCACCAAGATCTTCTACCCCGTCGACCACGCCTCGTACGTCTTCACCGAGCCCCTCAAGAGCATCAAGGGCTCCGACGCCAGCAACATCCACGACGAGGAGGTCGGCGACGACGAGATGGAGTTCTCCGACGACGAGAAGGAGGCCGAGTACAAGCGCGCGATCAAGCAGAAGAAGAGGAACAAGCACGCGGGGCCCGGCGACGGCGGGCGGGCAGGCAGGGGGCCTCATCCCCTGCGTCAGGAGATGGCGCCGGATGGAGGCCTGAACTACGACGACGATGGGCCGTACAAGCCTCTGACTCGGCCGCCCGGCTACGGCACCGGGGCGGCATCCGGTGAGCCTGTCGAACTCCCACCGCGTTCAAACTTCCAGCGAGGCGGCCATCGAGGAGACCACAGAGGCAGGGGAGGTAGGGGAGGCAGAGGGCGCGGCTCCGGCCGAGGAGGCGGCCGCGGCGGATACTCCCAACCACGAGACGGCTACTCCCTTCCACCTCAAAGCCACCAGCAGTACCCTCAGCAACAACAACACCAACACCAACCCGGCGGCCCGTGGAACACCGTCGCCGCTCCTCCGCCTCCGCCCCAAGGCACCGCCCCCGCCATGCCCAACTTCGGCTTCCAGTTCCCCGGCTGGCCACAGCAACCGCCCCAAGGCCACGGCGTGTCCGCTGCGCCGCCTCCCCCGCCGCCCGGCTGGCCCGCACAGGGTGGCCAGGCCCAGGCCCAGGCGAGCGGCGCCGGTGCGTTTGTCAACCCGGCGCTCATCGCCGCGCTCATGAGCCAGATGCAGGCGCAGAATGGCCAGCAGCAGTGGGGCCAGCAGCAGCAGCAGCCTCCGCCTCAGTGAGGCGAGAGGTGTGTTCGGTTGTGTGGATATTGAGTACACATCATCTTGAGCGGTTGCGGCAACCGCGAGGCATAGCATGGGTCTGATGAATGGTTTCAAAAGTTTTGTGTGTTGGGACATGCGAGATGTAGGGTGAACGGCGTCTGTCAGAATAGAGGAAAAGGTAGTGATACCCAATGTCATCCATCCAACTTGATCCAACCCAGAGTATTGTGTCGTCAGTTTCGCATACACGAAACTCATCCCTGTTCCCGTGACGACATGACCGGCCCATGCATTGTGCGACACTCACTCCACAAGCAATAAAACAGTTGTCCATTCAATCTTCTAACACTGCCTGCTATCATGTTCATCATCCATCCAAACTCCGGCGAGGTTCTTTACAGCTCACCCCACTCCTCCGCGGCCTTGTCGTCAAACTTGTTGAAGCCCAGCTCGTAGACCAAGCCGAGAGTCATACGGGCGTGCTGGAGCATGTGGTCAAAGGAGAGATACTTAATCACATCGTCGGTATTGTGGATATGGGGATCCGAGTTCTCAAAGGCCGACTCGATGACGAAGGCAGAGGGGTATCCGGCCTTGGAGGCGGAGGCGTGGTCGGAGCAGGCGTAGCCGCACTTGGTCTCGACCCAGGGGATGCTGCAGTACTGTACGGGGTTAGCAGGGTTACACGATAGCCTGTGTGAGCCGGCTTACCTCTTCAATGACGGTCTTGATAAACGTGGTCAGGCCAGGGTCAACGTAGTCGACAATGACGCCGACGCTCTCTGGGTCGCCAGCGTCCAGGGTGCCCTGCACGTATCCCGTCATGTCCTGCTGCAGCATCGCCTTGACATCGCGCTTGCTTTCCTCGTACGACGAGAAGATGGCCTGGCTGCCGAGCAAGCCGCCCTCCTCGGCGCTGTACCAGTGGAACTCGATGGTGTTGGCCGCCTTGCCGTCGACGACATCCTTGGACTTGAGCAGGGTGCGGAACACCTCCATGATGGTGACGCTGCCGCTGCCGTCGTCGTCGGCGCCGGGGGCGCCCAGGATGGACGGCAGCCACAGGTTGATGGAGTCCTGGTGCGCGCCGATGATGACGGTGCTGTTGGACCGGCCGGGGATGGTCGCGATGACGGAGTTCTGCTGCCACTTATGCCCGAAGCTCTCAGCGTGGACGGTGGCCTGGGCACCAGCCTCCTTGATGATGTCGTTGACGTTGGACAGGACCCATTCCGAGGACTTGAGGCCGTAGTCGGACTTGTAGTATCGCGTGTGGAAGCTGGTGAGCTTGGTGAGCCACTTCTCCAGCAGCGACTTGTCGAGGTTCTTGGCCAGCTTGCCGACCTCCTTCTGGTGGACGCATTTCTTGGGGAAGGACACGGTGGTTCGGGCGCCGAAGTTCTTGGTGCCGAGCTCGCGCGTGTCGGTGATGTCCATGAAGCGCTGGCCGCTCTGCCGACCGTCGTTAGCATCGGGGCACGCCAAAGCCATCAGCCGAAACTAACCCGTCGCAGGTCCCATTTGTCCTCCTCCGTCACCCACTGCGTCTTGCCGGGCGCCGTCTCAATCAAGAACTTCTCCGTGCTAGGCTCGAGGACAACATTGCTGTTCAGGTCGCCCTCGCTAGTCTCGATGTAGCGGGCCGTGATGGCGGGCAGGCAAGCCGCGAGGAGCGAGGCCTGAGAGAACTTCATGGTGACGAGGCGCGGCGGAAGCTTTTAGGTGAGGGCGATGGCGATGGCGATGAGGATGTTCAAGCAGCGGCGGCTGTAGGATAAGGGCGCGGAGATGGAGGAGAGAGGATGACGAGGCAGCCGAGAGCATCGTCACAACCCAAGCTGCCTGTTTCGGTCATAGCGGGGACGAGCTTCACTGGGGCTGAGGCGGGACCTGAGCTGCCACCAGAGCGGAGTCACGTCACGGCGCTGCCAGTCCCGCCATTCGCCCGCTGGAGCCCGTGCCTGCAGCGGCCCAAGAACTGCCCGCCGCTAGTGGTTGAAGCTGCAGGGGTTAGGCTACTGTACCATGATATGGCCATCACCACCAGTGCACCACAGGTCCTCTACTGGCGAAGTACAGCTGGAGGTCTATTGTAATTTTTTGTACTGCAATTACCTTGCCAAGGGCCTCCCGCCCTCGCCGTCAATGACCTCGGGCAAGTCCTCCGAATGACCCAGCCGTTCACGACCGTACCGCCACGAGCTCGAGCGGTGATATGGTTGGAATGACCCAGACTCAACACGACCAGGCGCACAACATGGCATGTCATTCAATACCGCGCTGAGCATGGAGGCCTCCGTGAGAGACAAGGCAAGTATTCGTCCAAAGGTCCTCTTGTTCGGGCGGTGGCAGGCTTTGGAAGCATACGTATAAAGTTCCATGTGGATGTAAGAGGCGAATAAACAAATCGGCAAGGAGCAATCAGCAACGAGAAATACAAAGAGAAATCAGCAAAGAGAAGTGTGGCCAACCATGGGCCAGACAGGTGAGCTCCCGTCAACATGGAGCCAATCGCGTCCCCAAATAAGTTTGACCTACGAAATCAATATAGCCACAGACGCCTCGGCGTTTTTGACTTTCGTACCTGGCAGGGAGCTGTCCAAGCAAGCTGCCATCGCTCGTCCAGCCGAAGCAAAGAACCGCCTGGATGTCATTGTTGTAAAGAGCATTAGGGTGGTGCTCATCTTCAGTGCGAAGAGTCATCTCTCTCCCAAAGAGACGTCGAATATAGCTGCTTGAAGAGGAGGCACATCAGGTATAAGTGTGAGCACAGTGTCCTCTGAATCGACGGGTAATACTCAATTTCCAGCTACGGTTCACCAATTCCAATCCTTGACACTGACGGAGCCAGTGTACATCGCCATGCCCGTGAAAGTAGGAGTGTCCTCGTCACCCTCATCCAGTCATTCCTCGATATCCAAGCAAGAACTCCCACGCAGATCGGGCGGTAAACCCGCAAGACAAATAATATCACATCAGCAAACAGAATCATGACCGTAGATGAGGCCAAGTCAACCTCGCCGACCTCAATTCACCAGCCCAGCCCACCCAACTCCCCGTCGTTCGTTCACATAGCTCCACCAACCACCGCAACGCAGCCCCCAAGACTCAGCTCCATGGCAGACGTCCCATCAGGTCCATATCCTATTCACCGCACGCCTGGCTCCTCTTTGTGCTGCTGCCCTGCACCCCCAAAAGATTAAACATCATACGCCGCAACTCTAAACCTCGTTGCAGCAAACCGGCGTGACTCTTTGTCACTGCCGCGCCCGCCTGGACGCGAAAAAAGAGCAACAAACAAGACAAAAGCTGGTTTTGTTAGTCCGGCAGAGCTCTTCGTCCTGCAGATTTATTCGTCCCCTTTGTGTGGCGCAAGGAAAAGCTGGGAGCAAAACTCAAAGGGCACGCCCGCGTCTGCCGCAATCACTCCTGGCCGCAATCACTCCTGGCACTCGCCGCCGCCATAAATTGGACGTCCGCGTTGTTACGACCAAACAACACACCAACACACCAACACACACCGCGACGTGACAACCCAAGCAGTCATCCTCCATCACTCGACCACTGTTGTCCATTCACCTCTCCTAGGCAAGTCAGTAGCTGCCAAACCACATTGAACTTTGCATTCCCCATCAACCCGTTTTCTTGTATACATACAACGAAATGGGTCGTATCAACAAGCGCCTTGACAAGGCCGGCGATGACAAGACGCCCCTCAGGCTCACTCGACTCCGCTCCAAGATCGGCGGCGCGCCCAAGCTCATGATGGGCCTCAACGCCAGGAACCGGGCCTCCGAGCCCCTGCCGCCTGACCCACTGCGCATTTCCGCCGGCGCGGTACTCCGCAGGCTTCCTCTCTCCCATCCAAAGCGCAAGTCAACGTTCAAGATCGTCGGCAGGTTGAGCAATTCGCTGTCCGCTGCTTCTGGACGGGGCGGTTCGGTCTCGGAGGTGAAGCCTGAACACGGAGCTGAACCCAAGCCGGCTCCCGGGAAGAAGGTTCCCGCGAAGAAGGCTCCCGCGAAGAAGGCTCCCCGGAAGAGGACCTCCAAGCTGACTCCCGCGGAAAAGGCCCTCAAGAACAAGAAGCAGATATCCATCAAGTGGATCAAGCCCGAGCCCCTTCCCCAGACGCCACCACCCAAGCCCTTCGTCCCCTGGACCGTTCGCCCCCACGTCGAGAGCCCGCCAGTCTCGCGCAGCCTCATTGAATTCCGGACCGAGGGGCTCTTTGACATCAAGCGCCCCAGCTCCCAGGCGGAGCAGAATGGGTCCGGATACGACTCCGAGCCCTCGGGGATGCCCGGCGCCAAGCGCCTCCGGTCCCGCGAGGACTTTGAGCGCCAAGGCAAGTCTGCCAAATGGCAGCGAATCTATGAGTCTGGCGCTGACCGCCCCTGGGGTAGCCCCTGCCCAAGCCCCCGAACTATCACCGGGCCGGCTATCAGACAAAGAGAACTCTGCGCCTCCTGAGGAGCCGCCGAGCAAATGGCAGCGTCTTTCTGCTTTGGCTGATGCGGTGCTGCCCACGGTTGAGGATGGGGAGGATGGAGACGTTTTCCGGACCCCATCCGTGCAGAGCGTCGAAGGCGATGGTGTCGCAGTGGGTAGCGACTTTCTCCTCTCGGACATTCTTCCCCTTACTCCGGAATCCCGGCGGGAGCTCAGCTTCGAGATCTACCGCGATCCCTCCGGCAGCAATAAGGATTCTGTCGACTTGGATGCCGCTGCCTCCCGCAAATCGGACACTCGGAGCGGTTCTTTTTCCAGTTCTTGTTCTTTGTCCTCTGTTGACTCTCCCGGCCCGACAGACGGAACTTTCATGGCGGAACCACGAATCCACCCTGGCTGACGTGCGCAAAACCACAAGATGGGATCTGGGTGTAGCATCCACGGGCGTTATCAAGGATATGGTTGCCCTCGTTGCAGCAACGGTTGAAATTTTTGTCTGTGCCACGATGCTTGGAGGAGTCGTGGGATCATTACTTCGAGGAGCATGCCGCATGGGCTGATGTCGCAAACCACCCAGTCGTCGCAGCAGGTGGATACGACATCCGGATGGGCTACAAGGGGTTTCTGCAGGAGGATTCCATGTGGCGCGAGTTGTCGAGCTAGGGCTTCTGAATAGCCCGGCTATTAATGCTTGTTATCGTTATTGTATAAGGGCCAGCAGTGATCTTGGACTCGGCTAAGGCCCTGTTGTTTGTTGTTAGTTTTTGAGTCAAAAGTTGGGGATGTTTGTTATACTTGCCAGCATAGATAATTAACCAAGAAATTTTTATATTGCCGGCGTCCCCCGAGTGCTGGTCTTGTTGTTCACAGTCCCATGTCGTCGTCACTGGGCTCGTCGTCGTGGCCTCCACGCTCTTCCTCTTCCTCGCGACGGACGGCCTCGGCGCTGGCCCCAATCTTTCGCACTCCCTCGACGACGCCGGTGACGAAGCCCCTGCTCTCGGCCAGCTCCATGGCACCGACACCACGCAGGCTCATGACGCCGTCGACGCCGCTCTCGAGCGATGTCGTACTAGCCCGCATCTTGGCAGCCCTGACTTCCTGCAAGTCACGCAGCAGCGAGCGGACCTCGGATGCAGAGTGGACGTCGTCTGCCGCGTGCGCAAGGAGCATCTCTGCGAGCTCGAACCAGTGGTACGGCAGGTGGCCAGACGGCGCGATGGCGGTACACGAGGGCAGAAAGGGGGGCGACAGGACCGTCTTGTCATCCTCGAGGGATCCAAATCGTCTTGCGTTTCCTCGACTATCGGCTCGAGCCGGTGGCGGCGGCGGAGGAGCCCAGCCCTTGGTGTCGACCTTGGTCTCGTGGTGTATGATGTCGCGCAGCGAGTCGGGATGCAGCCACGGCGGGGGCACAATGTTGGCGCGGCGCTGCTTCTTGAGGAGGATGGCGAGCCACAGTGGCAGATTGTTCCGATGCGGTGGGCGCAGAGCCGGTGTCGTTCCCTGCAATCAAGGTGTTAGCGAAGTCATGCCGGAGAGGGAGAAGGGATGGCAAGGGACGCGACGGGGACGCGCTCACAGACAGGAGGTCGATGCTCTCGAGGCGCTGTCGCGGGAGCACCGTGACGAGCTCCATGTCGCACAAGAACGCGACCTCGGAGGGTACCAGGCCTGGGGGGAGAGGCAGTGCCATGTTGGAGCTCGTGATGGTCTGAATTGGAGGACGTGGTTGAAGCCTTCGTGATCGGTGTGCTGGGTGCAAAGTGCTGCCCCTCGCTGGATTATGGCCGCTAAAGCACCCCACCATCGACGGGAGCTCACCTCGGTGACGTCGGGAGCAAGGAGCTACCCTGCACTTACAAGGGAGGAAATATTTACAATCATTCCTTGGATGCCTCGTTCTACTACCCGGAATCCCGATTTATTGGAGATATTTCGGGGTATAGCCTTGATAGCTGGATTTCGCTGCCTACGGTAGAACGAAACTGGAGGGGGAGTTGACCAGCCCCATGATTCAGCTTTTGCAGCTTTCACAAGGCACGATGGCATCAATAGATTTGTTCCGAGGTAACAAGACTACCATGAGAATAGGGGGATTTATTATTAGTTCTATTTCTCGCCCGATATTAGTTCCTGGATTCTAGAACGCCGCCCAAACTCCAGCCAGGCGCATGGCGATGGCGCTATCGTCGGCCAGCAACAGCCATCGCGTGCGCCATCCGAACAGACGGGACAGACACCAGGAACGCCATCGCCAGAGCAAGATACTTGTTTCAGAGGCCGCCAGAGAGCGTTTGAAACTTGTATCCGCATGGGGAAGGGGGCCACCTGGGGATTAATATGTCTCGCAATGGCGATATCGCAGGGAGAAGCCAACCCGCTGCTGCCTCCTCGGAGATGCCGACGGCGCTGCATCTCAGGCTCCGCGACGGTGGTGGCCCCTCACCGCCATGCCGCGGCGTGGCAGTGCACTGCTCGGCCTGGAAACGGCGGGAAGGGAGGCCGGCGCTGTCATCCGATCGCCAACTGGAGCAGTGGACCGCGATGGACGCATGCAGGTGAGGAAGACTCATGACGATGAGTTGCACGCAGCGTGCCATCATCATGCCGCCGTCGGAGAGCTGTCCCACCGTCCACGGTAGGTATGTATTACACGCTGCCGCGCCGGTAGGAAAAGGTTTGGAGGAGACGCCCGTACTTCGTACGCATTAGGTTAATAGTGAGGCCGAATGGGCTGGCATCGGATGGGGCGCCCCCGAAGCACCGCAGTCTTGGAAACGACTTTTAAATCGGGGCCGGTGCTGGCCCCCGGCCGTGAGAACTGAGAACCGTGAGATGGACACGGTGGAGTCACTGGAGTCACTGGAGTCGCTGGAGTCGCTGGAGTCGTACGGGTCGTTCAAGTCGGGAGTCGGGACTGACAAGCATCCCGCGTCCGCCATCCCTGATCTCGCCGTGCTGACGGTTGCGCCTCGTAGGGCTGACCGGGGAGCCCGCTCGTGCAGCACCTCTCACAATGACACATCCTGTATCGCTCCCTCGCCGACCTCATAACTCGGCCCAATCACCGTCCACCGTCCGCCGTCCCCCGACCCGTTGGCGACGCTGCCTGGCCCCAGGACTCGGGCTGCTCGTCAGCCGGCACGGGGGAGCCAATGGCGCCGGCGTGGGCTGAGGGCATCTGGCGCCGCCATCGTCGGGCAAGGCCTCGCCTTGCTCGCGCGCTCTCGCCCACCGACCGATCTCGAAGGGCTGCACCCGGGCCTTTCGACGTGGCTGGCTCAGCCCCGTGAGGGACTGCCGAGATCCCCGGCTAGTGCGAGCATGGCAGGCATGGCACGGCATGGCATGTGTGTCTCCGGCGGCCGTAGATAAACGTATCTTGGCAGATGTAGGCCATCGTTGCATCGCGTCGATACAATACGAAATAAGGCTGCAGGAAAGCACGGCGTCCGAGACCCATGCTGGCTCGGCCAAACATACATGCCCGTATCCCACCACGGACGGACTGACAGCGGGCCTTTTCTGTCCATGGCATCTCAGACCTTTTCTGTCCATGGTATCTCCGACCTTTTCTGTCTATGATATCTCAAAACCTCTGTCTATGGTATCTCAAACCTTCTGTCTATGGCATCTTAAACCTTTCTGTCCATGGTATCGCAACTATCGTCGAGGCATCCAGGGAGATGAACAGTGATATGCTGATGCCCGCCACGTCTGGACCGTAAGTCAGCGGCAGCCCTGCCTCGACACGCCCTCCTCTGACACCGGCATCCACAGAAACAGGCCTGGAGAATCCATGATGACGACCTTTGCCGTGACGAAGCAACGGCGGGCCACCCGCGCCAAGTTTGCCAAGGTACGCACCGGCTGCGTGACGTGTAAGTGGTCCCGCCCCGCCTGAATCCGAGAGCGTAGAGCTGACGAAGACGACAGGCAAGTAAGTCGACGACGTTACCCCTGAAAAGATAGCATCCTGACTCTTGCAGACGCCGCCATGTAAAGTGCGACGAGACGAAGCCGTGCTGCAAAAACTGCATCAAATGGGCCGGCTTCTGCAGCGGCTACGAAAGCCTCGATGGCCGACAGAGCTCGCCTGCAAGACCACCAGCGCCTGTGGCGAGCCACAGACAACACAATAGCAACGGCCAGGCGACAAGGCCGCACTACGTGCGACGTCAAGCAAACGACGCAGAGTGCGGGTCGAGTGGCTACGTGTCGTTGTCACCTAGCCCCCTGGGTCAGCACGTTGAGCCGGTCTCCGCGACGATCCCCAGACAACCCAACCTCAGCGAGCATATGGTGCGACGCCGATACGGACGACGTCAAACAGACGACACAGAGTCCCGATCGAGCGGCTACGTATCCTTGTCATCCAGTCCCCTGGGCCATACCGTGGAGCCGGCCTCCGCCACGATGATCCAAGGGGCATCCCCCCAGCTCCGCATCTTCGACGACACGTTCTGGAAAGAAACCATGCCGCGCCTCGTCCGCGACAGCACCGCCGTGCGCTACGCCAACATCGCCGTCCACACGCTCATATCCGCCAAGAGCCCAACCCTCATCCACTCCGGCGACATCCACCGCCACTTCCACCACCACGGCGGCGGCGGCAGCGACCACTACGGCGCCGCGCTGACCTGCTACGGCCACGCGCTGCGCGAGGCACGGACCGCGAGCGCCAACCACGGCGACCTGCGCGAGGCCATCCTGTGCTCCATGTTCTTCGTCATCTTCGAGACCATCAACGGCGACCAGGCCGCTGCCGAGGCGCACCTGCAGAGCGGGCAGCGCATCCTCGACGAGCTTAGCCGGGCGCGGGCGCGGGAACAATACGGGAGACAGCACGGCGGCGGCGAGCCGGAGAGCCTGCGGAAACAGCTGCGGTATGTGCTTCAGTTCCTCGCCGTGCAGGCCCGCGACTTTCGCGACACGGATGGACCGGGGTACGGCGGCCTCCTGGACGACTTTCCTGGATCATGACGGCTCATATATACTCTGAAGAAATTGGTGTACACTGTACACTACAAGGCAGCGCTATACAACTGTACCATTTAAATTACGTACCGCAAGGATTTTCTCTCATCGTGTACTCTGTATCCCGTGTTACATGGTATTGCGGCTGCCCTGCGCGACACGGCGTTTGCTGCCGCTCCATGCCGATCTCGTCTGCCGGTGCGGGGCCTCGCCTCGGGTCCGCACTCCGGACTCGGGCGCGCCTTGGCCTTGTGTCATCAACGCCTTCCACTTGCCTTCAACGTCTACCTCATTCCCATAACATTCACTCACCAGAGTCTCGGGAAACTCATTCAGTCATCAACACAACAGCAGCAGCCATGGCCCTCCCCGCCCTCTCCTCCCCCTCCCTCACCCTCGCCCATCCCAGCCCCGACGAGCAGATCCGCACCTGGACGCACACTCATCCCTCCTGGGGCCCCTCGTACACCCTGCAGGGCTACCTCGACCGCGAGGAGCACCTGCTCACCGTGCCGCTCGCCCGCGACGGCGGCATCTCGCAGTGGATCCTCACGGACAGCGACGCGCCCGAGGCCGAGCGCCCGGTGCTCTCCTCGTGTGAGACGCTCCGCAAGCGCGCCCTCGTCCGCGGCAGCGACGGCCAAGTGCGCGACGTCTGGGCCCATGGCGTCGCCAGCGTCTTCACGTACCCGGAGTTCCGTCGCCAGGGGTACGCCAACAGGATGCTCGAGCTGTTCGGCGAGAGGCTGGCTAAGCAGGAGGCCGACAAGACCGGCGAGGCGGCCTTTTCCGTGCTCTTCTCTGATATCGGCAAGAAGTACTACGCCGCGCTGGGATGGATGCCCTATGAGAGCGCGCATCTATCGTTCCCCGTCAAGCCCACCACGACCCCGGCTGAGCAGTCCGGCGCCGTCACGCCCATCCTCGACGCCGACCTGCCGTCCATCACCCAAGTAGACGAGCAACTCCTCCGCAGCGAGCTCTCCAGCGCCCCGGCCGACCCGGCAAAGACCCGAGTCGCCATCATCCCCGACCTCGACACCTTGCAGTGGCACCTTGCCCGCCAGACATTCATGTCCAACCACCTCTTCTCCAAGGCGCCCACCGTTCACGGTGCCATCTACACGCCCCCGGGAGCCCCCAGCTCCCGCGTCTGGGGCTACTGGGCACGCACCCAGTCCGGCGGCAAGGAGCGTCCTGAGCTCAACGTGCTCAACTTTCTTCGGTTCGTGGTCGAGGACGACAGCATCTCCGACGAGGAGCTCTCCAAGGCCATCAGGGCCATCGTCGGCGTGGCACAAACCGAGGCCAAGGAGTGGCTATGCACCAAGATAAGCATGTGGAACCCCGATGAGCGGACCAAGAAGCTCGTCGCCAACATGAAGGACTTGGAGGCTCAGTACGTGGTCCGGGAGAGCGACAGCATCCCCAGTCTCCGATGGTTTGGAGACGGCAGCGTGGCAGACGTCGAATGGGTCGCGAATGAAAAGTACGAATGGTGCTGAAGGAACAGTCCGGGTATACAACATACACCGTCAATCACTAGAGGCAACAATAGACATTAGATTCATCATAATCATCATCCCATTCATCTACCTTCCCATCTTGCGAACATCAATTCATGTGCAGTCGCAAGACGTAAATCATGACCCCGGCCCATGCACTCAAACTCCTATACACTCCCCGCCAAAACGGCCCCCAACAGTCATGCAACGCTGTCTAGTAGCTTCGTCCGAACATGACCCAGCTCTGTGCCTTGCCCTTGCACTCAGGGTTGAGACAGGCAGTCTCGCCGGGGACAAGCTCATCCCCGGCAGGCTGCTCAAATGGAATGCAGAGACTCTTCATGCCCATGGAAGGGAGCTTCTGGTTCTCGGGAACGTCGGACACGTCATCAACGCGCGTGGTCAGCTCCTTCATGCGATCCTCGCACTTGCCGTCCAGGCAGAACGGGATGAGGACGACATTCTTGTTGTCGAGCGCAGGAAGAACTTCTTCCCACTTGGTAATCTTAAGGCGGTGCTCTCTGAACGACGTCTCGGCCTTGTTGTACATGTCCTTTTGGATAGTCTCCAAGAGCTCAGGGACCTTGGTACCAACGTCGGCGATGGGGATGGTGCCCTTCTCGCCCGTATCTCTTCGCGCATAGCTGACGACCTCCTTGGCCGCATCCTTGGGACCAAACTCAAGTCGCAGGGGGACGCCCTTGAGCTCCCAGTCGTTGAACTTCCACGCAGGGGTATAGCCCTCTCTCCAATCGGCCTCGGCACGAACGCCAGCCTTCTTCAGCGTCGCTCGGATCTCGGCAACCTGATCCTCGTGCTTCTTCCGGTCCTCAGGGGTGGTGCTCTTGTTGATTCCGACAGGAACCAGGACGGTCTGGACCTTGGCGACGCGAGGAGGGAGCACAAGACCCTTGTTGTCACCATGGACCATAACCATGACACCGATGACACGGGTCGACAGACCCCACGAGTTCTGCCACACGTGAATGTGCGAGCCCTTGTTGCTGGGGTCCTCGACGGTGATGTCGAACATCTTGCTGAAGTTCTGACCCAGGCAGTGGGATGTGCCTCCTTGGATACCTCGGCCGTTGGTTGGAACATATCCTTCGACTGTGGTGGTGTAGTAACCTCCGGCGAATTTCTCGTTCTCCGTCTTGCGTCCGCGCACAACGGGGAGAGCAAGGAGCTGTTCATACACACCAGCATAGAGCTCCAAGATCTCCAAGACCTCCTTTCCAGCCAGGTCCTCAGTCAAGTGTGCGGTGTGGCCCTCTTGCCAGAGAAACTCTCGCGTCCGAAGGAAAGGAGTGGTCTGCTTGGCCTCCCATCGCACGACAGAGTTCCACTGGTTCAGTCGCAGAGGGAGGTCTCGATGGCTGCGAATCCACTTGGAGTAGTAGGGGTACATGACGGCTTCGGAGGTGGGACGAATCGCGACGGGGAACTCGAGGTCCTTGTCACCGCTAACGCAAAACGTCAGTATTGGCTCAATTGGACTGCCCATGCAAGGGAAACAGGGAAGCACTCACGCCTTGGTGACCCAGGCAAGCTCGGGGGCGAATCCCTCGACATGGTCCTTTTCCTTCTCCAGCGACTTGGAGGACAGGAACAGGGGAAAGCTGACTTCGTCGACACCCATCTCCTCAATGTGACCCGTGAACCACTTGCGGATCTCGCTCCAGATGTGCATGGACAAGGGACGCAGCACGAAGAAGCCCGAGATTTCCTGGTAGTACTCGACCATGTCGGCCTTTAGCACCACCTCCTGGTACCATGCTGGGAAGTTTTCCTCCTTGGAAACGGTGATTCCGATGATGTCGTCCGTCTTCTTGCCCCCGACGACGGGGAGGCTGGCCTTCTTCGCGGCTTTGGCGGCCTTCTCGGCAGCGAACTTGGCCTGCTTTTCGGCCTTCTTCAAGGCGCTCTTGGATTGCTCGGCGGCGCCGTCCATGGTGGCGACTGTTCGATGTTGTCTTCTAAAACCGACGAGGGATGGAACGCAACAGCACCAATTCGCGGATGCTCGCTGTAATAATCAACAATCGTGCATGCAGGTGAGTCACGAGAAGTGCGTGCAGTCAGGCCGTATCTTCTCCCAAGAGGAGGGTGACTCTTTGTCTCGGGTTCTCGGTGTGTGGTGGCGGCAACTGCCCCGCCATGGGCCTTCCCTATCTGAAGGAGGGGCATCGGGGCACAAACGGGCAAAAATTCAGGCCAGCACGTGCGCTGTCCAATCAGGGCCGTCAGAGCCCCAGGGTCTAGACGCAAGGAGTGAGCCGCGACCGCCCCCAACCCAGGACAACAGACCTCGGAGCTGGAAGAATCCAAGCTTCCGGCGAAAAAGTGTCGAGGGGCAGATTGCAGCGAGGCACTAGAGCTCCCGTGCCCAGCTTGCGGTGGCTCCAACGACACCAGGCAGACTTCGATTTCGTCACAGTCCCCTCCCCAACGTCGCCGACTCGCAGCATTACACAAGCCGCCTGACGCGTTGGACAGCTGCAGCCATGGCGTCCATGTTCGAGCAGCCCCGGAACGGCACCCTGTTCCTCGGCGGCCAGAAGATCTCGGGGTCTGACATCCGCGACCAGAACGGTATGGACACCATCCGTGGGAGCGACGGGCAGGCAGCTTGCTAACCTTCTGCAGTTCTGGCTACCCAGGCGATTGCAAATGTCGTCAAGAGCTCCTTTGGCCCCAGCGGCCTCGACAAGATGATGGTGGATGACATCGGTGTAAGCACCTCCCATTAGCCCCCCCCCCCGTGGCAGACCAGACCCCTCACACGCGGGCAGGATGTTACCGTGACCAACGACGGCGCTACGATTCTGAGCCTCCTCGACGTCGAAGACCCGGCGGGCAAGATCCTGGTGGACTTGGCACAGCAGCAGGACAAGGAGGTCGGCGACGGCACCACGTCGGTCGTGCTGATTGCTGCCGAGCTTCTACGAAGGGGCAACGAGCTCATGAAGAACCGCATACACCCCACGACCATCATCACCGGCTACCGACTGGCTCTGCGCGAGGCCATCAAGTACCTCAACGAGAATGTCAGCATCAAGGTGGAGAACCTGGGACGCGAGTCCCTCCTCAGCATCGCCAAGACGTCCATGTCCAGCAAGATCATCGGCGGCGACTCCGAGTTCTTCGCCGACATGGTCGTCGAGGCCATGCTGGCCGTCAAGTCGACGAATAACAGGAACGAGGTCAAGTACCCCGTCAAGGCCGTGAACATCCTCAAGGCCCACGGCAAGAGTGTCCTTGAATCCGTCCTGGTCAAGGGTTACGCCCTGAACTGCACCGTCGCCTCCCAGGCCATGCCTACCCGTATCCAGGACGCAAAGATTGCCATTTTGGATATGAACCTGCAAAAGGAGAGGATGAAGATGGGTGTTCAGATTCTGGTCGACGACCCCCAGCAACTGGAGCAGATTCGCGCCCGAGAGTCCGGCATGGTCCTCGAGCGGGTTGAGATGATTCTGAAGGCGGGTGCCAATGTCATCCTGACGACCAAGGGCATCGATGACTTGGTAATGAAGATGTTTGTGGAGCGAGGCGCCATGGGCGTCAGGAGATGCAAGAAGGAGGATTTGCGACGAATTGCCAAGGCCTCTGGTGGCACCCTCCTCAGCACCCTGTCGGACCTCAACGGCGACGAGCGGTTCGACCCGTCCTACCTGGGCCACGCCGAGGAAGTCAGCCAGGAGCGCATCTCTGACGACGAGTGCATCCTGATCAAGGGAACCAAGGCTCATTCCTCCGCCTCCATCATCCTGCGCGGCCCCCACGACTTCTCGCTGGATGAGATGGAGCGCTCCATCCACGACTCTCTGTGCGCTGTCAAGAGGACGTTAGAAAGCGGCAGCATCGTGCCCGGCGGTGGTGCCGTCGAGACCGCCCTTCACATCTACCTGGAGGAGTTTGCCGGCACCGTCGGCTCCCGGGAGCAGCTTGCCATTGGCGAGTTCGCCCAGTCCCTCCTCATCGTTCCCAAGACCCTGGCCATCAACGCCGCCAAGGACGGCGCCGAGCTCGTCGCACAGCTCCGCTCGCGGCACGCGCTGTCACAACGCATCCAGGAGGGCGACGGCAGCGAGGACGAGAAAACCATTGCCCGCAAGAAGGGCTACAAGAACTACGGCCTGGACCTCATGCGCGGCAAGGTGGTGGACGAGCTGAAGCTCGGCGTTCTGGAGCCCAGCATGAGCAAGGTGCGGCAGCTGAAGAGCGCTGTCGAGGCTTGCATCAGCATCATGCGGATTGATACCCTCATCAAGTTGGACCCGGAGCAGAGGGAGGACGACGGACACGGCCACTAAAAAGAGATGTCTTGGGTAGTGTAATTAGATGTCGTATAGAACTGTTGCACACATGCTCAAGATTAAAAACTCGGTAATTCATGATCACGTATATCTGCTGTGTGGCATCTTGTATCCAACCAACGACACACCGAGAACCCTTCCCTGCCGAGAAAACTCGCGGGGCCGAGCTCTCCAGTCACTCTCCCACAAGGACAGCATATTTGGTAGAACGTTGTATTTTTATACAATGTGCGTAGCCTACGTCTAAGAAAACAGGAG
This sequence comes from Tolypocladium sp. Sup5 PDA-1, assembly GCA_000750105.3. NCBI lineage: Eukaryota > Fungi > Ascomycota > Sordariomycetes > Hypocreales > Ophiocordycipitaceae > Tolypocladium > Tolypocladium sp. Sup5 PDA-1. Next base: position 80,647 of record JPHH03000026.1, read on the forward strand.
TGGCGTCCACCAAGGGACATGGCTCTTTCCTTCTCCTCTGTTCGTTTTCTCGTCTCTGCCCCTAATTCTATCCGTCAACCGCTCGAGACAACCACCGCATACTCGTACACCCGAACAGCAGCGCTTAACCAACGACCAGCTTGCCGTCCTCGGGGAAATCGTACTCGGGGATCTCGAGGTTAAGGGGGGCGGGTCCCTTTCGTATCCGGCCGGAAATGTCGTAGTGGGAGCCGTGGCAGGGGCAGAACCAGCCGCCATAGTCGCCGGCTTCGCCGATGGGGACACAGCCGAGATGCGTGCAGACGCCTGTAGGGTTGTTAGTATCGAAGTCACAATCGGATGTTGAAACAGTGCCCGGCAGTAGTATATCTGCTGCCACATGCACATGTCGAGAGGGAGCCGCACCCAACATGACCAGCCACTCGGGCTTCTTGACACGGTCCTCGTCGGCCTGGGGGTCTCGGAGGGAGGAAATGTTGACCTTGTTGGCCTGGTCGATTTCGTCCTGGGTTCGGTGTCGGATGAAGACGGGCTTTCCTCGCCACTTGATGATGACCTGGCAATGCCGTTAGATGGTCTGCCGCCATCGTAGGTGTTGTATAGAGATACTCACGTTCTTGCCCTCGGGAATGGCGTTCAGGTCAACCTCGACCTTGGCCATGGCCAAGACGTCGGCAGAGGCGGACATGTTGACGAGGAATTCTATTCGTCACGCATCAGCACCCATCCATTGACATCAATTAAGCATCGCCAATCGTCATTGGAGCACCCCTTGAGCCTCAACGCAGCCCAATGGCACTCCCCAACGGCCTCGCTCCCACACACGTACCCTGAACAGTGCTCTTCGCGCCCGCGGCGGTAATGGCACCCATGGCACCAACCATAAAGTACGAAAACACCTTGTTGGCGCCCTCGCCGTTCTTGGACATGTACTTCCCAAAGTCGGGGATCTTGTTGCCCTTGGACTCGCCGCCCTTGAAGGGGCTCGTGTACGAGGCCGCGCCGGCGCTGTCCGGGCGCATGGCCGTCGAGCTGAGCGCCCGCACCGCCGGCACGACCGGCTTCGCGGCCGAGCGCAGGCACAGGCGGGATGCGGTCGAGAGAGTCGCCATTGCGGAGGAGGGGGAGGAGGATGCGTCGGTCGGCGGTGGGTGGTGGCGGCGGGTTGCTGAGGTTGAGGTCTTTTCCTCCTTGCGGGTGGTTCAATCGGCTGTGATGATGCTTTGCCGAAAGTTTTGGCCGCTGGGGTGGTGGCCTCAGGCTGCCAACCAGCTCGCAGCTCGGAAATTGGCGGGCGCTGATTGGCTGCGTAGCGGGGTGGCACGCCTCCCGGACTCTCCCGCGGTACGTACCTTTTGCTGCTGATCGTGCCACCGTTTACGAAGTACTTCGTACAACGTCTCGTGCATTCAGAGACGTCTGAGAGCTTCAACAAAATTATGTTTCCCGGGGATTCTCACAATGTATGCAGCAGGAAAGTCATCAAATTACAACTCATTTGGCTTGAAAACGATTATAGCATGTAAATGTATCTGTACAGTGTACACGCCCTCTGAGTGGGCTACGTCAATCCTTGTACTACCTGTATGCCTTCTAAAGCACACACATTCATCAATGCATCCGCCTCAGCTCTTCAATCACATTCCTCATTTCCTCCACGCTCGGGCCAAGCCCATCGCATACGAGCTCTTGTTTCTCTTCATCCAGATCCAGGAACCTCTCCACCATCTCTCCGTCCACGAACCGGTACGGTCCGTCGCCTTCCCGCGTCTGGTTCCGGAACGCCCGCCACAGGTCAAAGGCGATATTCCCAGGGGCGTAGATGTATTCTTGCAGACGCGTCTGGAAGGTCATGAGGAGGTCCTGATATTTCGGAGATATGTCTCCGAAAAGGTACAGAGTGCCGTCAATCTATAAGGTGCAAATTAGCATGGGCTAGGGTCAGTATGAAGTGACAGTTGATTGCTTACCGATCCGAGAAATGCCTTTGGCGAGACAATAGCATCCCCGTTGGGTGCGACGCGCAGTCTGCGGATCCGGTTGATCTGCTCCCCAATGTTCATCTCGCTCGTTATCTCCAGCCTGCTCCGGTCCTGCTCTGTCGGTGCCTCCAGGTTCCTCTTTAAAACGATAATGTTCCCTTGCGCATCTGCCTCTAGCCATCTATCGTCATCCAGGTGGCACACGGAAGTTGCCCAGCCGGGCTGGTAGTGCCTGGCTCGCTCCTCTAGCCTTGCCCGAGCTCCGTCTTGTGGAGGGATAAACTCAACCAGGGCAAGAGACTGCATGAGGTCGACGACACCAATCATGTTCCCAGATATATCCAGGTCGACAGGGAAAGATGCTGGCCGGTATGCCGCTAGCTTTTGAAGAAAGCCCGACGTCGTGGTCTCTTCATCGTAGCCGTAAACAACGACAGTCTTGGACAGGCCGGCTACGATATAGTCGCCCATGACCCCCAAGCAACGACATGCGCCCTTGAGGTTGTGCGACACAACCTGGTGGACTTGTCGATCTTCGCTAACGCCCAGAACCAAGATGCGCCCCCGGGTGTCCCCATATTCTATTGTATCATCATCGGTGATGAAACTCGTCCCGACTATGAACCGCTCTGCTGGAGTACCGCTGCTGTCCAGCAGCTCGGCACGGATGACACATTCGACCATCTCGAGCGAGGCAGAGGCGTTCAGCACGAATGGTTTTCCGAGCTCCTGAAAGATGATTTCATCCACGAGCTTGAAGGTGCTTGTAATGACTTCCTCGTTGTGGATAAGTTCTTTCTTGATACAGCCCAGGCCAAAGGCCTTGAGTCCTGGCGAATATGCGACCCTTCGTACTGTTTCTTGTACCGGTAGAGCTTTGACGTGCGTGAGGCGTTCCTTGTCAATATGGCATAGCCGTATATGCTTGTCCGTTGACAAGACGATGGAGCCTGGGAATGCAGCGGAGTCAAAAGGCGCCACATACGTCGCATCATCTGCTGTCGTCGCAGAGTATATAATTCTCCCCTCCGCGCTGTATATGAGACTTGCGTGCTCGGTAGTGGCAAACACGTTGCACGTCCCGTCATCCTGCGGGAGAATGTGCAATCTCGCCGGGCTGCTGCCGAGGATCACGCTCTTTCGGCCAGATACTCCGAACCCCTTTACGGATACGTTGAAAGTGACCACATTACCGTCCTCCAAGGCGATGAGAAGTGTCGGGCCAGCAACATCAGGCGGATGGAGTTGAACCAGTGCAATGTCCCGGGGAACGGAGGCGCTGTCCTCAGTCTGTCTCAACGACTCCCCGTGAAGTGGTTTCAGAGAAGTGAGGTCCACAACCGATATCGTTCCAGAAGTCCACCATCCAATCACACCAAGGTCCTGCATGTCCCTGGCTGCGTGTAGACACGATATTTGATCTGGCTCTCCCGAAGTCGAGGCTCCAGTGGCATCCTTGGTTACTGCAGCCAAGTTGTTGAGCAGGTTTAGCGACACAAGTGTCGAGCCATCGACCGCCAGCAATGCCCACTTCGTGTTCGCAGATGCGGCTGTTATGACCTTGCCCTCGGGGGCGTTCCATGTGGAAACAGCGACACCGCTATCCGGATCCAGGAGAGCCACTGATTGAGGCGTTATCTGGAGCAGGTGTCCAGACGGAATGTTTGCCGCCAGTAGCGTTTCTTTGTCCAGTGCCATGCCTTGAAACGAGTAGAGTTCCTCTATACCATCGTCCGGGTCAAATCTGAGGACCCTCGTTTCGGCGATGAAGGATATCACGAGGGTATCCACCTTTGTCGAACCATATGAGCAAAGGGTGAAGAGGCCTCTTGTGCCCTGGATCTCATCGAGGATACCTTCATCTTCGAGGCCGACGCCGCTGCGGATACTTCGTAGACTTCCGTCGCGATATGCGCCACAGCCAGCGACGATCCTTGCCTGGCCTGAAGAGAAGGCATTCCCCAGCTGGCTGTCGCCCTCTCTGTTGCCCATGTCCATGATTGCAAAGTCTAGAATCGGTGCATTGTTGGACAACGTCTTGACCAGTACCATGGTTCTAGATGTGATGTCGACGCGGAGCAGCTGGGAATCGCCGTGATGTGATGCCAGGAAGAGCGTGTTGTCGCCCATGTACACCAGACTTGAGGCTCGCGAAGTAAGCGTCGTGGAGTCTTGGAATTTCATAGGAGCCACAGACATGCCCGTCACGACAACGCCAGTTGATTCTGTTGTTGTTTCGATTGTCAAGAGATCCATGCGGCCGTAGTCGTCGGCGAGGAAGTAGTGCATGCCGTCGTATTCGGCCCAGGCGACGTAGATTCTCGGATCTTGAAGGGCCGAGGAGACGCTCGAGTATGTGAGACTGTCAAAGTACGTCAAGAGCGTCTCCCCAACGACCAAAACTCCACCGAGATGCGCTCTAGCACCCTCGTTGTTCCGGACATGATATCTCTTTTCTTCGACGAAGGGAACTGGGATCAGCATGGACGCGTAGGGGTCTTGGATGACCTGATCCAGCTCCCTCTCTTTGTGCGGATCGAACTTGGACACGTCTGCACCCCTGTCGTCCTTTGTAAGCCGGTAGACTGCAATCCGAGCCTCCTCTTGGTCGAGCTGCGTCTTGTATAAGAAGGCGATCCTCGGATGGCCGGTTCGGCTATGAAGAAATGTGCTGGCCTTCATCCACAGCTCGGTGAGTCGGACTTGGTCAAGCGCAACCAGGTTTGTCGTGGCGCCCTTGCGGGTGGGCAGACGGAACACGTTTAATACGCCTTCCCAGAGGTGCATCGCCATGAACTTGCCCGTCGGGTCCACGAGACACTTGTTCTGGCTCTGGGAGTGGCGCATGTACGGCTCGGCGGTGTCTTCTATAGTCTGCTCGACGGTGTCTAGCTGGTTCGTTTCGGGGTTCCAGGCGACATTGAAGTATTGCAAGCGATCGGTGCCGATGAAGAGCAGGTCCATCTCGGAGTCTTTGGGTTGCAGCCGCTGGAGCATGGATATCGTGCCGTAGATGAGCTTGGTGTGCAGGCAGGTCATGCCGTCCTCGGTGAGGCGCCATATTTCCAGCCGATTCGCCTTTCTGAAGGTGCCGGATTAGCAATGGCCGAGGCAGAGCGGCAGAGCGTGCCTGTTTGCGAGGCAGAAGCACTTACGCGACAACCAGATCCTCGTGGTCCGGCGACAGGAATCTGATGCGCAAGGCATGCCGAATGCTGGTCGGCTTGTGGACCGGCGCGACGTACGCCATGGCTGATCACCGGAGCAGCAGGAGGCGCGTGATGGCGGCAGTGAGTTGCCCTCGAGGAGAGCTATCCGAGGAGCTTCATCCCTCCGCGATGCAGAGAACAAAGTGTCGTGCGTCACTGGCAAGACTGGATGTCGGAGTTAGGACGAGTGGCGGGGCTGGAGCTATCGCCGGAGCTCTCACCTCTCAGGGCGCTCCAGTGGCTGAGGCCTGTGGCTACAGCGCTTTTGGCGGGGCTCGGCGCCCAGGTGCCCACCAGCTGAAGCTGCGCATCAAGTAGGCCTCTTCCCTTGAACTTCACCATGATGCTGGACAACGCACTCGAGCCGACGACTGTCATTTTTGCGCCGAACAGCGCATCTAAATGCAAATAAATATTGCGCCGCTAGATGAACAAGTCTCAGACATTTCCAGGGCAACATAAGGCAGAAGAAATCCATGATGTGACCCCGAAAGTACCTATGGAAGGCTGTCATCCCTGCCGTTTGGTGGTGTCTTTCATCTAGACGAGGAAGGTTCGAGGCAAGCCAGGCCCAATAACAGGCAGGAGCCAAACAACCGCCCCTTTCTAAAGACATCCTACAAAGTCGCAGGCTGTGCTGCCTGTCAGGTACCTTAGGTGGTCAAAATCACCAAACACCTCCTCGCCTTGACCCAAGGATCACATGCCTCACGATACTGCAACATGGCTCATTTCGAGCAGCTTGAGACAGCTGCCGAGTACGGCCGCCGTTCCAGATGCCTTCGAGACCATCGAAAGCGGCCATTTTGCTTCAAGGACCACGTCTCGTACATTCACGCCACTGTCCACGAAACAGATTCGGACGGACTTGTTGCGCAGCCTGGTCTCAAGGCGTGCTCCATTCCTCGACCAACGATTGACTTGGACACCTCTGTCGATGAACGAGAGGACCTCCTGGACTACTTGTGTCGCTCCCCAAGCCCCCTGTCCCGGATACCACCCGTGTTGCCGCAGTGGAGTGCTATCAAAGACCTGCTTGTCCCGCTTGACCAACTAGACATCGGATCAGCCCCTGACATGGATGCCCGAGAGTACTTCAACGAGGTCTCATTGAAGCAGTCTTGCCATATCCCTGGTACATGGCTTCCTCTGAGCCCGGCCAAGGCCGAACGGGATGAGGGCTTGACGTTTCCGCCCAGGTCTCGCAAGCTACACTCCATGCTGGAACGTGAACTGGAGCAGGAAGTCATTGAATTGTCAGAAGGGGCAGAACAGTTTGAAGAAGATGAGGTTGGCACTCATACTATCTGCCCCTGCTCGTCAGTTGCACCTGCGAGTATCGGCCTGGTAGGTTTCGACTGAAGGGCAGCGTCACATACCTCCGCTTACAGGGACAGCCACGGAGGAACTATGTCGAGGTCATAACGCCGCCTCTCTCCCCCATATCTGATGCGGCCTCTCCATTCATTCCCGAACCTGATGTCACAGTCGTCGACCTCACATCCGAACCAGGCAGTCCGGTCGCCCCCGAGACTCTGCAGCTCCAGTCGAGTGTGAGAGCTGGCTGCATCGATTCCGACATTTTCGTCTCGTCTTCAACCGTGAGATCGTCTCCCCCAGTGTTTGACAGAGTCGCGGGGACAACGCATCTAGCGATCCGAGACCTCATCCTGGATGTTCCAATTATCCTCACAAGCTCAGACCCGATGTGCGAACAAGACGTGTTTGCTAACATCAAGCTATCTACATGTGTCGATGTGGAAGAGCTGCCGACCACAGTGAATGTCGAGAACTATTTTGAGGACGCATTGGAGGATCTCCTGGTCGACCGACAATTACATGCAGCCAATCTGGTTGAGCAAGAGCGGTTGAACCCTTCTGACTCGATATCACGGGTGACGGTACCCATCTTGAATTTCGAGCTCCCAAAGCCGGACTGGTTCAACAAAGGTTGGAGCCCCCGAGAACATCTGTCCTGGCTACAAACCATGCTGCCATCGACCTGTCAGATCCCCAAAACCCCCCGAGACGCTCGGCTCGAAAGCTCGCTGAAGTGGATGCCAATTCCTCGTGACAGCGGCGTTGTCCAGGTGGTTGACAAGCTAGAGGTTGATACTGGTAGCGGAGAGGACCTCACGGGTGAAGGACCGTCGCCTCCAGCTGGAAGTGCAAGGTACATTTCGGTCTCTCAACAGCTGGTCATCATAGGCCTCAAGGAGGACGAGGAGATTGAAGAACTTGAGAGCGTAGAGTCGACAAGCAACGACACTCTACCTCATGATTCCGGGTTTACTGCCGCCCACGAGCACATACCGATTGAGAAACATCAGTCATCTTCCACTAGAGATGGGGACCTCCAAAGCATCTGTCGATCCCTTCGCCGCAAGGCAGTGGATGACGGCAACAGAATATTGCCACGATCGAAAGACGCGAGTGCAACAAGTACGCTCTTGGCAGGCTTCATGGACCTGCGTGCTGTCAAGCGGCCGCGAATTTGTCCTCCCGGGGACTCTGTGGCAGCTACGTCTACAGAGAAACTCGTCAAAGGGCCATTGCCCACGATGAACAAACAGCCGCCTCTTGTCAATGAGCTTGAGCAACAGCCAATTCCAGCTTCAGCACCTGATATCGACATACCGAAAGACAAGGGGCCATGCATGATTTCCTTGACTCTTGAACGAGAAATCGTTCGACAGTTGGAAGAATCGTGGCCACCCGATTTGTTGTTGGATCGGGACTACTCTCAGCACGACACGATGACTTGGTCCCCTGGTACTGCACTCCCCAAGAAGGTCGTCTCGCCGCTAACCTTTGAGGCGGATATCTCACTGGCTCCGAGCACAGGAGTCATAGTAACGACACTTCTGAAAGTCAAGCAAAAGGCACTCCCTGGATCGAAGGCACAGACTCCTTTGCGCGAACGGGTTCAGCGGATCGGCCATAGGTACGAATCACTCGTTGTTCTCGTCTCGGAGTCAAATCCGGCGGGAGAATTCGTCGGCAACTTGAGCGCTTCGGACGTGGCGGCATACGCCGACTTTGTTCGCTTCACGGCCGCTCTGGACGGCGAGGTGAAGGCATATCTCGTTCCGGGGGCTAATAAGACGCTTTCAAAGTGGGTTCTGTCCCTATTATGCCGTTACAGCACACAATCAGTTGCCTTGGCCCGGTTCATATCAGCCGAGGAGACCACGTGGGAGGTGTTCTTTCGACGAGCCGGCATGAATGTCGTCGCGGCGCAGGTCATGTCCAAGACACTGCTTGAAGAGTTTGGCAACGCGGGCCTGGGGCAGTTTCTCATTATGTCGCCGCATACAAGAGCCTCAAAGTACAGACAGCTTCTGGGAGGGCAGAGGGTCCTGCTCCGGTGCTGCGAGAGTTTGGATCGAGGGTGGACGTAATCCGCAGGCAGGTGACAGAGCATGCGAGAGGCAGAGGGAACATACAGGCCATCGTGCCAGGACCATACACGATGGGCTCCAATGTAGTTCAGATTTCATGCTCTAAATCATTGCCCTCAAATCTGCCTCTCCAAGCATCTATAGACACTCTAGATGCCCTTGGACAGATGCCCCCCTTTCCCTGTAACAAGTTGTATCAAGCGGATATTCGAGCCAAATGTTTTGCCTCGAGTATACGCAAGTTCTAACAGCTGCCGCGTCCGTCTGCATACGAAGCTCAACAGAGCTCCCACAGGGGACGGGGCAGCCTGGTGAGAGGAGGGCCCGTACGCTGGTGGACCCGCTTGAGGCCGACATACACGACCCGGCAGGGGGTGTGGGCGAGGGTGACTGAGCGAGACGCGAGGCCGTAGTAGTCTGAGATGGCGTGGGTGAGCCAGCGCCTAGGTAGCAAGGTCAGTAAGGGCATTTTCTCGACGAGTGACTGGCAACAGGGAATCGCACTTGTAGGCGGCGCTCTCGCCGTCGCCAAAGGAGTCAAACACCACGCCCGAGTCGACCGTCTCGTGCTCCACCTCGCGCCGCGCCATCTTATACCGCGCCTCGCGCTTCTCCCGCAGCTCCCGCATCGCACCGCTCCGGCCCACAAACACAATCTCCTCGTCCTCGGAGTCCATGCCCTCGGCGGCGCTGTCGTCGTCCTGCTGCTGCCGGCGGCGGTCCTGCTCGGCGGCGAGGAAGCGGCGGACGGGCTCCTCGAGGGCGCGGAGCCAGCCGCGGACGGCGGGGCTGCGCTTGGCCGTCTCACGCAGGTCGCGGGGCACCTCGCCCGCGCCGAGGCCGGTGGCGCTGCCGGCGGTGCGCTGCTGCTTCTTGCGCGCGGCCTGCAGCTGGGCGGCCTTGTCCTCGGCGCGCTGGCGGGCGCCGCGGTCCCAGAACTGGGCGAGCTGGTAGGGGACGCGGTGGACGCGGTGCGTGGGGTGGACCTCCCAGTCGGTGGGCAGCGGCGGCTGGACGTTGGGGACGCCGACAAGACGGTCTGTCACGGTCAGCCTGGTATACCTATGCGTGAAGGTGCTCGGAGGAGTCAGCTACCGTTCTCCCAGCGCCGACGCTGCCGGCTGCCCTCGTTGCCCTTGAGGACCGCCTCCCGCCGGGCCTGGCTGTCGCGCCGCGACGGGGGCCGACGGGGCGTCTCGGGCGGCGCCGCCTTGTTGAACGCGACGGTCCGCGTTGCCTGCTTGGCGGCTGCTGCTGTGTGTTCGTCGATGGGGATGGCGAGGGGCGTGCCGGTCCCGCGCGCGATGGGGGAGACGCTGAGCGATTGCAGCGCCGAGATGGTCCAGGCGTCAATATCGATGGCACCGTTGGCCACGGGCGTCGACGGAGCTTGCGCGGTGGACGTCGTGTTCGTGGCGAGGTCCTCCGGGGGAGGGACGGCGCTGTAGATGGCCATCGGAGGGCGTTGACGGGATCCGATCGCGGAGGAGAGATAAGGCAGTGGCAGATGTTGTCGAGCTCGATTTGAGGCTGGCTTGGCACCAATTCACCGGCAGCTGATGACGGAGAGGATAGCCGGGACGGATTCGAAGGGCAGTGTCCTGACGGAGGATGGCTGATAAGGAATCAGACGGCACTGTGGGATGCTGACCTGGATGACACGCGGTGATTCAGACGGTGGTTGTGCGCGAATCGGCCAATCAGGGGGCGAGCGCAAGCCATGGGGGTCCAGCTGTGGACTACCTCTACGGACTATAAACCGGGTTGCGAGTCACCATCTCATGCACGTGTGGAGATGGCGGGGGATGAACGACTCATCAGGTTCGCGATAGGCAGCTTGAAGCTTCACACAACATCATCATGTCATGTCTGGGAGCCCTATGAAATCTGACGAGGTTGCTGCTGCCTATGGCACGAGAGCTAATGAACGCACACCGGCTCATGGCCAGTTCGCGCAAGCGCGCGCAGCAACGCGAATTATGTACAATAGAAGCATATTCGCTAACATCAACGCAACACTGAAATCGACAGCACGTCTCCTCCACCTTCGTCATCATCATCGTCGTCGTCGTCATCATCAACCAAACAAGATGGGCCCAACCGGCTTGCCCAGCAGATCCAGCAGCGCCTCGATCAGGAACGCGGGCAGAATCTCCAGCGCGCTCGGGTCCAGCAGCGACGTCAGCACCGTCTTCTTGGAGCACCCCGTCTGGCGCACCCGCCCGTCCATCAGGTCCTTGAGCCACGACAGCGCCTTGGGCGCCGCCGTGATGGCGAGGCTGGCGTGCTCGCTGGCGATGTCGCGCAGGTACTGGATCGACGCGCCGTCGGCGCAGTACTTTGCGACGAGCGCGTCCGAGTCGCCGACGGGGCTGATCTCGTCGCCCGTCGACTTGTACCAGAAGAGGGGGATGCGCGGGGTGGACTTCCCGAGCGCGTTCTCGTTCAGGATCTTGACGGCCGTCGGGTTCGTGTACACGAGGCTGCGGTCGTCGAACATGCCCACCACGTCCTTGAAGAGGAAGTCGGCGCCGTCGGCGGCGAGGCACTGGCTGCGCACCTTGTAGAAGAGGTCGCGGTACTGCGGTAGCAGGTGCTGGTCGAGGACGGGCCCCAGCTCCGGGTACTGGCTCGCGAGCCCCAGCACGCCCGTGGGGATGAAGCCGGCAAAGGGTCCCTTGTTGATGGTGGTGACGACGGTCGTGATGTTGGGCACCGTGCCGCCCACCGCCGCGCCCGCAATGTCCAGCTCGGGCGCGTACGTCGGCGCCAGCTCCGCGGCCCAGAGCGAGGCCAGGCTGCCGCCCGAGTACCCCCACATGGCGACCCGGGGCTTCGCGCTGATGCCCGTGAAGGACGCCGAGTTGATGGCCGCGCGGATGCCGTCGAGGGTGGCGTGGCCGGCGAGCTTGTTGGCGAGGAACGAGCCGTGGGGGCCGAGGAAGTCCGGCGCGACGACGACCCAGCCCTGCTCGAGCGCGCCCTCGATGAGCAGCAGCTCGGCCTGCGTGACAATGGTGCCCAGCAGCGGGCCCGTCGCCGACGCGAGCTGCAGCGCGTACGACGGCGCGCAGTCGACGGTGGCGGCGTCCTCGGCGACCTGGTACGACAGCACCTTTGTGAAGTCGGCCCCGTGCGGCACCAGCACCGTCAGCACCGTGGCCGTCGCGGCGCCCAGGCTGTCGGTGGTGCGGTACAGGATCTGGTGGCTGGCCTGCAGGCGCACGGGGTCGAGGCCGAAGGCGGCGATGGGCGACGGCGGGGCGCGGTGCCGCAGGATGGTGCCCGGGTCGACGCGGTCGAGGCCGTCGGGCACGGCGTAGAAGGCGTCCTTGCTGGGCTGCACGGGGGCCGAACGGTCCTGCAGAAGCGTCCCGGGGTCGGACGGGGGCGCCGCGAGCGCCGCCGCCGCCGAGAGGGCCAAGGACGCCGCCTGCCGGAGGGAGAAGCCAACCATTGTGATGCGTAACGAGGGCCGATCTTATCAGATGCTAACAAATGTCCTCAGGAAGGATGCCCGAGACAGCAGCGTGAACATTCCAATGGCACGGCATCGTCAACACCTTTTGTAGTCCGTAACTATCAGCCCGTATTACACCGCAGCGACGAGACGCCGTCACATGCTCACATGTCGCTTTCTCGCCGGACCCAGCGCCTCTTGACGAGAGTTGTATTATCCCTCGGCTGGACGCCCGCTCCTCAACGGCCATCGTCTGCTTGCTCGTTTACGCGCCAGTGACGATGGTCCCTCGCGGCCAATCCCAGGGGGCGGGTCTGCGCGCATGGAAGGATTGTGGGGGTGCGCTGCACCACGGGAGCCAATTGCCGACTTATGCGGGGGACGGCCCCCGGTCCCCGGATTTCTCATCTCTTCTTTCACCACCAAAAGCAAGCAAAAATGGCCCTTTCCCTCGCCCGTTGCGAAACCTCGCTTATTACCGTACGTGCTCCGTCGAGATGCAGAGTCGCATCCTCCAGCATACAGATTCGGACTCCGCGTTGCTCCGAGTTCCGAGTCTGTCCGCCGCGGCGCAGCATACGGCATCCTACCTACGGATACGGACTAATAGATGTAGCGGGCGTCCAGGGCTGAGCACCTCAAGAGAGGGCCCAACCGCCCAGTAGGGCCGGGGGAAGAGCCCCTTTTGGGACGCAAGTGCATACACGACGACGACGACGACGACGGATGGTCAAGGATTTTGGGTTTTGCTGCTTTCCCCAGACTATGTGCGCACGGGTGGGCTGGGTTGCTGGGGTTTAAAAATCGGCCTCTACTCGTACGAGTACGGAGTAAAACACCCCGGATAATCCTTCGGGATAGTACCCGTAGTATGCAACGTCGGGTTTCGCAGCCGACGAGATCCGGGGTTGGGCGTCAAAGGAATCGTGATGGCGTGATGGCCAACGGGGCCTCAGGTGCTGATCATGGCACTTGCCGACACCTAGCACCATGGGGGTAGGCAAACAACAACGCGTAAGCGAGAGGCCGAAGCTTGTGACATCGCGACAGGTATCGTGCCCCATACCTCGGCTGCGAAAGTTCTCTGGCCATCTGTGTGAGGGAAAAGGCCATCTCCGGGACCCTCCGAGAGAACACGGACAACCGTTAACGATTTTCCTCGCATTAATAAATGTACGGATACTATATGGCAGACACTTCAAAATCTCCAGTCGCTACCCCTCCGCTACTCTCACACACTCACACACCCACTCTCTCTCTCCCCTCCAAAGTAAATCAGTCGCGGGTGGAGTTGTACTTGCGGTGCGGGTTGCCGATGCCGCCCGGCCGAAGCAGCGGCTGGTTCTCTCTCGCAATCGCCCGCTCCTCGCGCTCCTGCATGTGGTCCAGGTCCTCCTCCGTCTCGGCATAGCGCTCCGGGTGCCCGGTGAACGGGCCCGGCAAACCCCGCTCCCAGCCCTCCGAATAAGTCCGGTTGGCAGACGGCCGGCGCGGAGCGCTCGAGCGCTCAATCGGCGACTGGGGCGCGCTTGTACCGTGCTCAAGGCGGCCCTCGTGTCGCCGCGCGGCAATCTCGTAGTAGACGCCGAGCACCAGCACGGTGCCTTGCATGACGGCCGTCATCAGATAAATAGCCCATGTGCTCCATCCAGCCGGCCCGAGTCTCGCAAACAGACTGGCCGCGAACAGGAAGCCGCCTGGCGTCTGGATGCACATCATGGGAATGCTCAGGCTTCCCACATGCTTCAAATGGTACGTCATCCATATTTGCGGCACGTACTGAATTGCCGCGAGGACAGCGGCCATGATGCCAAGGGCATTTGCCCATGCCGTGAGGTGGTTGGGCACGGCGATGGCAAACACGCCGGTGATGACAATGACAATCAAGCCGTGAACCACGCACAGGAGGCCGACCATGGCAGCCGTCTGCCATTTGGGGGACTCGCCGCCCAGCTCCTCCTCGGGCACATTGGCCTCTCTATATCGAAAGAAGATGAGGAACAGGACGAGGCTTCAGACTTGTTAGCGGCATGTCGTGCAGCGAGATCGTGTCTGACGTACATGAGAGCAAAGCAGAGCCACTGCATGCCGAGTTGGGCAACGCCCAGCAGTCCAGCGGCGCATTCAAACGTCTCCAGCTCCTTGCAGCAGCCGATGGCGGCGCGCGACGGCGGGACAGTGAGGATATTTGCGAATCCGGCTGTGGCGGATGTCGTGCCAAGAAGGACAAAGTACGGCGAGATGCCCTCCGACGTCCCCCTGGAGATGATGCGGTAGTGCTGTGGGAGATATGAGATCAAGAGCCCGATCAGGATGAAGCTATTTCAGTCAGTATATCGGAACATGTCGCTGGTTAGGTTCTGGGGGTGGCCGTACACGGAGACGACAAGCTCGAGATACGAGGGCGTCTTGAGCCTCTCGCACTCAGCGTTGGACAGCTCCCAGATGCTATCCATGGCGTTGCTTCCACTCGGGCTGAGCTGTTGGTAGCCGCGTCGTTTTGCAGATAGAGCTCGGTAGACCAGGGATAGGTTGAAGGCGTGCCAGACGCAAGGGTGATGGAAGGGCTGCTCTCGCTTGCGCGCAGACACGAAGACGGGCGCAGTCGGACGCCAGCGGGACGGACAGTCGGCTGGTCCAGAGGAAGAGCCACGGGACAGCAGTGCTACGAGGTCGTCATGGTGTTTGACAGCGAGGACTTGAGCGGCGCGATCAACGGGACGGACGATGCGGGTCCCGAGTTTGTCTGCCCTTTGGCGGGAGCAGGCGAGCAACAGCGATGAAGAGGTGGAGTGGGTGGATGAGGTGGAGGGAGTGTGACTGTGAGGTGAGGTGAGGCGCCTGTGACCTGCTGCTGTCAGCGCAGCCTGCGGCCCACCCTCAGGTGCCAAGGTTCCACCCGAGTGCGCTGAGAGGCCGGCTGGCTGAAGATGGTGCAAGATAGCGTCAGCCGAATCAGCATGTCAATCTGCCCGCACTTCAAGCCACAGAGCTACCCCAGCCCCTATCTGAAACTAGCAGATAAAAGATCCCGTCCAGGCACTCTCGCTCTAGCGCCAAAAGCACGTCCCAATGACGTCGCGCCCAGGCAGAGTCTCCAGCGCACCATTGGGCCGTATTTGGACGCGCCCTGGACCCTGCCCGCATCCTGGTCGAGTTTGTCCTCCAGATTCAGTCCTCGTTCAGCTTCTCCGGGATATAAAGTGGTGATGAGCAGCCAGAATCCCCATGTCTGAGCCTTGAGAAATTGCACACGGATCATGACACCCAGGCCACGAGTTTGAAGAGGTGTTGCCGCAGCGGGCTGCTGGGATTGAGGAGCACGACGCAATGGACTCGCCAGACGCAGTGGCCAGCGCGCCAGACGCCGCTCAACATGATCCGCAACACGAGGGCCAACAGAAGACGCCAGAGATGAAGCTCCTTGCGCATCGGCCCGCCCGAAACGAAGCGCCGCTGCCGCCTCTGGATGACGGCCTGCAGGGCGCCAATGACGCGACCCCTGGCCGTGGTGAGGCTCCGCGCCGATTCTACTCGTCCGCGCAGTGGACTGCCGACGGCACGACCATCATCGTGGGGGCCTCAGACAACTCAGTTTCCTCCTTTGTCCTGCCCGCCGACCTCCTGCAATCTGCCGACGAGGACCGTCGACTGGAGCCTCAGGCGACCACGAGGCTCCCCGAACCCACCCAGACCATCGTTCCCGCGCCTTTCTTCTCCCTCGCCGAGCCCACGTCCCAGACGTATCTCGTTGGCTGTCGCGACCATCCGCTGCACATCTATCACGCCTTTCCCCAGGATGAGCACCCCAACCCATTGGGCACGTACAAGCTGGTCAGGCAGGAAACGGAGGAGTACATCACGCCGGCGTCGCTGATCTGGCAGTATCCCGGCACGCACTTCCTCTGCGGCTCGGCAAATCGACTCGACTACTTTGACGTATCTCGTCACGGCTCAGATGGCCCCCTCCTGACTGTGCCGACGATACCATCAAGGCGACACATCTCAAAGGGCAGCGGGGTGGGCATGAAGGGGACCGTGGCCGCTCTCGCCGCGTCACCATACGATGCCAACGGCGGGTCCATCGTGGCTGCGGGCACCTGGACGCGTTGGATGGGACTATACGACCTCCAACGCACGGACAAAGTCGTCGCCAATTGGAGCATATCGCACGCGGGCGACGTCGAGTTCGACATCGATCTCGATGGCCAAGGAATTGTCCAGGTCGTTTGGAGCCCGTGTGGACGCTATCTCGTCGTCAACGAGCGGCACTCGGGCAGCCTCCTCGTATACGACATCCGCGGCTCAGGGCAGCTCCTCAGTGCATTGAGCGGCCGAAGGTCTACCACGCAGCAGAGGCTCGCATGCGACGTCTTCCAAGGCGACATCTCCGGCAATACGGGCTTTGAAGTCTGGGCGGGATCCGAGGACGGCTCGGTTCTCGTATGGGAGGACGTTGGCATGCAATACGGGGTTGCACAGCCCTCATGGGACTGGAAGGCCCACGACTCTCCCGTCGGAAGTACGGTGCTTCACAACTGCGGGTCGGTCGCCGCCACGTGCTCTGGAGGATGGGAACATGCTGCAGACCATGTAATCGGCGCCGACGTCGGGACCGGCCCAGAAGCTCACACTGGCAGCAGGACGCTTGACGAGTCGTCCCTGAAGGTCTGGTCGATCGGCGCGCAGGGCTGACTGGCGGCTTCCGAAGCCAGATGGGGTTGCCGGCTGGAATTGTACATCTCCGTCTTGGACCACCGCCACAGCCAGGACAGCGATGCCAATTACCACTCGGCCTATTTATTGAGGATATACCATTGGGTGCGTATTGCGCAGAAAACTGCCCTGCTAATGGCAATCGCTGCTTCCGACTTCCAGACCTCCGTCAGCCTCTTCCGCTGCACGTCGGCGAGGATCCCTACCCGGCGACAGGTGCATGCAGCGCGCGTGGTCTTCAGTCTCAGCTCGCCTCGTTTCAGTAATTCCCGAATGGTCATTTGTCAATGCCTACCGTGAAGCCCTGGGTCTGTAATTGGGTCCCTGCTGACCGGCCTTTCCTTTTTCTTCGTAAGCCAGTCGCCCAGGTGTGGCTGCTCCTTCACGATGCCTCTGCCACCACCGCTATCCAAACCATTCTCTCAAGCCAATGAAAACGCTTTCATCCTGGCTTACTGTACCCAAGATGAATTCGACGCGGCCTTGATCCTTCACGGCAGACTTGTGTCTTGTCGAGACAATATGCTTGCGCTTAAGCTCACGTCTCTAATCAGCAGTCTCAAGACTGGCCTGGTGCTGGCGCTTGAGCCTTCTGTGTTTGCATGCAGGTACCTAACGGCATTTCGAATGATACAGGAGCTCATGTCCATGGTTAACTGCATCGCCTTTACTGGTCGCCGGTATTTAAGCTTGACCGGGGCAATATGCATCCCATCTCGGAGCTCGCCCGTGCATGCCATGCCCAGCCGCGGAAGGATGCGAATCGTCAATGAGCGCCGTCGACGGCCCTCATCGGCGACTAGGCTTGGACATATTCTACGGTTCTTGGTGGATTGTATAGAGCTTGGTGCCTTGCGGCTCTCAGCTTGCTTTATCTCGCTTTATCATCCCGGAACACAACAATTCTGTCATCCTTCAACCTCAACTCTTTGGGGTTCTCATTCGGCACCCCAATCAACGCTGCTTTGTTCTGTAAACTCCGACAAGATCATCTAGTTACACGACGTAGTCACCCCATGCATGTGGCCTGACCCTGCACAGCCACTACACTGCAATACAAGCTATGTAGGTACCCTACAACCAACATCTCCGCACATCCTCCCGCCCCCATTCCTGCAGTTGGTCACATCAACGATCAGCCGTCTGCATAGCCGCCTCTTCGCCATGTTGGTCCTAATGTCTCTGCAGCGGGTATGTCCCGGGCCGTCTTGAAGAACCCGTTTCAGTTGATGCAAGGGGCGGATCTACCCGCCAGCCACTTCGCCTCCGTCCCCACCGTCAAGGTGGACGAGCTTGCGAGGCTACTGTGAGTGAGTGTGTCCGTTTTGATAATTCGATAGTCTCTCAATTAGGCTGCTCTCTTGACATGTTTCGTCCGAGCGTGAAATACAGTTCACTCTGAGAGCAACCTCCACGATAACACGCTGCTATAAGCGCTACAGTATCCTCCCCATCCAAACCTATACAACCTCCTCATAACGTCTATCTAGTCGGCATATCCTGCCTGGCATCCGAGGGTATTGAACGAGAGCAAAGCATGCGAGCCAATCCGTAAGAATACTCTTCCAAATAACGCCACCACAGAAACTCCATAGCCTTTTTCGTCTCCAATTGAACAGGGGTCGCCATGAGTTACAGTGCCAGAACACCCATTGCTGCGGTCGTTTTACAAGCCATGTCGTCTCATCATCACATCCACATCATGTTGCGCGCCTGTCTTCGATTCTGCTGCCACAGTATTCCGCCGCCGCTCCTGCGTGGCCCAGGGTACGCCCCCATGTTGTTAGAGTTGGGCTGTGTGCTGTCGTCGTCCTGGATCCCTTGCAGCGCCGAGTTGAATCCCTGGGAAAAGTCGTCAATCTCCCTGGTCAGCGGAACGCGATCGTGATCCACGCCCTGGTCGCCATCCCTAACGCCCATAACTCCCTCTGGGGGCGCTCCATCATAAAGATAGTGGGGCTGTCGGGCAGTCCCAACATCGGCGACGCTGCTTTCGGGGTTGATGCCGTCGGCGTTGGTGTGTGCCTGCGGAAGCTGCTGAGGCAGTCCAGCTTCCGACACTTCATGCGACGAGGGCAGAGCCTCAAAGTAATGTCGGGCATCAGCCATTGGGCTAAGACTCCGTGTCAGCAGGATTATCCTTTACAACATCACAAGTATATAAGAGGGCTTACCTGATGTACTGCGTGTCCTGGTTGGGGCCAGGCCCCCGACGGGCATTACCCTTCTTCCGTCGCCACAGAAAAATGCCCAGTGTAATCAATGCAACCAAAAAGGCAAAGCCGCCAACCGTCCCTCCCACGATGGCACCCGTATTCGCGGTGCTTTTGCCCTTGTTCGGTGCCAGTGCCCCGTTGGTAGCGGATGCAGATGATGAGGCAATAGTACTACTCCCGGGCTCGGAATCAGACTTACTGTCCGAGGACGTCGAGGAGCCAATGGTGGTGGGACTCGACAAAGGCGTCGGCGTCGCGGTCAACGACAGCGTCATGTGGCTGAACTGCAAAGGCTCGCGGCCGGAGGCAGTGGTGGCAACGCTGGTGGCCAGGTCCGAGGCGGAGCCGCAGCCGTATTGAAAGTATCCGCCTTCAAAGGTGTTCTTGTAGCAGACGTTCTTGCCGGCGCAGGTGAAGACGTAGGGGTCCTTGGCCGTCTGCGGACCGCTGTTCTTGTCAACGCAGCCGGTGAAGATGCCCCCAGTGCACTTATCACCATCTGGGCAACAGCCTATAGCCCCATGATCGACGTCGACGGCGCAGTGCGAGCCTGCCATACACGTCGCGGGCAGCGCCGGGTCTCCTCCTATGTACCCGCAGATGGTGTTGTACTGGCTGCGTCGACGAAGCTCGGCCGGCGACGTGGGCGCTGGTGTCGAGGCGGCCAAGGGCCATGGCTCGATGTTGAGCGCGCGCACCTGGACTGTCCTCGTCTCGCGGGGAAGCACATGGCCGATCGTGAGCCGAAGGAGTGTCGAGAGGACGAGGAGGGCGGCGGCGGGTGGTAGTCGTATGAAGAAATGGCTGGGGACCATTGTGACGATGCTCCTCGCCTCGAGGTAGGCAAGGTAGGCGAGAAAGAATGGAGCTGCGCAGATATTATTGGAGTATCCAAGAATGGCGGCACAACCGAACGGCACGGCGCATACTCGTCGCGACGATAAACAAAACCGGTTGCTGTAGCTTGCTTGCTTGTTGGTTGGTTGTAGGGAGACCAGAGGACAAGAATCTGGTGGCAGCTGGAGGTCTGGACCGTCTGGTGGTAAAAAGCAAAGGCCTCAAGTTGTGCCTGGTCCCTGCCTGTGCCGGCTGCCTGGGAAGCCAACAGCGAGAGAGACTGGCTTGCTGCTGACTTGGCTTGGGCAAGTCTGGCTCGCAGTCTGCAGGTGTGCGCCAGGTTTATTTTAATCAGTTGGCGTCGAGGCTGCCCAGCCATGCGTGGTTTGCATGCGGAGGTGGGTGGCTGGTAGTCCGTAGTTGGCGATGCGATCCATATGGATGGGCTGACCAACCCAGTTGCCGCTGCCGATTTTATCTCGGCCCATCAATATCGGGCAGGCCAATATCGGGCAGGCTTCAGGTTCCAGTTCCCTGCATGGGGGCCATTAGGCTTCTTCGAGATGGATCTTGTTGGCTGTGTCGTTTGTACGTGACACGGCAAAGCCAACATCCAAGCCCCCGCGAGTGTGACCCAGGCTTTTGATGGTGATGTCGCGCAGCAGACGGCACGTCAGCACGTCCTCGGGGCTCCGTGAAACCTGCAAGAGACACGCGGCAGCCGCGGGGAGGCGAGCCGAGAGATGCGATGCGATGAGAGACATGCTGCTGCTGGCGACAACTGGGCCGACCTGCCCCAGTTGCCACTTGCCAGCGTTGCCGGTGCCAGCAAACGAGAGCCGGGACAACTCGCAGGGGCAACGCACAGGCGCCTCGGGCTGTGCACATGTGTGCATGGAACGGGCGGTGGGCAGACTGCGCATTTCGTCTGGCCAATGGTGAGGGAAGTCGAGGTGGTGATGCTGGGGGTGGCGTTTGCTTCCCAACGGGGCTTTGTCGTTGACAGGGGCCATACCGTCTAGCGGCAGCAGAGGCTGCACTGTGCAAAACAATGACTGAAAGGCGCATGTTCACAGTGCGCAAAAGGCCCCCATTGCGGCAAACGGCGCGCTAATCTTGGGTGGCTTTCAGCCAGGCTTCTTTTCTTAGAAACGGGGTGGCTGTGCTCCATCGTAATGGCGGATCCGATCTCATCCAGGCACATACCTACCTACGAGTACCTCGGCCGGCAGCAGACCCGCGCTTCTCTCATGACATCGGCGTTTACTTCGTGCGGATATGGATATCAAGTCTGTCCGTCGTGTGCGCGACAGCTTGGGCGGAGCCCGACGGACTGTTCAGTTGCGCCAATACGACGCTGTGTCCGACCTCTGCGCAGATGTCATCAGAATATCTATGGGGTCTTGGTGAAATGCCATTCAATTGTTGCGTGTATGCAGATGGTAACTAGCATAGTCGATACTGAACAGAGAGAGAGTCGAATCAGAAATGGTTTGTGCATGGCACGCCATGCGTGCATGAGAAGAGAACAGAAGAAGGAGAGCGGCCCTCATTCATCCACCCACTTCCCGGTCAGCGCCACGGAAGACAAAGATCCAATAGAATCACGGACCTGTATCGATCGAGTCGAGTTTACGTGCTCGAGTCTGGCTGCAGGAAACAGCGCGTTCCGTCGTTGCTCTCCGCCGCTGGGCCAGTCGCCGTCTGCGAGGCCCCCCCGGGGTTGTCGATGGGGAACCTGAATATGCCGCCGCTCTGGTTGTCCGACCCGTAGAGCACGCCGTCGCTCGTCGACATGACGCCGCCAAAGGCCACGGCCTTGAGCCCGTCGGCCGCGTACACCGTCTCCCACGTGTGCGTCGTGATCGACCAGCGGACCAGCACCGGGGTGCCGCCCTGCGCGACGCCGACGCCGTACAAGTAGCCTGGCTTTGCGGGCGTGTATGCCCAGTCGGCCGGCGTTGGCACGTCCCCGAGCGTCGATGTCCCGGTATCGACAATCTGCCCGTACGTCGGAGAGCCCGGGGCAAGGTCGACGCGGCCCCAGGCCGTCCCGCCCGAGCTGTACCAGTACTGGCCGTCCGCGTCAAAGTCGCCAATGTTGGCAGACACGGGGAGCTCCACGACATCCTCTGTCGAGCCGTCGCCGAGGATGCGGATCAACTTGTTCCCTTGCGTGCCGTACATGTAATCCTCCTTGATGTTGTACCCGAGCGAGTTGATGGGGCCGCCGTCATTGCCGACGGTTGAGCTGATGATCTCCCTTTCGCCGGTGTTGAGGTTCACCTTGTACAGGGTATTGCGCTGGATCAGGTACGCGTCCGAGGCGCAGCTCAGGGTGGGCTTTGGCGGCTCTGTGGTTGTCGCACTCGAGGTTAAGCTTAGCATCTCGGTAGTCGTTGGGCTCGAGGTTGGGGTTGGCGGTTCAGTGGTTGTCGTGCTAGAACTCGAGCTTGGTGATGTCGTAGTTGTCGTACCAGTAGCTGACTGTTTGGTGGTCGTCTTACTGGAACTTGATGGATTGATCCTTGTTGTTCGAGAGCTTGACGGTTTGGCGGTGGTTGAATGACTGCACCTCCGCGTGATGGTCACGGTGCATAGTTCCGGCAGTGTGGTCGTCAGGCAATCAACGGCTCGCGCGTCGACTTCCACCCTCGGGGCAGGGCTGGCATACACGTAACCAGTGTATGCCATTGCCAAGAGGATCACGTAGCGGCACGGAACCATGGTGTTGCGTGGTGTTTGTCTTGGATCTTGATGAATGCTTGAGAGCGATGAAGGCGGATGGGGAATTTAGGAGTCAGGCCTGGATGGGGGTTTCTCTCGGCTTTATACTTGTGTCCAGTGACAGGAAGCACAACCTCTCCTCGTCTCCGCCCTCGTCCCGTTGCTGGCTCGCTTCACTTCAGTCCGGTGTCAAGGTTGAAGCACCAGATACAGTCGGTAATTGAAACGATAGTTTTGGCGTCTCACGATGCAAGCTTCATCACACAAGACGCCGACAAGTAACTCGAATGCCTCTATGGGCGGAGGCGAGAGCCGCGAGATGCTGAACCGTCGCCCCAGCCTGTTCATCGGTCCAGACTCGGGCCATCCGAGGTTGAGTGACCACACCTCTTAATATAACTGTGCGATCAAGCACAGGCTATAGTGCTACTCTCAGCTGAGGTCTCGTGCGAATGTTTGGGATTCATTCATCAATTTGCCAGCTCTGTTGCAGACTCAAAGCTGAAAGTCGCTACAGGATCTGTCTTTCGTCCTACCTCGCCGTCTATATCGCACAAGACACGGGACGAACACGTCTCACCTGTACTGGGACACAAACCAATCTTTTGCCGACTGCGAGAGACATGCTAAAGATATCCCAAGACAAAGTTTGCGGATAGTGGTAGCCTAGGACTACTGCCGCAAGTGAAGTAGAGTGCAGTTGTCAATGATACGAGGAATTAAACAGTTGCTTGATACGTTATGGGGCAGAGCACTTGGAATGACTTGGGTCATTGACGCCCTGGGAGCTCCCCTATAGTCGAACACCCACCTCCGATTCTGAATTGTGGATGCTCTGGTGATCTGGGCCAAGACCGACGCCGGGGTGCAGCTCATGGCTACAGAGAATATCATCATACCGCCGGTCAGCAACGACGCGAGCCGGCAAGAGGTGAACGAATAGATCCATGTACTCTCGATGTAGATCGAAGTAATAGAGAGGAATAGCGAGGAACTACAAAGAATAGAGGAAATATGGGGAAATACATTGTTACAGTCTTCGCACACCAGAAGGGATAGGCAATGCGCTCGGAGACCTCCAGAGCCAAGTACTACTATTCCCAAATATTTAACCTGTTCAAGCCCATAATTAAGTCTTGGGTATTCGCGGCCTTTACGCCCATTTCGATCGGCTTGAGAATCGGTTTGTCTATTTTCTTAGCATTATGAATGCAAAGCTCAGCTCTCTTGGTAACGATACCGCTCTCCTCCCTCTCTGAGACGCCAACACAGGTGCGCGCGGGACTTGCTGCATTCGCGTACACCCGGGATTCCGGGAGGAACGAGCTTCAGATTGGAAGGTGTGGCTGGATTTGGAAGGCCCTGAGGGGCATATATTTAGCTTTTCTGCTCCGGCCGAGAACTTAGACTAGCAATGCAACTTTTGCCCAATTTTGGGGATCTTTTTTTTGACGGGACAACCGATCGCAATCTTTGTAAGTGAAGCTGAGAGACGGACGACTCCCTCCAGCGGGCTAAAATAGCAACATTCGAGAAGCCAGCATGGAACGTCAGGTTGCCGAAGCTTGTGCGGGGCGACCGTTGACAGACGAGTCACGTGACTCTAGGGATCCAGATACAGCTTTGATTGGCTGGGCATGAGCCTCGGTGGCGCATGCAGGTTTCTGTTGGGGAGTCGAGGACAGGGAAGGTCGGGGGGTCTCGGCATCTTGAGCTGTGTCAAAGGTGTGGCGCGTGTCAAGATGAGATGACGCGTGGACGAAGCCGCGTCGGATGGTGACGGGATAGCAGTCCCGTGTACGAATACTCCGTAAGCCGATATCAAAACCACATGATGTTTCCCGGTTGGGGCCGTGACGATTACATTTCTACGCAGTGGTGTCGATATTGCAGCAGGGCAGTTGAGCATGCCGTGAGTTGTGAACAGATTGAAACCTGCGGCCTTGCCTCAGGTCCTTCCGCTCTGTGCTTACGATAAATGCTCCTAGGAGACTTTACGAAGTATCAGATATGCTCAGATCCATCGGACGTAGAACGGGAGCAAGACAGGGGATGACGGCGATACGCCCTGGTGGAGGGAAAGGCGGCTTTTGGTCATACTCTGGTGGCTTCAGCCATGCTTATCGTACGTAGGGCTGGCAAACTCGTATCATGCCAATCATCTCAGGCCCTGATGAAACGCAGTCGAGGCGTTGGGACACGTCCCGGATCATATGATAGGAAATGGTTGACGCCACCTCACTTACACACATGCAGTACGGTACGACAGATGGTTCGTTATCTTCGAAGCTCTCATGCATCGGATTGTTGGGCACCCCCAGCGCCGGGTTCGATTGACGTCTGCATGACGGAGCCGAGGCATGATCTGATGTTGCACAGGATGCATGGCGTGTTCGATGCGGGGTGAAGTGATGAAGAATAACAGTCGGAGGTGGCGATGTGGTCGGGTGTTGATGTTGGGAGACCCAGGCAAGGCGTGGGGAGTGGAGAAGGCAGATCTGGGACGTTCCATTCTCGATCAGGGGAGCTGCAGGGCGAGGTGCCCAAGCAAACCAAGCTCGCGAAGGTGCCCTCCTGTGCGCGGCTCTTCCAGGCTCGTCGGTTGCGGTGGCAAGGTACTTGTATTTCTCGTAAACAAACACGCCATAGCTGTTTGAACTGAAGATATTCTTGACATCCATTCTTTCTTCGGCACGAGCGCCGTTGATTCGCTGCAGTCCCTGACAGGTGTGCACCACGGACGACGCAGGTACGCCACATCTGGCGAATCGAGCCAGCTGTTTTGTACCTCTGCCGCTAAATCTGGCCCTGGAGGTACATGCCACCACCCTCTCCAAGAAAAATTATCGGCCCCCCAAGGTTCGGGCCAGTGGGTCCCTTGCCACCTTCCCTTTCCCACTGGCGGCCCCCGGCTGTGGCAAAGCGGGGCCGCCGGACGTGCCAGCCAGCCAAACCAACCCAGAAAAAAAGTTGTTGGGGAAGAAGGGTTGGGTCGGGTCGGGACTGGCAAGAGCGAGTGAGCACCGCACCACAGCGCTTGCAGCCATTCACATACGGGCGATTGCACCTCGGCAGGGAACGTCCTGTGATTGAGGGCATCGCTGGACGACGGCAGCACACATGCCATTTTGCTGGTGCGCCTCTGTCATGTGAACGGGCTGCTGCAGTGAATGAAGGAATCAAGGACTGCGTTTTTGTTGAAACTGAGCGTGTCCCGAGGGAGCGCGGAGGGCGGGCAGGTGGTGCTGTGATACATCCAACAAGTCTTACCGCCAGGGCGTACGAAGTACTCGTATAAAACCATTCCTTTCCGCCCTCTCCACTCGGGCCAAAAGGCGAATAAGAATCTTTGCAAAGGAAGCAAAAGAAGAACAGGATACCTGACTGGACCCTGCTGTCTGTGGCACCGCGTGGAGACTGCTTGCAGGCTGGTGGCGCTGTCTTTTGATCTGTCTTGCGGTTCTCTTACACGCAGCGCAACGTTCGCATCCATCAAGTACTCGTACATACAACTTTCTGGCCCGCCTCCGCCCCAACCAACCCGGCCACCAAACCCTCCGCCGCTTTCCCCATACTTTTGCTCCCTGGACCTCTTCTTCTTCTACCTCCTCCCTCTCCTCTCCTCTCTCTTCTTACCTGACTTATCTTCTCCATCCTTTCAACCTCCCCGATTTCTCTTCCACACATCCTCCTTCCTCTTTGTCCGTTGGAGCTTTGTGCTGTGCGTCAGCCTGTTCAACAACCTCGCCAGGTGAACCAGGCCAACATCCCCCACGCATACGGGACACCTCCGACAGCTACACCACACATCGAAGAAGATGTCTGAATCTTCGACGTCGGCCGCCAAGGCCCAGGCTCAGGCCTTCCCGGACGGCACCACCGACTACAAGCCGCTGCGGGCTGGCAATAAGTATGATCTCAACAAGGTCCATATCGCCGACACGCCCATGACCTGGTCCAACTGGTACAAGCACGTCAACTGGCTCAACACGACATTCATCATCTTCATCCCCATCATTGGCTTCATCTCCGCCTACTGGGTCCCTCTCCACCTCTATACCGCCATCTTTGCCGTCGTCTACTACTTCAACACCGGCCTGGGCATCACAGCTGGTAAGTTTCACGTCCTCCAACCCGGTCCTGGGTGGATTCAACATCCAGGACAATTGGCATCGCCAGTATCCGATATGCTGACCCCTCGCCTCCAGGGTACCACCGCCTGTGGTCTCACACCTCATACAAGGCCACCACCCCCCTCAAGATCTACCTGGCCGCTTGCGGCGCTGGCGCCGTCGAAGGCTCCATCCGCTGGTGGTCCAGGGGCCACCGCGCTCACCACCGCTACACCGACACCGTCAAGGACCCCTACTCTGTTCGCAAGGGCCTCCTCTACTCCCACCTGGGCTGGATGGTCTTCAAGCAAAACCCCAAGCGCGCGGGCCGCACCGATATCACCGACCTCAACGAGGACCCCGTCGTCGTCTGGCAGCACCGCAACTACCTCAAGACGGTCATCTCCATGGCTCTCGTCTTCCCGACCCTCGTCTGCGGTCTCTGCTGGGGCGACTGGCTCGGCGGCTTCGTCTACGCCGGAATTCTGCGCATCTGCTTCGTTCAGCAGGCTACCTTCTGCGTCAACTCGCTTGCCCACTGGCTCGGCGACCAGCCCTTTGACGACCGCAACTCCCCCCGCGACCACGTCATCACTGCTCTCGTCACCCTCGGCGAAGGCTATCACAACTTCCACCACGAGTTCCCCTCAGACTACCGAAACGCCATCGAGTGGTATCAGTATGATCCCACCAAGTGGTCCATCTGCCTGTGGAAGTGGCTCGGCCTCGCCTACGACCTGAAGCAGTTCCGCACCAACGAGATCGAAAAGGGCCGTGTTCAGCAGATGCAGAAGAAGCTCGACCAGAAGCGTTCCACCCTCGACTGGGGTATCCCTCTGGAACAGCTCCCCGTCATCAGCTGGGACGACTTTGTCGACGACTCCAAGAACGGCAAGGCTCTCGTTGCCGTTGCGGGTGTCATCCACGACGTGACCGACTTCATCAAGGACCACCCCGGTGGCAAGGCCCTCATCTCCTCGGCCGTCGGCAAGGACGCCACGGCCATCTTCAACGGTGGTGTCTATAACCACTCCAATGCTGCTCATAACCTGCTCTCCACGATGCGTGTCGGTGTCCTCCGAGGCGGCTGCGAGGTCGAGATCTGGAAGCGTGCTCAGTTCGAGAACAAGGACGTCACCTACATGAACGACTCTGCCGGCCAGCGAATCGTCCGCGCCGGCTCGCAGGTCACCAAGATGACGCAGCCCGTGGCCAGCGCCGATGCCGCTTGATTCGATGGTCGATGTATCGTCGATATGAGCTGGCTGTATCGTGGTAATACGGATCGAAAGAATTGAGATGTTGCCGACAAAGAAGGACGACGGGTTATGAGGCTGCGGGGCGACGTGGTTGTTCCACTAATTACACGCTAAAGCCGCACTCCAACTGCCCGTCAATCCCGCGGAGCACGGCAGGACGATAATACATGTCACCAAGGAATTACATCATGAACGGCGTTTGGGTGGAGTTGGGCTTGCTACTCGTTATTTCACGGACTGTAGCGTCAACTTTGAAGGAAAAAAGAAGAATATGACTGGAGAGAAGTAGCAAGCAGATTAGATGTCCTTTCGCAGGGGTTTGCCAGGGCCAGACGCTCCGTGCATTACATTAACACTCCCAATCATGAATACGCTTTATTGTCAAAGCATTTATTCGAGTCTGCCGTTCTGTGCTGTTTGGTGCATGAGGATGTGGCGGTGCCTCCCGTATCTCCCAGACGTGCAACATGCTGCCCCAAATGCTGGAAGTCGTGACCTGTTTGGTGAAGATGCATGGGAAGCCATGGGGCACCCGGCCATAAACATGCGCACGCCGCCTCTAAATCGCCAGCCGTTTCTCATGTGCACCTTGTTGCACCGTCATCCTGGCTGGCGCTTACTGTGGCCCTTGATCCCATGTAACTCTCAGTAGTGTGGAAGAGTAGAGGTAGGAAGTCCCCAGTTGGAACTCCACCTGGCGTATCAACTGCGGGCACGATAGTTGGCAGCCGTGGACCACAACGAATGCCCGTGGGTAGCAGTGCCAGGTATTCGGCAATACCAGCGACTGGCCTTGTGCTCTTCTGTCAGATCCAGCTTCCTCGGCGCCGCGCTTGAGTATTGGCCCTTGGGCCACTTGTCCGTAGTATATCCGCTTACCGGCGACACGAGCCTCAGGGAGCAGCCATCCTGGCCTTCATCATGACCAGCTCCGAGCTCTTGGCCCACGCCCCGTCCGGCGTCTGGCGATAGCACAGCAGGCGCCCGTCGTCGCCCGTGCTGCCGAGGATTTGGCCGTCGTCGTCGAAGCCGATGCGCCACACGGGCGTGCGGTGGCTGTCGAGCCGCGAGATCTCGCGGGACGTGTGCTTGACCTGCCCCGGCTGGCCGGACCAGTGCCTGTCCCCCTGCGCGCCCGGCTTGGCGGCCAGGCTCGCACTCAGGGTCGAGGGGTGCGAGTGCTGCTTCTCGGCCTCGTCCTTGGAGAGGGGGTCCTTGGAGTTTTGGGTCGTCGGCTTGAGGAGGTCAGCGGCGGACCAAGACTTGCCGTCGGCGTCGGAGTAGGGCGTGTCGATGCGGAAGACGCGCGCGTAGCCGTCCTGGCAGGCCGTCGCGATGATGTCGTAGCCCCGTATGTTACCCGGCGCCCACGCAACGTCCCTGACCAGGCCGCGGTGGCCAGAGATCTCCACGGCTAGGTAAAACTCCCTTTGCGTCCCGGAGACGCCGTATGACGTGGTGACGACGTCGCGCGACCGGTAGATCTTGACCGCATCCATGCCCGCAACCACGAGTCCGAGCGCGTCCGACGTGACGCCCGCCCGGAGCGCCGCGTAGCACGGCTCCGGGTTCGGGTCGAAGCGCACCTTGAAGGAGGCCTCCTCGCCGCGGCTGGGCTTGGGGCAGATGGTGAACTCGTCGATGGACGAGTACTCGGAGAGGTTCTCGGGCTGGTCGTTTTCGTAGATGGTCAGGCGGCCGTCTGTGGCGAGCAGCGCGAGGTACGTGTGCCGCGTCTCCTCGTTGTGCTTCATGGAGAAAGACCGGTAGGGCGCGCGGCTGGAGCGCGTGTCAAAGGCTGGGCGGCCGCTGATGGAGCGGCCCGAGCAGAAGCGGCGGCCGGGCGCGGCGGAGGGGTCTTCGGCCCAGAGCCTGAACCAGCCCTCGATGCCAAGCGAGGCGACGAGGTTAGGGTAGATGGTGGCGGGCAGCCATTGCAGCTGTCGCGAGCGCGCCTGTCAGATCACGGGTTTCGCGAAAAAGGGCGACGGCGGGTTGCAAACCTCGATGACCTCGCCTCCATGGGCGCTCCAGGTATCGCACAGCCGCCACGTGCCGTCCCTGTGCCTGTTGAAGACGCGGATCTTGCCGTCGACGGAGCCGGTGGCGCAGCGGTCGCCGTAGGTGTTGAAGGCGACGGCCTGGACGAGGTCCTTGTGGCCGTGCTGGAGGTTGAGGTCAAAGGACCCCCTCTCGTCGCTGGGCGAGTGCGGGGCTGAGGCCGCCATGGTGGGAGTATGCGGCGGCGGCAGCAACTGTGAGTAGTGCGCCGCGACGTGGATAGAATCTGTAGTGAGGTGAGGAGCTGAGGAGCTGTGTCGTGGGCTTGCGATGTTGGATTGTGGAGGTTGGGAGCTCGTCTGAAGTTGAGAGTGGGGAGCTATCCTGGGCCAAGCGGGAGCCCCAGGCGGCCCCCAGTCCCCACCTTTCGGCCTCCAGCGGGTACGTCAACTCCATCAGTGCATCGTAACTGAACAGCTTCACCACCAGCACCTCTCGTCTCCCCTGGCAACACCCCGAACAGCTCCCCAGCACCCAATTCACTGCATCAGAGCTGTCCATGCCCTTATGACCCCCAATAGCAGCACTTCCTCCAACAAGCCAGGTAGCTGAGGTCAAGGGCCGATTTGGCCCAGTTGGCTGGCTTCTCGCCACAACCTCCTCCCGGCGGTTCCGCAACCACGAGGTCATGGGTTCGATTCCCGGTCCTGGAGTTCTAATTTGCCGGAGACGGGTTACCATCACGAGGCGGGTGGAATGATTACAAGATCAAGAGTCTTCCCGGGGGTGACGCATCCTTGGGTCCTGAGGGGGGACTGGCGAGTCTTCTTTTTTTGTGTGTTTTGGTTGTGCTGGGTTTGTCGTGAGATGTGGACTGGTTCGTCAGTCTCTTGCTCCCCTCTCATTTCCCGCGGTTTACTCGAACCTGTTTGAACGACACGGCCAGCATGATTTACTACGATTCACTACTTGACCAAGAGCTGTCTTGAGCTTCTCTTGCAGATTGATGACGCCTACGTCTACTACACAACCTGGTGATGCCCTTGCCTGATGGTCAAAACCACATACCTGGAACGCTCCTTGCAGAACCGGTTCCTGTGGTCGCACCCCCTATTCTGGACTGCCCACACTCAAAGATCCTCGTCTGCTTGATGCCGTCCATATCCAGCATCTTTCTCAGTGCCGGGCCGTCCCACGAGTTCTCCCGTTGAGGCCGTTCCCTAATCATGTCCAGAATTTTGTGCTTTGCCGCCAAGTCGCGACGAACGCTTGCTGTAATAATATGTACAGTACTGGAGTTTGGGTCGTGGTAGAGCAGTAATTGACGCCCCCCTGATGGTGTCTCGTAAGCCACGCAAACGCACTGACATCCTGGCAAAAGTCATCGACCGCATCATGCAACTCCTCCCCAGACCCGGTGTCCAAGACGACGGCCGACTCGAGCTCCCTCAACTCGTAAACCTGCAGCGTCAGGTGCGGTCGGAAGCTGCCCGTGACGAGCGTCGCCTCCCAGCGGGACGGCAGCTTCAGCATGTACACGGCCCTCGCGCGGGACGTGTCCGTACTTGACTCCATTTCTCCGGGTTATGGATGGTGTCCGCGACGTCGTCTGGGAGGTTTGCCATGCATGAGCTGCAGGCCATTGGAGAGGGGCGTCTGCGCAGCGAGCCAGTCGTTGCGCAGGATTTCGATGCAGAAGAAGGCAACGCAGCTGGTGAGTGTGGTGCCGTATCATCCGCAGACCTGGCTGGCTCCCGCAGGTTGAGCCGTGAGCCTACGGTTTGGTAGTTGTGGTGCGCGACGCCAAAGGCGATGAAGGTGTGCATGACGGCTGACACCTCGTGACAGTACTGGGGCACGGCCTGTTTCCATAAGAGGGTGTTGTACACTTGAAGGGGTGGGCGGCACGAGCCCCTATTTAAAAGGGCTCTGCCTAAATATCTGCCCCTGCTGATTTGTGGAGGGAGAACGAACACACCAAGAACCGAGAGCGACGGGACGCCGTGTAAGAGGAAAGCCAGTGCCTGTCCAAGTAGACAAATAAGACTTGCGCATGGCAATTCAAAGAGATAAATAACGGGAAGAGGCAACGAAAGGCAACGAAAGCCACCTCAAAAATAGGAGGAAACCCAAGAACTTGATTGCTGAGACTGTGGAGAGATGAGGGTCCATCCGGTCTAGCGGCCACAGATTTCCCCTTATATGTGTCGTGCTATCAGAGTTCCCAGTCCTCCTCCGTCTTTTTGTGGTTTTCTCCTTTTCTGATCCGTCGTCCGTACCAACACCCTAACAAACTGTCTGTCCCAGCTAACCTCTCTGCGTCTCTAACACACTATCTCTTGGACATTGGTACGCCGATCGAAGGGGGAAGAATATGCTTACCATTGGGCATGCCAGGGGGGATTGGTAGATTGGCCGTAGCGGGCTTGGTGGGCAGGGGAATAAAGGGCACCGGAATGATTCTTGGGTCGAGCTTGCAGGAATCATCCTTTCCCCAACCGGCATTGAAGCAACCATTACTACAGGCCATTTCAAACTTGATATCCCCGTCATT
Source organism: Tolypocladium sp. Sup5 PDA-1 (assembly GCA_000750105.3). Taxonomy (NCBI): domain Eukaryota; kingdom Fungi; phylum Ascomycota; class Sordariomycetes; order Hypocreales; family Ophiocordycipitaceae; genus Tolypocladium; species Tolypocladium sp. Sup5 PDA-1. The sequence goes on from JPHH03000026.1 coordinate 113,121, forward strand.
GCCGATACAATTGAATACGGAATCTTCAATATTGACGCGTTCAAGTGGCTGATTCGCTGCTTTGAGTTTGTCTGCAATTATATCGCCATATTTCCCTACTCGGTATTAGATAGAGGATCAACATAGAGGTCTAATAGCGCTTGAGGGTTTTTATTACCCTTTTCTAGGAGAGTTTTGCCACAATAGGCGAGGCCGTCGCGGCAGTTAGCCGCAGTAGCGAGGGGAATAATAGTAGCTATAATAGCAAGAGGGATATATGCGAAGTGAACCATGGTGGTGAATGCTCGGAACCGAGGTAGAATATACCAGAGAGATAGGTTGAGATAGGTTAAGAGCGAGGGAGGATTTTCGTTTGAGTAAGTCTATGGGGGTGTGAGCCGGCTTATATAGACGAGGACCGCAGGCAGATGCGCTCAATCCCGCCTATATAGGTGGGCGGTGTTGCCCTCACATAGAGTACGGCACGGCCCTGAATAGAGAGGCTTGCGTTATTATCTTACCCTGTGGTACGAATATGTGTTGTGTCTGTTGGGTTGGGATGAACCCCATCTCTAAGGTTAGACCTATGCACGCACCTTGCGTTATAAAAGACCGGCCCGGGCGTATTTTATCACGCTCTCAGTCTAGCTTGCGGTCTTATATGTTGAGCTTACCGTGATTGGGGCGCTGATGAGGCATTGTAGCCATCGCATGTGCGTCCGTGGAAGTGCATCTCATGCATGCGGGTTTCTCTTCGCTGTACTTTACTCGGCGCATTCTTTGAATATGTTGAGTAAAGGAAATGATTTCCGTCATTTCATATAACTCACTTGCCCGTGCCCATGTCAGCAGGTGCAATGATGTGATGGAAAGGGGTTCGTTGAGATGGGCTACCTACCAGATACCAGGTGATGCATCTGGTTCGCACCGTTGGCTTGGCCGCTCGATGCGCCTCCTCGACGGTTCAGAGCTTCTTCGTCTTGCGCTCAATCCGCCCAACGACGTCCGTGCCCAGCGGTAGCCTCAAGACCCCCCTCCCGCGCAGTGTCCCCGCGATGGCCTTGTCCAGGTCGCCGGGCTGCTTGCCCGTCATCCCCCTGAACCTGTTGGCCACGCTCTCGACGTGACGTGCATGTTCCGGTACGCCTCTGCAGGTCCACCTCTGGTTGGTGCACCGTGTGGAGGAAGTTGGTCCGATACGCGCCCGGCTCGACGATGAGCACCGAAATGCGAACTCGGCGACGTCCTTGGATAGGGACTCTGATATGCCCTCGAGCGCGAACTTACTGGAGCCGTAGGCGCCGCACGCTGCAATCGAGTCCTGGCCGCCCACGCTGCTGACGTTGACCATGAGCCCGCTTCGGCGGCTGCGCACCCCTGGAAGGACGGCTTGCGTGGTGAAGAGCGGCCCGAAGACGTTTGTCTGGTGCTGCAGCTTCACTTCTGCCTCTCTGCAAGCGAAGCCAGTCAGCATATCCATCCCTCTCTGTCGGATTTCCCGTAAAGAGGCAGACGTCGGTACTCACGTCAAGTGCTCCAGCGCGCCGAGAAGCGAGTAGCCCGCATTGTTGACAAGGTCATCCAGCTGCCCATAGATGGCCCCTGCGCTTTTTCTCCTCTCGCTATGCCCTACTGCGACTCCGTCATGTCCATCTCAACGACGTGGCCGCCATGCGTGAAAATAAGACCTGGGCGGCAGTGAAGCCATGGACAGCATCTGCTCTCTATTTACCCCTGTCAGTTACATCGTGTCTTACCGGTTCGTCGCAGCCTTTCAAGGCATTCGGGATGATCACTCTCTCCAATCCCCCTTAACATGCTGATCATTCTCCGTTGCCCTACAACGGGGATACTGTTGCCTGCGATTTTTGGCATTGGCGGCTCGATGCGCCATGAATGGTCCCTGGCATTGAATTGAAAGGCTTCAAATTCAAGACAAGGCCAAACAGTATCTAGTTACCCAAGAGCCGGCAGGCTTGATATCCTAAGTTTGTGAAGTATTACGAAACATGACCGCTCTAGGGTGGCCTGCGATGTGTTGAGCAACATTGCCGAGTGTCGGACATCGGCCTTTCTTTCCCCGACCGGCATTTTTTTTTGGCCCAGTGGATTTCCTCCACAGAGCTGCAGGCAAACGTTCAACCCACCTTGAATTCATCGTCATCATTGATCAACGCGCTTCAATTCAGCATGTCGCACCTCACCAACCCGCTCGCGACGACGTCGCAGCTGTACCTCCACTCCTCTCTTTCAGCGCTGCCACAGGACCTGCAGGAATCGGTCTTCATCGCCACGCAATGCCTCACCCAAGCTGCCGGCCAGCTCCTGCGCATCCCCCAATGCGTGACCGCGAGGGCAAACGTGGTCCTGGCACGGTACTGGCTGGTGGAATCCCCGATGACCCATGAGTTCAGCGTACGTTGTCACTGTCCTTCAGATATCCTTTGTCTCACGAGACAGCTAATGCGACAAGCAGGACGTGTCTGCCGCCGCGATTTACGTCGTCGGCAAATTGGGCCCCATGCCTAAATCACCCCGCGACGTCGCCAACGTCTACGCGTACCTCATGTCTCGAGACTCAGCATTCTTCCGCACCGGAGAGCTCCCCAAAGATGATCCCAAATCGTACTACCAGACCGAGGCCGACTACACTGCGTTTACCCGCCGGCTGCTGACCCTGGAGGCGCGCATCCTCCAGGTCCTGTCCTTCAACACCCACGTGTCGCTGCCGCACCCGCTCGCCATCACCTATCTCCAGACGCTCGAATTTCTGTCCAAACCCAAGACTGAAGTGTCCTTGCGAACGATCCAATACCTCAACACGGCTCTGCTCTCGCCGCAGATGCTGTACCTGACACATCAGCCGCATGCTTTGGCCGTGGCGGCGATATACAACGCTGCGCGCGACCTGGGCGCGAAAATGCCCGCGTGCGAGTGGTGGGAGGTTTTCGATGTGGATCGGGAGGAGCTTGGATTTCTGGTTGTGGCTATGAGGAGCGTGGATGGGTGGTTGCGGCTACGGAAGGAAGAGTTCCCGCCGCTCAAGGAGGGGATGCTCACTCGCAAGGTGGTGTTGGTGGAGATGCGGAAAAGAGGGATGGAGAACGGGGGAAAGGAATCGAACGAGGAAGATGAAATTATGAAGATGATGGATAGCCGGTAGGCGATATACCCCCAACGACAACGACACGAAGTTTCGAACGACTGCAGTGTGGTCTACTCTCGCCACGCCTTGATGAAGAATCGACTCTTTTTACTACGCACCGTTGCCTGTGACCAAAGACACTGTGGGCTTGATGCACGATCTGCAGGTCTTGGGCATGACAGTTGCTGGAACACTTCAACGTGTAGGGGGTGCTCTGCACGAGGAGGCAGCATTGGAACGGAGCCCCCATGGACCACAAACAGCATGGTATCATGTTTTATTGCCCTTGGCGGCAGGCTGCGACCCGAGCATTGACGACGCAGAATTCCACTTGACCATTCCAGCTTGTCAGAGGGGCTCTTGATCTCTCTACGGATCTGCGCCATGCTGAAACACAACAGAGAGACTCTTACGCAACACGGATCGACTTGCGGAATACATCCATATACAGCAATGGACATCATCTCTGAACGCTGGCTCATGGCGAAGGAAAGTCGGGGTTAATTCCCCGGATGCTCGTCCAGCGGCCAGACGGCTTTCGGCCTCCGGGGCCTCGGTGGAGGCTCTCGGGACCGGCACCCCACCTTGAATGGACCGGGCTGGCCCGCCGACTGCCGTCGACTCCCGTCTCCCGCCTCGGCAAGCCACACCGATGATGCCGCGCAACATCTCTCGCTGCAGCCAGGAAGCCCCTGCGCCAGTAATAAGACATCTTCGCAAGCCACTTTAGAGGACCTGCGCACTGCATGTGCGCTGCTATCGATTTTGATATGTGCGCCTGACGCTTGCACTGCCTTGGCAGGTTGGTCAACCAAGCAGGTTTGCTACTTCCCCCGACTCCCGGGCTTGGCGTCTGGGCACGGTAACTCTCTCCGCCGGTCCGTAAGAACTTCGTACTTTGCCGCAATTTCTTATCACGGTGGCATCTGCAGCCTTTGGTCTTTAATTGCACATTTGCGACCTCCTTCATTCATCTTTACCGTCGCCGCTCGCCATATGTGTTCGCCTCTGCCGCGTTCTCCTGTCCTCCGCGCCCTCGCCTCTCTGTCGCCCACTCTTCAGCCGCTCTGTAGCTTTCCTTCATCCGCCCAAGGCTATACGAGCTCGTCGTGCGACGGTTGTACAGGGAGAAACCTCCCCGCTGAGCTGGAATGGCCCCTCGTCGGATCGCCGAGTTCGTAACGAACAAGGTCCTCGGCATCGACGTGAACGAACGCTACTCCAGGGTTCCCCAGGACCTCGACAGCCGAGCCCGCGATGTGCTCGATCCTGCCGATACCTACCTCGAAGACGAGCCCTCCGTCGCAGAGTGGTTCAAGGACTTGGCGCCAACCCGCGCGGGAGCCACTCGCTACGTCAAGGCCCTGTTTCCTTCCGCGTCATGGATTAGGCGATACAACTTACGGTGGCTGGCTGGGGACATTATGGCTGGTATGCTCTCACACCGCAATTATCCTCGCGTGCAAGATCCAGGCGATAATGATGCTGACCGACTGTGCAGGCATTACTATTGGTTTGGTCGTTGTTCCTCAGGCACTGGCATACGCCTCCCTCGCCCACTTGCCACCAGCCTTCGGCCTATACACGTCCTTTACCGGTGCTATTCTGTACTGGCTCTTTGGGACCTCCAAAGACATTGTAATCGGGGTAAGTGCCAACCTGTGCGCTGGCTTGGATGCATTGGCAGGGAGCTGACACATGACGTGCAGACAACAGCAGTGGGCTCGCTCCTCGTCGGCCAAGTCGTATCTCAAGTTGCAGATGCTGCTCCAGGCCAGTACCGGCCTGAACAGACAGCCCATGCCCTGAGCTTGCTGGCAGGTGCCGTGCTGCTCTTTTTTGGGCTGCTCCGGCTAGGATGGATTATCGAGTTCATCCCCTACGTGCCCATTTCTGCGTTCGTCACGTCTGCAGGCATCACCATCATGTCGACGCAGTTCCCAACGGCCTTGGGGATTCCTAACATCAACACGAGGGAGGCGCCGTACCGAGTCATCATCAATACGCTTCGAGGTCTGCCCAATATTCGTCTGGACGCAGCAATCGGTCTTTCTTCCATCGTTTTGCTTTTTGCGATTCGAAACTTCTGTTCGATGATGGAAGGACGGCAACCGGGCCAAAAACGCCTCTGGACATTCCTCTCCTCCCTGCGATTGACCTTTACCATGCTGCTTTTCACCCTTGTCAGCTTTCTCGTCCATCGAGGAAAGCCAATGGAAGACAACAAGTTTCGCATCGTGGGGAACATTGAGCAAGGTATGTGCCACTCTCATCCCGTTACCTCTCTGTGCCAAGTCAGTTGACGCCTAACCCGCGATACAGGTTTCAAGCGGGCTAGCGTGCCGCATCCCGATGTCGACCTCGTCAAGCTCATTTTGCCTGAGCTGCCTGCCGTTGCCATCATCTTGGTTATTGAGCATATTGCCATTTCGAAGGCTATGGGTAGGCTGTACAACTACACCGTCAACCCATCGCAGGAGATTGTGGCGCTGGGGGCGGCCAACATGCTCAGCCCCTTTGTCGGTGGCTACGTCTGCACCGGTTCTTTCGGTGCCTCTGCTGTCCTCTCCAAGGCGGGAGTCAGAACCCCATTGGCAGGTCTCTTCAGCGCTTTGGTGCTCGTGCTCGCGCTCTACGCCCTGACGGGTGTTTTCTACTATATCCCAAATGCTGCCTTGGCGGGCCTGATCATTCACGCAGTCTGCAACTTGCTGACTCCGCCGAAGAATCTCTACAAGTATTGGCAGCTGTCGCCTGTTGAGCTTATGATTTGGGTAGTTGGTGTGGTCTTGGCCATATTCGTCTCTCTGGAAGCATCAATCTACGCGGGTGTCATCATGTCCGTCGTTTTGCTGCTCTGTCGCATTGCCAGAACGAGCGGCACATTTCTCGGACTTGTGCGAGTTAGGCGAGTCTCGGGCGAAAAGAACTCTGGGTCGGAGAGTAAGAGTAAGTGTACTTCTCGTGACGTGTTCTTGCCGCTCAACCGAAAAGACGCATCAAACCCCGACATCAAGGTCGACTCTCCCTACCCTGGCGTCTTCGTGTACCGCTTAAACGAGGGCTACAATTACACCAACCAAGCCTACCACGCGGACAAACTGGTCAAGCACGTCATGGACAACACGAAGCGGATGTCGGAAGAGCATTTTGAGAAGGAGTCTGATCGCTTGTGGAACGATCCAGGCCCCAGGGTTTACAAGTGCGGCTCTCAAGCACTCCCTTATCTTCGCGCAATGGTGCTTGACTTTACCGCAGTCAACAGTGTTGATGTCACTTCAGTTCAAGGGTTGATTGACTTGAGGAACTCGTTCGACCGCTATTCGTCGCCCGACACGGTGGAGTGGCACTTTGCCAACCTCCACAACCGCTGGACGCGGCGCGCGCTTGCTGCCGCCGGCTTCGGGTACCCGACGTCGCAGAACCCAGAGGCGCTTAGCCACTGGAAACCCGTTTATAGCATTGCCGCTACGCTCACAGAGAAGGATGGCGCAGCCCTGGATGACAGCCGACGCGGTGCAGAGACGGACGCAGATGAAGAGAGAACCACGGGGTCTAGAACACCGGCGTCAACACATTCGACGTACATGGAGGCAAGCATTCAGTCGGGCGAGCTGTATGGAAGCGAACAGAACAGGAAAATGGCGGCCGTCTACGGTGTCGATAGGCCCCTTTTCCACATCGACCTACAGGATGCAGTGGACTCTGCGGTTAGAGATGCGCGGAGCAAGGATGGCAATTCTGTATGAGACGAATTGGCGGCGACATGATGACATGACTGGACATGACGGCGTTTGGGTGACGGTCTTGGCTGCGGAGAGGAGAGTGCAATGTCTCATCAAATAATACGAAGGAGGCCCATAGAGCAGAGAGACTGCATGCGGCTGGCGCAGTATTAATATGCAGCATTGATCTTGAAACATGTGAGGCGCATATAAAAGATATCACTTAGCCGTTTTCCAACATTGCCGTCAGTCGCCAAGTGCAACCAGACAACTGATACGAAGTTTTGCTTCGGTCTTGGCAACTAGCGCCGAACTTACAGGACATTCGTTCGGGAGGATTACTAGCGAGTGTTGACGCCGGGGTTTGGGAGTCTATCACACTGCACCTCGAACATTCGGGGGCCGATTTGAGGGCCGATGGCCCTGTTGCAATGGCGCCGTGTCGGGCCTGAAGGACGCGTGTCTGGCTGAAGTTTACGGCGTCGATCGGCAAGGCCACTTCAACGCCGGTGTGGGCCGGGGCGTACTCGGCATTGTGGCATCTCGAGCGATGGGGATATGGTATCTGGAGTGGTAACTATGTGAGACTTTGTATTAAGTGTGACGACACACATACGCCAACATTGAGGAATAGACCGGATAATAAGTGTTGTTCTAATAACAGCCAATTAAAGTACACGGGTGACTATCTTCTACCAGCTGAGTAAAGGGCATCCAGAAGACCAAGTCGTAGAGTTGGCCCATACGTAGACCGTCTGCGAAGCTAACGGTGATGGAATCCTCATTTCGCGGCAGATCGCGACGAATATAGATCTATGCGCGAATTATCTCTAGCTCGTGTTCTGTTTCCCTTTCCCTTCGCGTTTGAGTCTTCTGCCCTCCCGTGCTATGCCATTTCTGGCTCCAGGCCCGCGTGACAACAATGCCGCCTTCGACCAAGCTCTTGTCGCTCGCTGTGTCACGCAATTGCCAGTCAGGGTTATCCTCTTGCGAGCGCACGCTGCCGGCCTGTTCGCGAGACTTCGTCGGCAAGTGGTAGCCAGAGGGGTTCATATTCGAACTGCCTTCGTGCTGGGCCCGTGATGCTGTCACACGGCCGCGAATAAAGACGGCGAAAGAGGGGAGGCATCCGACGATTATGGCTGGAGAGGGGTGAAGCGTAAGCATACTGTTTCTTTTCGTTTGAAATGCACGGGAAAGGGGGGGTCATTGTGTGTACATACCCACGGCTCCCTCTATAGCAGCCCACTGTATTGTTAAAGTCAGCTCTGCTCACATCCACGCCTAGTTCAAAAGGTAAAAGGGGCATGAGGAGTTACTCCTATCACTTGGAGCTGTACTGTCTGTGTCGTATAGGTGGGCACGTACCAGCATGAGCCACGTCGTACTGACTTGGCCTGAGCTTGAGCTTGACTCCAAAGTGACACTTCGTATGATAGCAGTAACCATGGTGACGAGACCAACCGCGAAGACGATGCCAATACTGATCTTCTCCACAAGCGAGATCCTCAGGTTCCAGAGCACGCGGATAGGCACGGCCATAACTATAACAGTCAGCTAGGTTCCAACCAGACAGGACTGTGGGAGGGTCACTTAGAAGGTCAGTTGCCAAGTCTGCTCCAAGACTAAACCACAGACTGATCTCTTTAGCCCGCGCATCTCGTGGAGTCATGCATTCCCCGGCTGTGAACCAGGCGTGCATGGAAGAGCAGCTGGTGAAGTTGCTGATACAGCACCCGATGAATGTCAAGATGGAGAATAGAAGCACCGCCCACCAAATCTTGTTGTAGAAGGGCAGACCGTCGGTGAGTCTCTTGAACATAAACAGCAGACTCCACTTGACCGCCCACAGCGTCAGCCAGAAAAAGAACTGGACGACAAAGAATTCCTTGAGCATCACCACCAGGTCATGTTCCAGGCTGGCATACGGCTTCATGCGACCCTCCATGATGGCCGTGACGTTGAAAAAGGTCGGGATCGTGGCGAGGAAGAGCGCGCACATGATGGCAAAGGACACTAGCGCGCCGTAGATGAAGATGTCCTCCATCTGCAGTGGGAGCCTACGGTTCTTGAACCAGCGCGCGCCCGTGCGCATGGCGACGAAGGTGAAGGCGACGCAGAGGCATGCGATCAGAGCTGTCTGAGAGTATTTAGCACCCCGCAATCGCTGGAAACCGGCTGAGCAGAGGGGAGGCAAGGGAGGTTAACTATTAACTTACCGTGTCCGCGCTCTGGGAGACATTTTGAGACACCATCGTCCGCGTTGCGGGAGCTCCACGCACTCAGAATCCACGCACTCGGGATCTGAGAAGATGCCAGTCGGTGGTGAAGAAACAATGGAATTCTTCAAGGTACAAGACGGAGCCCACGCTTGCCACGGCGCAAAATTCGACACCTCCGGCATAAGACGGGATTCCACGGCGGAACGACCTCTGGGCAATATTGAACTTGCAAGGCAGCCGCAAAGGGCGTCAGGTTTTTGGAACCCCTGGCCTGGCTTGCCTGGGCTGCTGGACCGACAATCGCGAGACGTTTGGCGCCGGCGCGTCCTTCCTCTTTGATGCAAGCCTGTCAGGGTTTGGCATGGGAACCACAGCGGCCCCTGCCTAGCCCCGGCCCGGCCCCGGCGGCCCCGGGCCCCAAGCCAAGCCGGGACATCGCTCCGCTGTCAATTCCCTCAAGCTGCCAAGTGAAAGGGCGGATGACGCGCGGAGAGAGACCGACGCCCGGGGGAACCTACCCGGAAAGCCCAAGGCACCTGGTGGCTTTTGAAAAAGTCCGGTCCCACCACCCAATAACTACAGCACTGCATCCTCGATTCCTCCCCCAATCCTGGAGGTGCGTACGAAGTAGTCCGTACTCTGTAGCTGCATCTTTTTCTTCAGCTTGTCCTGTTCCGGCCCTCAGGATGCGTCTCCTCAGTCTCGCCGTGCTGCTCCTGCGGCTGGGCGTCGCTCGTGCCACCTACAACCTGACCGAGGTCGAAGCCCAGATCTCGTCGTATCTCGACCAGAGTGGCACGCAGCACGCCGCGCGATCTGCTCCGCCGTTTGGCTGCGCGCTCGCCGTAAGAACCTGCTCAAGTCCCGTCGCGGATCCGTACGCTGAATTGCTGATCCGTGTCCCAGTGTGGCTTCCTCGCCTTCACCCTGCCGCGACGGCTGTCGTACCCCGATAGCCCGACCTACGAATTCGAGGAGTCGCGATACTGGTCGCAACAGCAGGCGCTCACGAGGCCCGCGTGCCGCTTCTCCCCCGGCTCGGCCGAGGACGTGTCTCTCGCCGTGCTGGCCTTGCGCGTCACCCAGTGCAAGTTCGCCGTCAAGAGTGGCGGCCACGCTGCTTTCTCGGGCGCATCAAACATCGAGGGCGGCGTGACAATCGATCTAATCAACCTGAACGAGATTGTTGTCTCGGCCGATCGGACCCAGACGTCCGTGGGCGCGGGAAACGTCTGGTACGATGTCTACACCCATCTCCAGCCCATGGGCCTGACCGTCATCGGGGGGAGAGTCTCGGCCATCGGCGTGGGAGGCTTGACGCTGGGCGGAGGCATGTCGTTCTTTTCCGGCCGATATGGGTGGGCGTGTGACAACGTCAACACATACGAGGTAGGTTGATATGTACTCCCCTTTCTTGCCGAGACGATTCAGGAAACCAACGCCTGGCTGGCTAGGTCGTGTTCGCGGACGGCTCGATCCACAATGTCAGGTACTCCTCGCCATACTCCGACCTGTACTGGGCGCTTCGTGGTGGGGGAAACAACTTTGGCATCGTGACGCGCTTCGATCTCGCGACATATCCCCAAGGCGATCTCTGGGCGGGCGCGCAGACATTCCTCTACACAAATGACACCGCGGCTGCTATCAACAACGCCTTCTACTACCTCGGTATCAACGCTCCTTCAGACCCGTACGCGCAGGTTATCATTGCGTACGCGTATGCCCAGTCTCAAGGTGTCTATGTCATTGCCTCAGATCTTCAGTATGGAAAACCAGTCCCCGATCCCCCCATCTTGCAAAACTTCACTTCGATCCCCGGCGCTGTGGCCAATACACTTCGCACCGTGGATCTCGCCAATCTGACTCTCGAGTTCAACAATACTAACCCCGGCGGCTTCCGGTATGTTCTCGCCCCCGCGATTCAACTTAGATGGCCGTGGCTGACTTGAATACTGCAGACAAACGTACTGGACTTTCACGGTTGGCAATAGCCCCTCCTTGATGGCTGACATTGTCGCAATCTACATGGATGAAGTCGAGCCGATCAAAGATGCAGCGGGAATCGTCCCCTCCGCCATTTTCCAGCCCATCACCACCGATATGACCTCGCACTTCTCCAGGAACGGCGGTAACCCGCTTGGGCTTGCCGGCCAGGGTCCTCTGAACCGTATGCGCCCCCTTCTCTGTGTGCCTTCTCGTTTCTTACAATCTTAATAGTGGTGAATATCGACATCTCTTGGTCTAATGCCTCTGACGACGCGCGGATCCTTGCCGCCGCGCAGAGCATCGTCGACCGCTCTGTCGCCGCTGCAAAAGCTCAGGGCCTGGACAATCAATATTTGTACCAAAACTATGCTTCCTTGCAACAGGATGTCTTTCCCAGTTACGGAAAAACCAATCTGGCAAAGCTGAAAGCCATCCGTGCCAAGTACGATCCCGCCAAGGTGTGGCAGAAGTTGCAACCGGGATACTTCAAGCTCGGGTAATCTAGATAATACAACGTATACAGCATATATTAATAGAAGTAGTATTACCAACTCACAAGCCATGAAAGTATATGGCTGCCGGGCAGCAGCTTAGTCAATGTGAAGAGGCAGGACATAGATGTGTGGGAAATGCAACCCGAGATGCCTAGTGACTCCCAGCGGAATGATGTTAACACTAGCTGGGATAATCAACCGCTCTCATTTGTAACATACAGAAGCCCAAACTTGCACTCTTGGGGTATTGCTATATACATCCATTAGTTACAAGGACAGTGGGAGAGTAAAGGGCCATAAACATTACAGATTAAGTCCAGAAAGCGCTGTTGTGCCCACCGAATCGGGCGGGACGTGCCGCCGCTTTTGGTGGTGTCGACAGTGAGGGGCAGTGGGCGGCTCAGAGGTACATAGTACCTCGCCGGGGTCGCTAAGCGTGGCTGTGAGCCTGAGACGCAACGTAACCTGGCCAGGGGCCGTCCATTGGGCACCTCGTCCGCCTTCCATCTTGGAAATAGAATATAAGAGTCCGTTTCTTGACACCTCCAAAATGAACGCCCATGGGCCCCATGGGCCCTAGAGGCTGGCGTTAAAAGCTAACCGCTCCGCCTTGACTTGTCTAGTCCTTTGTATTAACTTCTACACTCGTTTTCCCCAGGTTCTCTGCTACCTAGTCTCTCCCCGCGTCTTGTCTATCGGAGCCGAACATAGCACCGCCTGTTGGTCTCCAGCGAGTGAGAGCCGGATAACGTCTGGTCTTTGGTCAACGCCGCGGATCACGAGACGCCGATGGGGTCGTGAACGTCGCCGCCAGACTTTTGCTACAAGCTGCCCGAAAATGTTCCGTTAGGGCGCCTGGTTGAGCCGCTCGCCGTGGTGGTTCACATTGTCAAACAGGCAAGCGTCCGGCTTGGCCAATCTGTTATGGGCAATGTGTTGAACATGATGACACATCACGTGCAGGGTCCAGCCTACGCCTCCCTTAAATAGCCCACCTTGGTGGCATCTCTTGCTTAGAGGATTAACGCACTCCTTTCATCCTCTGGATCCTGTGTGTTCCGCTGTGACGTTCAACACAATGGACATAGGGTCAGTGGCGGGTCGTAAAGAAGGGTGGAGTCAACAACTTCAATCACACGCCTGTAACGTAAACATCTCTAGCCAACCGCCCCATCGAGGTATCTGACACCCAAACTTAGCCCTCTCACAGTGGTTCTCGCCTCTTGCTTGCTTCCACGATCCTTACAACCCGGACAAGCCAGGCACCAACACAAACCATACTCTAGAATGGACAATTGACACGTCTGTCAAGCCATGTTCTCCCCGGCTACCACGGAACCCCGATATGTCATTACAATGCTCCCGGCATTTCAAGATCCATTGCCTCTCAACCAAGGATGGAAGTACGCCTGCAGGGTGGTGATGCGTTCCTCTGGAAGCCAGCAGAGGACGCACTGGATGAAGTTGAGGAACATGCCCTCGTCTTCGCCCGCCAACGTACCCGTAAGAGACTCGAATTTCCTCTCGGGAGGCAGGGGGACAGGACCATGCCATTGGCCTAAATCAAGCAAAATCCACTGTTAGGGCGGGTTGGACGAGCGGCTGACGTATGCAGGGGCGATTCTAGAGAGTGCTCCTTGAGCTGGCACATACCGTGTTCATTCCAGTATCTGCTTGTTTCCGTGCTCCTTCTTAAGAATTCGGGCGGTGGTGGACCGAGAAGGGCCGTCATAGCTGCAAGATGGTGGGCGTCATTCTGCTCCTCCGACTCGTGGTCATAAACGCGGAAGAGGCTTTCTTGTTCGAGAAGATCCCAGGCCTAATGCGAAAGAGAGGCGAAGGGTATCAGAAAAAAGAACCGTGAAAGAATGGGGGGGGGTTCGTCTCGACGCCACATGGAGAGGGCTGGCATGAACGGGACCTAGACAAGAGCGCCTGGTTCGTCAGTGGCGCCGTTCAAAGCATTGCTGGACAATCGAGACACGACTACGCTTAAGTCTTGCGTCGAAATATTGACTTTGGCTCAAACCGTCCGTCATTGCTAAGCGACAAGCATGGTTCTGCACCGGACTAATCGAGGCATATGTAGAGGACAGTTCCGGATCCGTCGAATGAATGGCGAGCTGTGTTGTCGTTTCTGAGGTTGTATCGGGCACCCAAAGAGACACGCCCAATGGACTCATCCACGCATGTGTCTAGTGGTGTGATTGGGCCACTGAACAACACCCTTGGCAGGAGAGACTTTGAGACTCGAGTCATTCTCTTGGGTGCTATTCTAGAGATGAATTCACTATAATGGTCCAGGCAAAAACGCTGGCCTGTCTGAACTACTGTGTCAACGCCAATCAAGGCCAAGGAGGGCCAAGGCCTCGTACAGCCTCAAGCTTGCGTCTCAAGCTTACGACATCGCCAAGAACCTCACTCCCGGAGACCTTCCCTTTCTTATGTATATAATGATTGTTATTTCTCGTTCAATTAGAAAAATCAAGCTCTCTTCATTCTATGATTCTGACTGCATCCTAACGGTTGACATATTGGCCCGATTGATAACCGATTGCGGAAATGGGTATTCCCAAACAGTGAAGCTTGAGAAAAGGCAAACCTTTCACTCTATTCCCAGAAGGACATTCTTCGGGAAGCTCATGGATTCAAAGATGCTGGCCGTCGTGACGTCCAGCCCTCTTCGAATATTGCTTCGAACGTCGTCGTCAGCACCGCGCACGCGAACAGTCTGGTGGTGGTAGTAGCGGGCCACGTTGACCACGCCTTTACCAGTTGCCTCTTGGAGTAGTTGGCCCTCTTCGTCTCTGTCTGTGTACTGCCACGAGTCCTTAATACCAAGCGGCGTCCGTGGGCCCTCTTGCGATGGGCCCTCCAACAGGTTGTCGCCCGACCGGCAATGCAACGTGCACGCTTCATGACCTCGTCAATGATGAGACGCTCGGTCTGGCCGTCTCGTTCGATCTCGATATACCGCTCGCCGCCAGATGTGACAATAGTGGACATGGATTATCGTAGAAGGTAGATTGTTGGATAAGTCGTCGAGTCGGCGAGAGCGTCGCTGACTCTTGGGATGTGGTAGCAGACAGTAACGATGGCCGGAAAGATGAGGCAAAAGTTGACCACGTATATGCTCATCATTGCCTTTGGGACCGACCTGGCGGCGTTCTCAACCTCCTCGGACATGTGTGCTGCCTTGATGCCCATTAGCCTCTCGATAAAATGAGTTCCGCTTGAGGAAGCCTACCGTATCAACCCTAGATGCCAGACAATTGGCCAATCATGACCGAAAGTGATAGACTGGACCAACCTCCTCAAGCCTCGAACCCGGTCCAAACCTGCTCGGACGCAACCCCCGGCGCATTGACCCAGATGGGGATGATGAATGCAAAGTACGTCATGACGTGAATCGCAAACACGGCATTCTGCCAGTGCGGTAGAACCTTGGAGCCGAAGACGTTTCCAGCAAGCTCCTACTGTCGCATCTTCTCGCGTTCTGACTTCTCATGTTCGGAGAATTTGTCTTTGAAAATCTCAGTTGTCCAAAGTGCTGGCTTTTCTAGCATGTCCAGTTGTCTTAAGGACTGGTGAATCTGAACGGTAATGATTTGTCCGGATGATGTTGCCGCCGTTGTAGTGTCGCCATCCCGTAACGACAAGAAAAAAGGTGTTACCAGCTCCTTTAGGAAGGTGGTTTCCAGCAGTTCTTGTACAGCTTCCAGAGAAGACACACTTTTGGGTCCATCGTTGATTGCAATGGCGTATGACAGTTCTTCCTCAGTGATCGACCTGTGGGCATTTGCGATAGTCTCTAATGAGGGTGAGAGGTATTCTTGACTTCTTTGTCTTCTTCGGTGACTTGGTGAAATAGTTTCACGTAGAATTGCGAGACAGACATGTAGAGATGGCTTCTTCAGTGCTTACCCCAACGCAAATGTCCTCTCCGCAACCTTGACCAAGCCATTCCTGGATTGCTGAGAAGTGTCCCTGTTGTGGTATGCAGATAAACTAACAATGCACTACCTCAACCAATAGGAATCTCGTCTATATCCTTATTTTCTTAGCTATTGAGTTCTGCTTTGCCTTCGACGCAGCATCGTACTTCGCCCTGGCTGATGGCAAGGCAAACACTGGCGCAGCGCTCATGAAGGCCGCCGGAGCATTCGGGTTCGTTGCCGGCCTTCTCGGCTACTATACCCTGGTGCACTACATGTGCGAGGAGGCGTTGCCTTTCCCGGTCCCAATGGGCGACACGTCTCGGTTCTTCCGATGGCAGAGATAAACCAAGGAACATGGTGTCCTTTTCAACCCCGCGAGCCAGCGGCCGTGATATCAACGATAGCAACGATATAGCTGAGAATATGGGAACTGGGTTGAGCTTACCTCGCGTGGGACTCCGTGATGTACCAGTCCGTTTCAATAACGAGAGCCTCAGAAGCAGGGGCATTTACATTAGCACCCAGACTAAAAAGATGCCGAGCAACATCTAACCGCTCGAGCCTGGTGGCCGCTTGGAGTGGCGTATCTAGCTTGCGATGAGCGGCCTGACTGATGTCCGTAAGATCCACATGCTTTGTGAGGCTGTATATCTGCTTCAGTGAATGCTTCCTGATGGTCACAAGCAGGGACAGTCGGTTGGGAGATCACTGTCGGGGTGAACTTCGTATTAGATGTGCGCCGTTGAGGTGGCTGTCAGTGTTCCCCAAGAACAATTATTGCAGGAGAGACCGGAACGGAAAAGTAAGACCATCGATAAGCCTTGACCTATTGCATTATGGTGAAGATAGTTTGGTTGAATTTTTGTTCTGCACTTGCGATTCAGGCCGCGAATTGAAGGCCGAATAGCGAGCACTGCCAGGACTAAGCCCGGCATTTTATTGGTAGCGCCGAGCGGCGATTTCAGTACGGACCACGGACTACTCCGTACGGACGGACTATGGGTAATAGCCAGTTCGGTCATTTTAGCCGCTGCGTGTATTAATAATCCCCAGTAATCCCCGAAGCTGTTGCGGTGGTTCGGCAAATTCATCGCATCTAGTTGCCCTCAACGGAGAAAGAAGAGACGATGATTCGAAGAGTTTCGTTTATACGCCTACTCGCGATATTAGACCGCCTTAATATTTAAATGCTCCAATCCGCCTTTCACGACCACTTTGTCTGAATGCCAAGCACTAATATATTTCATCAAGTATTAAGACACTCTGGAATCACAAATAAATACCAAAGCCCTTCTTTCGTCATAAGAACCCATCAAGAATCCTATCATTCTCTTCGTTTCTCATAATGAGCGACTCCAACAAGTTCGATAACGTAGCTATCGTCGGTGCTGGCCTAGCAGGTCTCACTTTGGCCCTAGCTCTGCACCAACAATCCATCCCCGTCACTGTTTACGAATCCCGGCCTGCCCCGCTGAATATCGGCGGCGCAGTCATGCTGTCGCCGAATGCACTTCGAGTTCTCGATGCCCTGGGCCTATACGGCATTGTCAAGGCCAAGGGCTACAATTTCGATACTCTTGACTACCGCGATCTCGCCGGGAAGCTCCTGGAGTCGTACGAGTTCGGCGGCAAGGACAAGTACGGCTACCAGGGACTTCGCATCTACCGACATGTCCTCATCGACGAACTGGTCGCAGCTTTGGCGCAGAGGGGTGTTACTCTCCGATACGGAATCAGGTTCTCTCACGTCGTCGAGGATACCCCCCGTGGTGTGACAGTCGCTTTCACCGACGGGTCCACCGCCTCAGCTTCCGTGCTGGTCGGGGCCGATGGTATCCACTCCACCGTCCGCAAGCACCTGTATCCCGACCTCCGGACCCAGTTCATCGGCATGGCCGGCATCACCGCCGCGGTACCGGCCGCGCAGCTGAAGCTCCCTCCCGGGTACCACATCCCCGTGACCATCATCTCGCCCAAGGGCGCCTTCGTCATTGCGCCGCAGCAGGTCGATGGCTCCGAGGTGCTGATTGGCAAGCAGCAGCGGGTGGTGGTCGGCGAGGACGTTCGGCCGGGGTGGGATCGGGACTTCGTGGCGGACAAGGAGTCCGGCGTCAAGTTCCTGCAGCAGGACAACGAGCTGTTCCCCGAGATTGTGCGCAACGCCGCTTCGTATATTGACCCTAACAAGGTCAACAAGTGGCCCTTCTTCGTGGTGCCCAAGCTCGAGCGGTGGGCGTCGGAGTCGCGCCGCGTCATTATTGTCGGTGACGCCGCCCACGCCATCCCGCCGTCTGCTGGCCAAGGTATTAACCAGGCTTTTGAAGACGTGTACATGCTGGCGCTGCTGCTGGGCCAGGGGGACGGGGTCAGCAGCATCAAGGACGCCTTGAGCTTTTGGCAGTCGTATCGGCAGGAGAGGGTCGATAGGATCCTGGAGCTCAACAGGCAGATTGATCTGAGGCGGATGCCGGCCGACGATACTGTGGTTGGAGACAAGAGCGGGCTTCAAAGAGAAGAATTCAAACTCGGCTGGCTCTATAAGCCTGATTTCAAGAAAGATGTCGAGGATTGGATTTCCCGGCAGTGACTTTAGGGGAGAATTTGTTAATTAACAACTGCAAGTTGGAGTCGGTGAATATGGGTATGGTCATATGGGTTGGGTTGGACATCTGCTGATTTACTAGTAGAACGCTTAATGCTATATATAAATAAGTCAGCTCACGGTTGCCTAAATACCAGTAACAGCTCAAGGAGCGGCTACTGACTTGCTTATAGCCATAACTGACGCACTGCGGCTACTATACGGAAATCCAGGTGTGAGGTTTAAGTTTGTGTATGCCTGAAAGGGACACTTTATAGTTTTGTCATATTTAGATCTTGGTGAGGGATGCATCGCTGACTAAGTACTGGGCCAGTTGATGGCATGTGTGAGGCCATTGGTGAGGATCCCCAATTCATAACTTACAATTGGAGCGCGTCCAGCATCGTCATAGCCGCTCTTAGTCCGCCTCCCACTCCAACCAACGTTGGCCCAGTCACCCGAAGAGCCCCAATCCCATCTGTGGCCAGCAGCAGGGCTCCTCTCCGCCTCTCATCTCCCCCTCTCGTCTTGCCACGGACTTTTCATCCACCTCGTCGCTTGCAGATGCACAGCAGCCCTGTTTGGTCCTGCAACCTACCGCTTCCGTCTGCGCCCAACATCGCAGTCTCTCACAGCATTGCCTGTGGTGCCGCCGAATATACATGCACGTCTCAGCGGTGCCATCTTGGAACGAAACATGGCGCCTTCTACTTCACCGCTCGATAAGCTGCCCAACGAGGTGTGAATCGTGAGTGAGCATCATGCAAGACCTGGAATCTAACGATCCTCTGAGGATTAGATCTTGGCTAGCGCTCTGGCACCGCTATCCGCCAGGGAGCTCATCCTCATCACATCCGTTAGCCGCCGCTTCTACTCGGCAGCCGTGCGCGTCCTCTACCGCCGACTGATAGACACAGCGTCGCTGCCAGACAATGAGTTGATCCTTGAGTGCTACCACCCCAGCGCCAAAATCTCGACGCCGTACCTGTGCTGCCGATACCTCGGAACAAAACTAGTCGTTGGAGGCGCCATCGACGAGCAGTCGCCTACCCTGGGCGACCTTCCGAAGTTGTACTCGTCCTTCCGGCCCGTCGTGACAGAGGAGAACCGGCGGCGGCAATTCAGGCCCGAGTGGCCGCAGGCCGCCATCTCCCGGCGAGAGGCGCGCCACGAGGACGAGGATGCAAGGCAGGAGGTCTTCCTCGATGAGGGGGAGCTGTTTACGCAGCTCTGCGCTGTCACCAATGTCGTCAAGGAGAGCTCGCGGCCGGGCTTCTACGTGAGCCACATCAACACCTGCGACGGCGTCATCCGCATCTGGAGGGAGTGGCTCGCCAACCTGGCCAGCGCATCAACCGTTCCAGAAGACGAACCGGAATCATCGGCGGTAGATGTCGACAGGTTCTTGTGGGTTGACCCGGCAAAGAACGTCGGGCTGCGGTTCCTCGTCAGGGTGAGCCCGTCGGAGAGGATGCCGCTCATCTGCGGGCCGGGCGACGATGCACCGGTGTCGTACTCGCTGATCTACGAAGGTACGTGCAAGTATTTGCATTCATTCTCCGGTGCGAGATTGACTAATCCTGGTCGTCGGCAGAGCTAGTGGTGCGGACGAGCATGTTGTTGTTCGCAGTAGAGGCATCCACGGTGCAGGAAGTTGCCCGGTCCAGCAAGGCCGTGGTGATTGCACAATACGACGGCACTCTGCTGTGAATTGATACAGTGCCATCTAACTTATCCGAGCTGCAACGCATCTGCCTGCGTCTGAATTTTGCGGCATAGCGCGAATGCCTGGCTATGATCGATGGCATGAACGTCACTTCCTATCAGATCGGCAGGGGCTCGAAAGGGACCGACAACAATGGACTTGAAACCAATTGCTCGGTCCTCTCGGCCGAGACGCCATGTCCCTGGCCTTGACTTGTACAGAGTCGGCGCATAATGGCTCACGGCGACATCTGAATTGGCGCCATGACTGGGACGTGGCTTGCGCTGCATGATACTAATCAGGTCGGCTGCCCGTGTTGACGATTTTGACGTCTCCCCAGCAATCATGCCACGCTCGTTTACGAAAGCAGCGATTGCTCCAGATGCAAACGTGGCGGTCGCAGCTGTCTAACGTGCCGCCTCGAGCCATTTCATCCAACAGGCAGCGAGAAGCCGATGGGGCTGACACGTTGGGGCGCTGCAGTCATATATCGCCTCGAGTTGGGTAACATTGTCTGGCATCTGGCATCAAAGCTCAACGTCGAAGATGTCGGTCGAGATTACAAGTCGTTTCACGTTTGATCGACCGCGGATGCGGCCGGACCGAGCCTCAAACTCGACAGCCAAGGCGGCGGAGGCAGCCGGAGGAGCCACACAAAACGGCGATATGACATGAAATCTTTGCTCCGATTGTCGGATGTCACGCAGGGCGGCCCTTTGTCTGCGGACGACTGCCGGCCATGGTGATGGTGACGGCCATGGTGCTCCAGACGTCACAGAGGCTCGGCGCTGCACCGGTCCATGTGCGAACTGAACAGGTCGAATCGCAGCGGCACATAGTCCGTACCAAGGCCGGGTCTGCCTTTCGTCCCATATTTTGTCGTCTCATTTCTTTTCTCTGTGCCGGCGTAGCGCTGCGCAAGCCTGGCGTAGGTTTCCAAAGGGAGAGGCGGGAGCATCAATGCAGTGAGTGGCATGGAGGCGACGCGCAGCCCGTCCGCAAGGGAGGAGGTAAAAACCGGATGGCACGAGGGGCACGACTATCGAAAGGCAAATGCGGCAGAGGCTCGCATCTTTACGTGTCTTGCCCTGCGTCTGTCTCGCTGCCGCCAGCGTTGGGGACTTGGGGGAGAACAACAGGTGAAAGTCATTCAGGAGGGCGTCTCCTGAGTCCTCAGACTCCTCAGTCCTCACCCCTTGCATCGAAGTGGTGGAGCTCGGACCCGTCTCTTCAGACCAGCTACCCTGCACCTCGTCCACTCCGCCTCCTCCACCACCCCCACCTCGATCTCGACAATGCCAGCCTCTGCACATCGGACAAGACAAGACAATGAGCACGACCCGATCTGGGACATGCGCAGGAATGTCTCAACCCACCCGCGTCTCTTCGGCGCGTTCCAGGGTGGACCTCGAACCCCCGCAGCGCGCAGCGTCAGCCACCGTCCGTCGACCTGGCAGAGCTGGTCCCGCAAAGCGAGTGCTTGCTTCCACCAGGGACGAGCTGGCTGCGATCCGATGCTCGTCATTCGGGCCCGCCAGGTGGGCTCGCACATCGCATGATCTGGCATGAGATCTGATAGATCCCGCCACTGCATGGTGGCTGTGGTGCCGGTGCTGGTGATCAGGAGAGCGCTGCAAAACAGACCAGCATCATGGGCCTGGCGGCGGAAACCAGTGGAGGGTTCAAGTCGATCCTGCTTCCTTTTGCCCCTCTGGCGATCCGGCGCTTCTGCATGTCTCTGACTTATGCGGCTCACTTCTTCGTTTCTGCTGCATGGCGTCTGTCTGTCTTCTGCCCCCTTGCCAACCTGTTCGCCCAGCCACGAAGCTATTTTTTCTTCTTCTCTTCAAGCCCGTTTTCCACCTCGCCTCCTAAACGATACGCTGCTTGTGATCCTTTTCTTCGCTATCATCCCCCCGCAGTCCGCTGGCTCGGGTCCTGTGCGGTGTGTGAGTTTCTTGTGTGTGTGGACGAGCTGGCCTCCTCTCCTCAACCTCAAACCTCCTCCTCCTACACCTCTAGACCTCGCCGCTCCGATCAAGCACCCACCATGGATTGGGATCTTAACAGGCCAGCCGCCGTCACGCGGCCTCCGTCGATCTATGCGCCAGAGCCGCCAGCCAAGTCATTTGCCATGGGCAGCACAAGTGCGGCCGGGAAGGTGACGTCCCCACCGCCGATGACGAGCTCCTCGAGGAGACTGTCACTTGGATCCATTTCAAGTCAGCACAAGACCGTCAAGCACGGGAGAGGGAGATACTCGGACGTCGAGCTGGTACCGCAACCGAGCGACGACCCGGATGATCCATTGGTGTGTTATGTCGCTCGGCGCCTTGATCAGGACAAAGACGGAACAAAAGCTTACGGAACATGACAGAACTGGCCGCGGTGGCGAAAAGACTTGAACTTGGTGTCTCTCCTCATGATGGTCGGACTGGTCGGCGGCATGAAAACCGCATTCGTCACGACAGGCGGTGCCATGGCCATCCACTACAACGTGTCCTACACGGCCGTTGCCGCCCTGACAGCCGTCCCCATCATCATGTCCACCGTCACCGGCTTCGCGAGCTCAGTGGCAGCCAAGTTCTGGGGCAAGCGGCCCATGTATCTCGCCTCGTCCGTGCTCCTGTTCATCGGTTCCATCTGGAACACGACGGCGGGCGACAGCTACGGCTCCTGCATGGGCGCTCGCGTGTTCCAGGGCCTCGGCTGGGGCGCCTTTGAAACGCTGGTCATGGGCTCGATTCAAGACACTTACTACGTGAGTCCGACCTACCGGCCGAGACCTCTCCCCTCTACTTCAGCATACTGACAAGATCTTTGGTGGAACAGGAACACGAGCGAAACCTGCCCGTGTCCTTGTACAACGTCTTCACCATCGCCACCACGTGGGGATCCCCCCTCGTCGGCGGCGTGGCGTCTACCAGGGCTGGGTCTTTTACCGAGCAGTTCCGCATCATCTGCGGCTTCTACGTCCTCGCCGTCCCGCTGCTGGCGCTCGGGGCCCCCGAGACGGCCTTTGACAGGTCCACGGCGGCCATCGCCCCGTCCCCTGTCCCCGGCACGGGCGGCTCGCCTCCGTGGCGTCCGTGGCGCCTCCGCCACCGTCTGAACAAGGAGACGGCGATTGAGTACGTCAAGGGCACGAAACTGATGTCGTTCAGGGCCCCCATAACGCTGCCCACGGCGCTGCAGGCTCCGCGTGCTCTCATCGCGCCGACGACGTGCCTCCTCTTCGTCCTGTCTTTCATCCCATACGGCGCGCTGTGGGGTCTCGTCATGTCCATTGCGCTCTTCGCAACGCCTCTGCCCCTTGCCCTGGATCCAGCCAAGATTGGCACCCTCACGGTCGGCCCCTGGATCTTCGCCACCGTTGTCGTCGGGGGGTTCTGCTTCTACAGAGGTTTCCACCAAAAGTTCACCAGGCGGGTTAGCTACGGCATCATCGCCGCAGGCACGTTCCTCGTACTCATCGGGGCGCTCTCCTTCGGCCTCGGCGTCTACAACTTCATGACCCGCGACCCGTCCGCCCCGAACCGCTTCTTTAGCCCCGAGGCCGCCGACCAGATCAGCCTGCCGCTACTCTCCTTCCAGCTCGGCGCCCTCGCCGGCGGCCTTTACGTCCTCGACACCACGACGCGCCCCGTGCTTGCCAGGTCCGCCTCCTTCACCTCGTCCAGCATCGCCGTCGCGCAGCGCAGCATCGGCGACATGCACGCCGGCGTCGTCGTCCTGCGCAACCTCGCCGCGGGCATCTTCATCATGGCCATGCCCAGCGCCGTCGCGCACGCGGCCGTCCTCAGGGCCGCCGCCATTGGCCTCACGGTCACGCATGTCCTCCTCGTGGGCGCCATCGTCGCGCTGTGGTGGTTCTTCGACGAGGCGATCTGGCGCGTCGACGGCAAGGTCATGGGCCTCGTCGACCTGCGGCTGCTGAAGCAGTCTGTGAGCTTCTTCGACCACGACTAACGTCCGTCCACCCGCGAATCAAACAAAAAACAGAAACAGTAAAACCAACAACAAACTGAAAAATAAAGCGCTGCTTTTAACCCCAAATCCGAGCTTGAAGAAGAAAGCTGGGCTGGTTTAGAGAAAAGGGGGAAATTACTGCACGAGATTACGAAGTACGCGCTCACTCACCATCTTTTTCGTTTCACAAACTCACTATTGTCCTGACGATACGACTGTACGACTGTACGCGGCCGTCCTTGCGACCGCACGTTGTCATGACCTCCCGCACGTACATGTCTCCACGACCAACACGAAGATGTTGATGAACTCAAATAAAAGAACCTTTTTGGAAAGAAGCTCTTTATGTCTCTTCCTGCACCCGTCTATCGCCGTGCGTGAGTGTAAATAAACCTTCCATCTACCTACCCTTCGTATGTGCTCCCGCGAGGGGGCCCAGCACCAGGGCGCAAGTGCCATGAAGCTCAGCGTTGGGGGGAAGGGGTATTATATCACAATTGTGCGCGAAAGCCTGGACAAACCCCGCCACCGCCACCGTCGTAGGGGTTATCCATCCAGCTTGCCCTCGGGTCATGTTCTCGAGAAGTATTTGTACATGGAAACAGGGGATATCATCGTAGCCAGTATCGCGATTATAAAGGGCAAAAAAAGAAAGCCAAATAAACCACCATTTCGCCGCGCCCGCACCCTAGTAAACTCCTGTCACAAGGCCGACCCCAGCTTAGAGACTGGCCGACGTCTTGGCCGGCCGATCGGGCACGCGCCGCAGCTCGACGTCGCTGCCCATGGTCCCAGAGTCGGCATCGTCAAAGTCCATGTCGTCGCGGTGGGCGCCGCGGTAGGCGCCGCGCTCCTGATCGACGGTGCGGTCCGCGGTGCCGAAAGCGTCGTCCCTGGAGCGCTGCGAGACCTGGGTCGACTTGCCGCGGATGCGCTGCTTGACGACGGCCCAGCTGGTCATGAAGAAGATGAGGAAGTTCCAGAGGCCCTGGAGGGGGAGCACGGCGGCGGTGGCGACGTGGTACTCAAAGGGCGAGGTGCCGTCCAGCCAGCCGTGGATGCGGTTCAGGCTGCTGGGGATCCACGTCACGAGGACGCTGATGGCGAAGAGGAGGCTGGTGCGCAGGTACGCGCGCTTGATGGGGTCGTCGATGACGAACTTGTTCGCGGCGCGGCTCGTCGCCGTGACGACGCGGGTCAGGGGCGACGGGATCGTGTGGCGGCGCGGCGCGGCCGACGTGACGCTCGAGTAGTACTGGGCCGGGCTCGCAGTCGCTCTCTCGGGGGCCGAGCCGCGATCGAAGGAGACCTGGCCGACGGTGGGCATGTGTGCTGGCTTGGGCTCGGCGAGGGGTACGGCGCCGACGGAGGCAGACGTGTGTACGACCTGGACCTCAGTGGTGACGGTGCCGTAGAAGCCATCTCGTGCGATGGGAAGGTCGGGGATTGCCTGCAGAGAGAACAAGCTCGTAGTTAGCTCCACAGCAGAGAGCGAGTAGATGCGGTCGTCGGGGTGGCTGAATGTTACCTGCTCATAGTGACCAGCCTCGCGATTCTTGGACGCAGGAAAGCTGCGCAGCCGGTTCCGCGAGCGAAAGACGTGGTATCCAACCAGGAAATAGCACACAATCGAGCCGATGATGCAGATCCAGATGAGCATGTAGTACGTATAGATGCGTACGCTGTCCCACTTAGGGTCAACCCAGCACCAAATCTGTGTTGTTATCCCCGCGTTAGTTTCTAGAGCACGGCTCGAGTTGACTCGAGAAGGAGCGGGAGAAGGACCATACCGTAGCTTCACCGTAGACTGGACCTTTAGTCGGGTTCTTGATGAGGAGGAGAGTCAGGGCGATGACAAAGGGGCCGCCGTAGCAGACAAGGCAGTACACCCACCACCAGCGGCGAAAGGAGTCGGGGCTGGTGCGGTAGTAGAAGACGAGAAAGACGTTGATGGCCATGGCGAGGGACCACCACGGGTCAGATTGCATGAACCTGGGCACAATCAGCAACATGTTCATCCCTTTGCCGCCGAGTTTCAGTCGAGTGTATCCAGTGGAACCCAGGCATCACCGCTCCCGTCTCACTTTACTCAATCCCCAACTCCAACCTCGCAGAATAGTAGCAAGGGGATGGATGAAAAGAACTTACATCTCAAACATAAAACTCTGCGTCTGGCACAGCGCCGTGCCCTTGCCCGCATTCAGACCGTCGAGCGCGATTATGCTCGCGATGCTGGCCCCGACGTTGGACACGCTCGCAAAGACGATGAAGGTGTTCTGCACGTTGCGCACCCGGCGCACCATGGCGTAGGCCAGGAATATGAACATGACAGCGATGAGGCTGATGGAGCCGCCGGTGCGCTCGAGCGCGACGAGGACGTCGATCTGGCGCTGCGTGAGGTGCTCGGCGATGGGCAGCGAGCTGGCCGTGGGCGTGACCGCCATCTTCACTCAGGGTCGACGAGGGGCAACTCCCTCGCCAAAAGGTCGTCTTCGAGGA
This sequence comes from Tolypocladium sp. Sup5 PDA-1, assembly GCA_000750105.3. Lineage (NCBI taxonomy): Eukaryota > Fungi > Ascomycota > Sordariomycetes > Hypocreales > Ophiocordycipitaceae > Tolypocladium > Tolypocladium sp. Sup5 PDA-1. The sequence goes on from JPHH03000026.1 coordinate 139,364, forward strand.
AACACGCGAGTCGAGCGCGAAGGCCAAGGCGTTGCGGTGACAACGTGCGAGGCCCAGACCAGACCAACGTGGGCTTCAAGAGAGGTTGGCAAAGTGACAGTTTGAGTGAGGAGTTGGCCGAGAAAGGTGCAGGTAAAGAATGTGAGAGAAACAGATTCACAGCTGCTCGCGAAGTGGTTGACCAAGTAGGAAAATTGATCGAGAGGCGGGAAGCGGCAGACTCAGAAGACCGCCGGCCTGCAGCGCAGCGCAGCGCGGAGCAAAAGAGAACAGAAACCAGCTGCTTTCGTCCGCCTGTCGCACCTGGGTTGGCGTGTGTGTATGTGTGCGTCTGCGCGCGGGCGGCCAGCCGTTGAGCGTGTATAGGTTTCGACTCTGCTGTGGCACCTGCACGCCGCCGCCTGAGCAAAGCACGAAACGAAGAGACGCAGAAGAGCGGGCAGGGCCACGGGGGTCCCAGTCTCCAGATCTCGGTCCCGCCGAGTGAAGGCCTGGCTGTTGCCGTGCTACACACACCTCTCTGCGGCCCTTCCTTGGTCTTTAAAAGGAGACGGGGTGCGTCAGTGAGGCTGGGGCTACCTGGGGAAGCACAGGATCAGAGCTGGCTGATGCTCCCTCCTCCCCACTGCATCGGTGACAATGGCTTTCGTGCTGTCGAGGGAGATGTTGCAGTCGGCGGGCGGTTGAAGCGCCCGGCCAACAGAGGATGCCTAGTTTATAGCTCTTCCTTCGAACACGGTAGTTGGCTTTCCTTTATGCAGCTTCCCCGTTCGGCGGGAACCCAACGGGCATCGGGTGTGGCCGTGGTGGTATCGCGCGGTCAGGTCGAGCAGGCACTATAGTCGTCGGGATACTGTGTAATTATTAAGTCGTCGTGTAGTTGTGGTTGTCTGGCTGTGGCATCTACCGCCGTTGAAGTCTGCCTCGGCGTGGTCAGCAACGCAGAAAGACAACTTGGTCTGCCCGGGAGGGAGCGTCACCTCAGCCCAGACTAGGTTATATGCATCCAGCTCCGTGTCCTTGGAGACGGGACATGGGCTGGCGCATCCATCGGTCCCATCGCAGGCGCTCGTTCGACCAGTGCTCTCGCTCGGGCACACGACACGAGCGGCTTCACGCCACCACCCTCCGAATAGCTCCAACGAGTCGGCTCTGGACCAGCCCATGCAGGCTCCGTCCAATCCCGTCGCAAGCTGTCCCTCTGCTTCGCTCTCGTTTCGCTGTCCCATCGCGTCAGACGAGGAACCTGGACCTGGCCCCTGTCTGTCAAGTCAACTCAACCCGAGTCGAGTCGCAGCGCCGTAGTCCGTACGGACGCGAGCCATCAGCAGCCCCCACTGCCATCACATCACAATCGACGAGATGACCTGTACACATCTGCCGTCGGCCGCCGCCGTGCTTACCGCCGCCGTTGCTCGTTATGTCCTCCTCCGCCCATCCGTGGAGCTGGGACACGCAAATCGCCAAACCACGATGGAAAGGCCTCAAGGCCACAATCAACTGAACAGAGACGCCCAGTGCCGTCTCAACCGCTACTCGCTGATCCTCGTCTGGGGTCGCGCGCTGGCGCGGTGGCCTTGCGGGGACGACTCCGTACGGACCCCCAGCACCCGAGTCAGACCCTGTCCAGGAACGGCCGTCGTCAGGCTCGTGCTGAACACGACCGTTCTGCTGGAGCAAAAGACGCCATGCGTCCCCCGACTGTGGCGCAGAATCGAGCGGTCGAGCTTCCAGGGGTGGAAGCTGGAATAGAAGCAGAAGCATTGGCTGGTTGGTGGGGGGTCGGGACTGGCGAGTAAGCAGCTTCGAGCAGGGCCAACATGGAACTACTGGAAGGCAAGCAAGGCAGCCACTCGCTCCCCCCTCCATCGGCAAGCATCAACATCATCGCACTGCTTGCTTCAAGTCCTGCATGCCACGGCGATAAGCTACGGTACGGAGTACGTGCAATCAATATCACCCAGCCGCACCTCACCTCACCTCTTTGTTCAAAGCGCAATCAAGATCCCAGCCACGCCTCCATCGTCCAGGGCTGTTTGGGGATCGTCCCCCTTCTCCGACTCCCCCTCAAGTTCCCCCTCCACTCTCCCCCAAGATCAGCCATCTTTCGACAACAGACGATCCATCTGCCATCCACGTCAACCCCCCAGGGCAACGTCGTCCCCCCGCAGCGTGCAAGGAGCAAGCTCGGTCCGAAACACCGATATTAAAAGCGTCGCGATTTGGACCAGGGCACATGGGTTCCTTTGCAACGAGCGGGCCGGCGAAGAAAAAAATCGTGGTTCGATGAGAGGCAGCTTCTTCGCCTCGTGTTCTGCGGCCCCCAGCGGCGAGAATAATCTCCGACTGCCAACCACGCAGGCCAACGGGAGCCCGCACCTGCGCTCCTCGGCGAAGGAGGTGCATCCTCAGCCAACGCGGCACGCCATATTTAACGAGGTTGCGCTCAAAAGGACCTGCAGACGGACTGTCGCCGCCGGGGCTTGGGAGGCACAGCAACTGACTGGACGGCTGGCTGCCCTGCCTCCGTCCACCTATCCATGCAGAGAGAGTCTGGTCTGTCTGTCCGTCCGTCCGTCCGTCTGTCTGTCTGCTCACTCACTCACCACTCACTCACCAGTCGGTCAGGCCATAATTAGTACTGTTGTACAACCGCCACACGGATTGTCTGTCCCGAGTGGCGTCCTGCATCTCAACAAAGACCACACGTGGGTTTGTGCGCCATCCATGTGACACGGACGCGCTCGAGTCGCTCAGCCGTCCTTCTTTCCTCTCGCCCAATGCTGCCCCGTTCTTCTTCTCGTGGCCCCTCGCTTTTGCCTACAGAACTTGTTGCTCGTTGCCTTCCCATCCGATCCCGTGTGAGGATCAGCATGAATCGCAATTTATCGGCCACGGCTTGCACGGCAGGGGCACACACGGCACGCACCACCAGCCGCGTCTTCCATATCCGTGTTCTTCTTCCGCCCCCCATGGCCGCTTCGGGCAGGCAAGTGCAATTGCAACGTCGTCGTGAGCCTTCAATGTAACGGCATTGCCCTCGATCTGCGGCCGCGATCTAGTTGTGGCGTGGATCGCATGTTTGGTCAATATCATACCCTGAGTCGTACGTAGAGTACCATTGGCGGGAGAGATTCCCCTGCGTAATAGTTATGTCCTCGCTACTTCGTACGCAGTAGAGGGAGCGGAAATCAAGACGAGATCAAGACCAGCAGTGGTATCTCGATCCTCCCATTGCCCAGAAAAGTTATGTCCAAGTCAATAAATATACCGAAGAATCACGTACCCGCTAAGCATCTAGACAGCCCATTATCCACAATCTGTCCTCCTCTTCTCGCTGTGGCCGTAAAAATGTGAAGACGAAATCAGAGGGACATGATGCGCCCCGGTCTATGTACCTCGCCAGATATGACACAAATTATGCTGCAACTCGACCGGCGCTGCCTCATCACCTAGAGGGTGTAGATGAAGTCTGGCCGCTTGTCGCCCAGCGCGTTAATCTCCGTCTCCGTCTTGCCCTCGATCCAGTGGTCCCGCTCCCCGTTCCTTCGCTTCTTGTTCTCCATTCCGAGGAGCGTCTGCATGAGCAGGCTGCCGCAGAACATGCACACAAACAGGTACGCCGTGACGGTGCCGTGGCCGGCAAAGTACCGCGGCGGGTCAAAGTAGATGTTGCTGCTCACCACGCCGTTGAGGTTGCCCCAGCCGATGACGAAGCCCAAGACGATGCCTCGCTTGTACACACCCTCGACGTTGTTGGCGATCCACGCAATCGTAAGGGAAATGCTTGGGTAGATGCCGCAAGCGCCGAGGAACGTGCCCACGTATTGTACGGCCGGGTTCGTCGTCGCCATGAGCATGATGAAGCCAACGCAGCCAACGAGCGCGCAGCCCATGTTGAACACGCCTCGCCTCTTGAGTTTGTCTGACCAGAAACCAACCGCGACGGTCAGAATGGCAGCCACCGCGTAGGGTGGAACACTCAGGAGCTGGTTCTTGATGATCTGCGACTTGTCCGTGAAGCTCATGGACTGGATGATGCTGGGAAGAAAAATGCTGAATGCGTAGAGCGGCATGAGCGGGCCCATGTAGATGAGCATGCCAGCATACGTCTTCCAGTCCTTGAGGGCCTGCCACAAGTAGGTAATCTTGAAGTCCTCGTGTTCCGCCGAGTGCTGCCCGTCGCGCTTGAGGCGAAGGAGGACGCGCGCACGATCGTCCTTGGAGAGGAACTTGGCCTCGTCGGGGAAGTCGTGGACCATGAAGAACGAGATGAGTCCGATGATGATGGTCAGAAGGCCTTCAATAATGAAGATCCACGACCAGCCGGCGAGACCCTGCAGCCCGTCCATCTTTTGAATCGCCGCCGCCAAGAGACCGCCAAACGAGCCGGAAACGGCGGCCGCCGAGAAGAAAATGGCGGCACGAACGCCGAACTCGTTTCGCTTGTACCAGCAGGAGAGGTAGTAGTTGATGCCGGGGAACAAGCCGGCCTCGCAGACGCCGAGGAACCATCGCCCAGCCATCAGGCCGGACCAGCTTTTAACAAAGCCCATGCCCAGCATGCAGGCTCCCCAGAGGACCCTATCGTCCCAAGTCAGCCACGGAGCCAATTGACGTCGGGCACCATTCAGAATAGTTCCGCGCGCGTAGGTATCGTCTTACATGATGATGGGGATGAATATGGAAGGGCGCAGCTTCTTGAGGAGGAAGTTGCACAGAGCCTCGAAGACGGCGTAGGCGACGAAGAAGATGGTCAGGGTCGCATTGTACTTTTTCGACTGAGGATCAATGTGAAGATCCTTTTCGAGGTTGGCGATCTTGGCGTTGCCAATGTTCGTCCGGTCCAGGAAGCACATCAAGTACAGGAGGGAGAGCTGTTCGGGCCATGTTAGACCCAACTGATAGCACTCATCGGACGCGCGCCCGGATGCGGTGTAGACGTACCCAAGGAATAAGCGCGAGGTCGAGCTTCCATAGCAGCTTGCGCTCCTGTTCAACACTCGAGTATCAGCATCGCGCCGCCCCGTCCAGAGAATCAACCCGGCTCATAAACTCACAGCCGCGAGCTTCTCCTCCTCGGTCAGGCCGGCATCCGGGTCGGCAAAGTTGTCCACCTCGGAATTGGACGCGGTGTCGACGATGCCCTTGTCCGTGGCGCTCATCTTCTCGGTCTCGACGCTCATGATGACGGCTTGGCTGATGAGACGAGCAGAAGAAAGTTGTCGTTGTCGAAGGGAAACAGCAGGCAGAGAGGGAGGGGAGACGGCGAGGGCAACAAAACGGCCGCCAGACTGCTTATTAGTCTAAGACAGGCGGCGAGTCCCGGGCTGCAGCCGACAGCCTAAAGTACGGCGCTCCTCTTTGTTTTCTTATACGGCCAAAAACGGGAGACGCGGCAGCAGCCACCGCGGGGAGGTATGAGCAAATTTAGGAGCTGGGCATTGGAGAATGGGGGGAGAGAGCAGGAAAAGGAGAGATCTGCGGTGGTCGAGGTGAGGTCGTGGTGGTGGTGGTGGTGGTGGTGGACTGGTGGCACTGGCAGCACCGGGCATCCAGTACAAAGTACATTCCGGGGCATCGGTGGGCGCAGTGGGGAACGTCCGGTGCAAAGGGAGCCCGAGACAAGGGTTTGGGGGCCCGGCTCATGGACGGAGCATGGATGCGTGCTCGAACCTGGAAGAACGAACCTGGAAGAAAGGGGACCCAGCCTGCTAGGCCCTACCGGGTTTACTGTCGATGCAAATGCGGGGGTCATCAACGAAGCCATGGAAGGCCGAGTTTGCATCGTGGTCCAAGTCGCGATAACAAGCCTGCGGCACGGTTAGGTTAGCAGTTGGTACCTCCAAACATGGAAGTAAGCTTCTCTGCCAAGCTTGCACTGCTCGCAGAGTGACGCACTAGCGACACAGGTAAGCGAGCCTCAGTCTCGGCTCTTCGGTTGCTGCGAGGCTGTGACAAACATCCATCCATCCATCCAGGGCGGTGCGGCGCTGCAACAAGCAGGAGAGTCCACTGCCACGAGTGAGGTACATACCTGATAAGCTGTGAAAGAGCCACGGGCATCTCACAAGACGAGGTCGAGTCGCTTTGCAGACATGGATGGAGGGGAGGTCCCAGGCATGCGGCATGCACTTGCACGGCGTTGCCCGACAAGGCCACGCCTCCGACGACCCTTCCCTGGACCGGCATCCTGCAACGCCCATTCGCCGTCCAACGAGTGTGTCATTCTGGGGAGGGTCTCGCTGGTGGCGCTGAGTGGTGGCGGTTAATAAAGAAACGCCCCCGGCACGTCTCGATGCAACCCTGGTCCACTAGACGGTAAGCAGACGTCGCGGTATTCCTGCCGCCTCGAAGCCTCCGCTTCCTTACTCTCCTCTAGTCAGATATCAGGCCATGCGTATGTACAGTACGGAGTAATACACCAAGTACACCATACGTGTGTTTGTCGCAAAATGGAGGTACCTACAAGACAGTGTCAAGGCTGCTTGGCAATAGCTTCCCGTCCTATCCTCGCCCCGTCTGAGCTGCCACGCGAGACGGCCGCAGTGCCACCCTCTCGTGCCAGGGCGGCGAGCGCAGGTGTCACCTCCCAGAACCAACGCAGCCTTCTTACAACCTCTGTCTGAGGTTTCAATGCGGTGCTGTCGGAGCGCAGGTGTAGCATACCAGAGGGACGGATCTGGCTGATATCAGGCCGGCTCGGTTGAGGCACCGTGGCGTCCGATACCCGGCCCGCGAGACGGCGTAAGCCCCCGAAGGCGTGGCTGCTTATACTTTGCGCCCCGGCTAGCCAGGACAACGATCCTGGAACGGGCCGACGTGCGCAGCCCAGAGATGCTTCATCGATGATGGCGCTCGTCGCGGACGCTTCGTCTAGCCTCCGGTTACCTACCTATTGCTTACTTCCATTGAGGTGCAGTTGCAGCTGGTCCGTGCTGCGTTGCCTTTTCTTTGTTGCTCCGCATGCTTGCCAGCTTCTCTTCTGGTTCATTGCGACTCTGCCCACAGCGGCAGCCTCGCGCAATTGCACCGCTCGCCACGGACCACCCCTAGCCTGGTCAACTCTCTCGCAGAGAGTCGCAGTCCCTTCATAACGATAACAACCAACAACGTCGCAACGACCGCCTCTTGCCAATAAGAGAAACACGAGTCCGGTTGCAACCCGACACCTCGGCAAAGGTCCTGTTTCAGGGTCTTCCGTGCAATTAACTTCCTTGGAAGGCCGTTGCAGAAATAAAGTCCATTCCAAGGACCGATGCCTCCGACCTGCATTAGACTCAGGCTGACCGGAGGCGCAACGGACAGCAACCAACAAACACCTCAGATTAATGCCGCAGCCCATCCAATGGGCAGGCTGAGAGGGAGAAATTCCTCGACTAGATAGATATCACAAGTTAAGGACGGTACGGTACGGTGCAGCATGAAGGTTGAAAACTGATCAGCAACCTGTTGGTCGGGCCATCGGAGCGCCTGCCCAACGCGTCGTAAACAAGGATTCGCCTGGCTGCTGCGCGTTGCGACTCGTAACATACTGTACAGTACAAGGAGTTTTGGCCAACTCGTCGGAGGCCGGCCGCGGGGACGAGCGGCATTGACGAGTGGGGTGGTTGCATCCAGTGAAGTGACATGGCCCGCACCCGTTGGCAAACGCAGACAAGAGAGGGGGCGCACGGCGTCGGCCTTGACTCTGCTCGCGATATAAGCCGGAAGACAAATTCAACCAGCCAACCAGGTAGGGCAGGGCACATACTTCCACGCAGCCACACAAGCCAAGCACCCATCTCCCGAATCTTCGTCCCGACCGCCAGACGCAGATGCCGCTCGCGCTGTTTGCTCGCTCCCACGGTGGAATGGAAATGCCTGGCGGGCGGGCAAATCACACACAGACGTCCGGGCATGTCATGTCATACGGAGTACTCCGTGCGAATGCAGCCGCAGCGGGGGCCGAAACAAGATGACGGTGGGACTGGGCCGTATGGAGTCCGGCTCTCGAACCCGCCTCCACGGCGGGAAAAACGACTTGGCGCGGGGCGCGATGGGGCGAGATGGGGCGAGATGGGGCTTGGTGGGTTGGAATGGAGGAGACCTATCAAGGTTGAGAAGAATATCACTATCACGAGCTGCAAGCTGCATCCAGGTCCCGCTCCTGCCCTTTGCTGGGCCAGCCGCACCTCTGGCCACTCTATCGTACAATACGACTCGGGCCCCCGGGAAAACTCTGATCCTGAGCTGATGCTTGGCAGGACACGAGCAAAACTCAGACGCTTTGTTCTTCGGTGATCTGCAGGGCAATTTCGACATTGTTGCATGGCCGGCACTGAACTGCCGTTTCGACAGTACGCTCCTGTCGGGGCCGACGTTGAGAGGAAAGCTCAAAATACCCGTCCAGTCTCAACCACGGGCCACTCCCTCGTCGAGTAACACCAAACATCGTCGACCAAGCCATCGACCTTGACCTGCCAAAACCACCCCCTGGAAGCCTTTCCGCCGGATCGTCTCCTGTCATTCCCTCCCGGCGCAATGCAACGTCCGGGGCACGTCTCGACTTTAGTTACGACCCTGCCTCTCTTGGTGTCGGCTCCGTTGACAGGGAACCCGGATGCGGTACCTGCGTGGTGGCAGGGGGCCAGATTCTGCGTCCGCGCGACCCAGCATATTCCGATTTGCTCCGTGCCACGAGAGTAGGGTCCAGGCTGGACATCTGATGTTCTTAGAGCTACGGAGTATATTGACACCAGTATCGAACAAAGGCAAGTGGTCCATGTGATTCCCTTTTCGAGCCCCATGGCGCTTCGCTGTTCTTGCTATCAGTAGGGTGTCGGGATATCGTCACTTCAGGGTTATGAGATTACCATGACTTCATGACTCTACTCCGTATTCGTACACCCTTCTTCGTCCTTGACATCTCAAAAAGTATAAACGCGTGGACGCTGACATCTCAGTAGCCCTACTCCGTACACTCATCACGCTCGTTCCATCCCTCCCGCTAACACCCTCTCCCTCAGAGCTCCAGAGCTCCTGTGCGGCCTCTCATCTCCCGAAATACGGGACTCGGCCTTGCCTCCGCCCTTGTGGCGGCCCGTGACCCAACCCGTTCTCGTCTTGGCCTCGCCGCCTCGAGCGCCACCCACGCCGTGCAACCGTGACCGTCCCTGCGGCCTGAGCACCCGGCGCCGCCATCATTTTCGGCTGCATCCGGCCGGGCCTCCGTCCCTGAACTCTCAGCCATGGTCAATTATCGGCCGCCTCTTCTCGGGTGGCTGCAGCGAGGCTAATCGCCCATACCGGCGCATGAACCCCCCGGGTCAAGTGACCCCGGAATGTCTCCTTGCCCTGTCCCTGGCCCCCATCAGGGGCTCTCTAACAGGAACCACGAGCTTGCACCGGCCAACACGCGCGTCGTGGTAAGCCTCTGAATGCAGACGGACGTCGGCTGGGATGCCATACCGCATGTATGCTACTGTGCTCCGTGCGGCAGTACAAAGAAACGCATCGCCCGGGCCGGTTATCATGCCTCCCTGTGACGCATTGGCTGCTCTCAAGCTACCCGCAACACACCCCTTCCAGTCTGCCGGACCCTTCATGGAATGTCGATCGTGCACAGATGAGGCCGTCTTAGTTTAGCCCCCGCGGACGTTACGTGACCGTATGTGCAGATGTAGCCAACAAGTCAACAGTGAGGCTTGAACGTGGCACTCGATGGCAGTACTCTTTAGATACTATTAATACCCACCGGTATGTAGAGGGAATGGACTCGAAGCTCTTTCCTCTTGGCATCCATACTCTTTCGCCCCAAGCATGAGCACATGTGCTCTGCTCTATTTGGAAAGGCCTAGCTCCTTGTAAAAGGACTCTGTGCTGGGCTCCCTGCCTAAAAATTCTTTCAAAAACTCCAGCTCGTCCATGCTGCCACCGCGCTCCAGCACCGTCCGGCGGTATCTCCGGCCCTCCTTGCCATCCATGGGGTTCTTCTTGAAAAACGAGTGGAACATGTCGGTCGAGAAGACCTCGGAGTAGAGGTAGCCGTAGTAGCCGGCGTCGTAGCCGCCGATGTAGTGGCCAATGTTGGCATAGCGGTTGCCCCATTCACTGCAGAACGAAAATGTTAGTCTGTGCTATCCCGAGAAAAGTTCAATCTTCCGTAGTCTCATGATTGGTCACTCACAGTCCCTTTCCTTGGTCCTCCGGGCCCTTGACACCCGAAATGTCATGTCGAAGTTGGTTCCACAGCCTGCCGACGTGCATGTTCTTGATGTCGTCATGGGACTTGGGGGTGTGGATGGCCATGTCGAAAAGGCCGTAGAGCAGCTGCGTCAGGGTCGCGGTCGCCGAGTTGAAGTGCTTCGTCTTGACGAGCCTCTCGACCATGTCATCGGGGATCGGGGCGTTGGTGTCCCATCGCCGCGAGAGCGCCTTGAGGACACTCGGGGTCCAGCACCAGTTCTCGAGCATCTGCGAGGGCGCCTCGACGAAGTCGTCGACGACGCTGGTGCCGTGGAAGTAGCTATAGCGGGTGCGCGCGGCAAGGTCGTGGATGCCGTGGCCGAGCTCGTGGAACAACGTCACGACTTCGTGGTGCTTGAGGAGGGCGGGCTTTGTCGGGGTCGGCTTGCTGAAGTTGCACACGAGAGCGGTTGCGGGGTAGTTCTTGCTGCCGTCCTCGCGGATGTAACCCGGCTCCAGGTTGAAGTTGGCGTTGTGGCCGTACTTATTGTCGCGAGGATGGAGATCCAGGTACAGGTAGCCGCAGAAGCCGCTGCCGGCAGCCTCGTCGTCCCAGACAGAGTAGATGCCGACGTCCTCGTGCCATGCAATGTCCTCGGCCTTGCCAGTGGGGCTCAGTTTCGCTCGGTCCTCGGCCTTGAGCTCGACAAAGACAAACCCAAAGATTTCCTCAAAAATCTTAAGCATGCCGGCAAAGGTGGACTCAACCGGGAAGTACTGAGAAATCTCGACCTCGTCTACGCTAAACTCCTTCTCCTTCATCACCCTCGAGTAGTAGGGCACGTCCCACATGTAGAGGCTGCCGTCGAATGCCGCCCCTCGCTCCTCGCAATCACGCTTCTTGTAGTCGAGAAGGTGGTCGGCCTCCTTGACGCCCCCAGGGGCAAGGCGCTTCCGCAGGTCACCCAGGAACTCGTTGACGTTGGCCGAGGTCTTGGCCATCTTCAGTTCAATACGCAGGCTGGCGTGGTCGGAATAACCGAGCATACGGGCCGCCTCGTCTCGGAGCCCAATGATTTCCTGGAAGAGCGGCACGTTGTTGCTGGACTACGACACGGATTAGCCCCATTGCTTCCTGCCAGTGCTCCTCACAGATGTAGGTCTCACCTTGTTTGCTTCCGCAATGACGTACGTACGTCTGGTCTCCTCGTGTACAGCATACTTCATGAGGGGGAAGAAGTGGTTGTACTTGAACGACAGCTTGACCTTGCCTTCGTTCTCGCCAGTGCCCTTCTCTAGCTCGTTGACGTCAATGTCGTCGGCGGGGACGCCCTCCAGCTCCTTGGGGGTGAACCAGATGGCACCCTTCTCCTCGTTGAGGTTCTTCTGGCACTGGATGCACAGCTGGCTGAGACGCTTCTGGATTTCCTTGAAGCGGTCGCGCTGGGGGCCAGCGGGCAAGAGGAGACCGTTGCGGATGTACTTTTGGCGCTCCTTCTCCAGGACATGCAGGGGCTCCGTGTCCAGCGCCTGCGAAGCTCGAGTGCCGTAGGCGGCATCGACGAGCTTGAAGATGTCCTCGCGCATCTTGGTCTCGATGTTGAAGTCGTCGAGAACCTCCTCGGCCTTGTTGGAAGCTTCCCGGAGGGGCCCATCCGCCGAGACGTGCTGGTAGAAGGTCATGATCCTCTTGGGAGCGGCCGACTTGTTGTCGTCCATGAGGATGGGCTCGAGGACGTTGGCAAAGGTGGCCTTGTCCGGCTGCACCTCGGCGACGACCTTGTCAAGGACAGTCTTGGTGGTGTCATTGAGCCGCTTGGTCTCGGCCAGGATCGAGTCCGCCGTGGCTGTGAAGACGGGCGGCGCCTGGGGCGGGGTTTGATACTGGGCCCCGGCCATGGTGCTTGTCGTCAGCGGACGATGGACGGAGGCGATTCGCTGTGCTGCTCGAGGCGGGAACCGCAGGTGGCTGACGAGAGAGGTGAGGCGGGGGAGAGCTCTTTGGGAAGCCAGCGTTGCGGCGAGGACGAGAACGAGGAGAGAGATGAGGAGGAGGAGGGGGAGAGGCTTTAATGCGCGGTGCCTGTCCAGCGTGGAGGTGGGATGGAGGTGGGATACGGGATGCGGGATGCAGGAAGTGACGACTGGCGGTTGGCTGGCCAAGCTGCTGTTCGTGTTCGCTGGTACCCAGGTTGGATGCCTGGACTGCAAGGCCGACCGGCTAGCCAAGGCAGACAAAGGGCGCAGGGGTAATCCGTACGGATACGTAGTAATAAGGCAAGGTAGTACGGATATGTAATTGATGGATCCAGAGCAATGCGGGAAGAGCTAGAAAGGCAATCTTGCGTCTGTCAGCACTCAGTTCAAGGGACCTACCGCAGCTGGACGTGGTGAAGCTGCTGAGTGGACACGGCAGCCAGCCGAATGCCCGCCAGGGGTCCTGGGGAGCTCCCCAGTTGGGCAGGTGGTGAGACCGAGGTGGGGAGTCTGGGTGGCGGGGCGTCAGTGCCTGTCCCGCTGCGGAGGGTCAATTGGGCGTCATGCGCTGATGGCAACCCAAGGCATTGCTAATGGCAACGCGATGGCGCCAGTTTAGCGACGAGCCGCCCATACGAACGAGCCTAGATCTTTTGTTCAGGTACTTCGTAGACGATGAATGGCGGGGCAGGAGTGCATGCATCAACGCGGCTTGCCACGCCTATCAGCGCGCATCACGAGCGGCGACCCGTTCCCCGGTGCCGGATACTTCAAACGTTGGCGCATAAACAGTCCGTCAATTGTGTCTCTCTGGCTATAAGCCTGCATGGCAGACTCCCCTTCGCCCTCCAAACCATCCATCTGCCAGGTAGCAAAAAAAATACATATCCATACACACGAGCCCGTCGCGAGCAGCCGTTCGTCTCCTCGCAAGGCTCTCGCCCCGTTCCTGGGTGTACCCAATCCATGTTCATGTACGTGTGCGTCAAAAGGTCACCAAACGCAAGCAAAGCAAAGCAACGCCGTCCCGTCCCGTCCGCAGATGCAAAATAACCGAGGTTCCGTTTGCTGTGGTTCCCGCTCAGTTGGCGAGGATGGTTCGGACGAGGTCTAGTAGCACTCGGTTGTCAGCAAACGCGTGGATCCAGGGGGCAATGCAACAGTCTGCAGGAAACGCAAGGGGCGTGAAACGTACCCGTGTAGTTGACCTGGCCAGAGCTCGTGTCCACTGCCTTGAGCAGCTCGTCCACCTCCTCGTCCGTCATCTTCTCGCCCAGGTTTGTCAGGATGTACTTGAGCTGGCCGACGCCGATGAAGCCCGTCATGTCCTTGTCAAACACCTGGAAGCCGCGGCAGTACTCTTCCGGTTCGCCGGGGTCGCGGAAGCCGCCGGGGCGGTTCAGGATGCGCTGGAACGTCTCGAAGTCGACTGCAGAATCGCGCGTGGTCAGCGCGTATTCCTCCTCGGCAAAGAGACGCAGGATGGCACTCACATTCGCCGCCGGCGCTCTTCTCGAGGTCCTGGATCTCGGACAGCGTCGGGTTCTGGCCGCAAGCGCGCAGCAGGTCGCCCAGGCTGTCTACCGTGACACGGCCGTTGCCGCGCTTGTCAAACAGGGCGAAAGCCTCCTTGTAGTTGGTCGAGGCCTGCGCATCGTACTGGTTAGAAGCCATGGCTCTTTGTTCAGGCGCGCTGCGTTGTGCGAGTGTTCGTGCAGAGGGAAACAACAAAGGAAGCGAGTTCGCGCGTGCACAGGTTTGCTCGTGGACTCGGCCGTGATGCAGCGCGAGGGTTTGGATGTCGCTCGACGGGAGAAGGGGGCCGCTGGCTGGCGAATCATGTGGTCGGGCTGCACTCGCGGGGCTCTTTGTTTACCACCGGTGCTGGGGCAACTCACCATTGTGTTTTTCTGCCGTCAGACTCGACGGGCAACCAAAGCGCTAGTGTCTCTGGGGGGCGCTGCAGGCACACAACACACGCAGGGCGCTGGCAGTGACTCGGATTCTTCGTCGGAGGTGTTTCTGCGGTTCGTGATGGCGGTTTGGGGTCGGCAGTGGTGTTGCGAGGTGATGAAAAGGTCAACAATGGATTGATGTCTCCTGAGACGCTCGCCCCACGTCCATTGCCCCGGGTCCCCTTGCCTGAATCTGACGGGGCAACGGCCGCATCAACCGGACGAATTGTGCAAGCTGGGGCTCCGTCCTCATCTCGTAGCCGGGAGTCCTGGGGCCAATGGACGCCTCCAGTGATGTGGTTTTATGCCAGCACTTGGCAATAGTGCATGGGCCTGCCTCTTTGATAACGCCCAGAATTGTGCACGAATTGCAGGGGTCGTCCATGAAATTGAAATCAGTCCGTTCGCAAAGATGCGGTGAGCACAGCGTTGATGATCCAGCTCCTCCGTACGAGTAGACACTCGAACACGGCTAAACATGGCTACGCAAGTTCTTGTTGTACAAATCTATCTTCGAGAAGCTAATCCTCACCGCAACGACATCTGCCGTCATCATCTCCTCTTGGCCAGCAGAATGTACGTGCCCCAGACCGTCTCGGCCTCGGCATCCCTCCACCCATCGCCCATGGCCTTCCATCGCGGCTCCGAATCGACGATGCGATCCATCAAGATGTCTGCGAGATCCCCCCGTCCGCCCTCTGCCCTGCTCTTCGCCTCCGGGTGCGCATCTCGCCAGCCCTGGAACGCACTAAACGTCCGCACGTACGCCTCCAGCTCGCCCAGGTTGACGCGCTTCCTCATCCACGCCGTCTCCGTGTCGGGCACCTCGGTGGTGTCGTCCCTGACATCGCACAGGATGCGCTTCACGCCCCGCCACTGCGCCGCCGGCGGCTCCACCTCGCGCAGCAGGTTGCGGACCTTGTTGCGCCCCGGCTGCTCCCAGTACGCGTTCATGCCTTCGAGGCCCGGCGCGACGTGGCCGTCTGCGTAGCAAAACTCGTCGAAGATCTTGTTGGCGCGCGGGTGCCCGACGAGGATGTTGTCCTTGTAGCCCCAGAAGGCGAGCGAGCCGCCCGGCTTGACTACCCTAGACAGCTCCGGCCAAGCCTTGGAGTAGTCGAACCAGTGCGCAGACTGGCCCGCCACGACCATGTCGACGGACTGGTCGGGCAAGAATGAGAGGTCTTCCGCGCCGCCTTGGCGAAAGGTGACTTTGGGGTCATCGGTCGTGGATGACGCCTGCGTGATCATGCCCGCGCTGGTGTCGAGTCCCATGACCTGGCCGAAATGCGGGCTCATCTCCCTGGCAATGAGTCCATGGCCGCAACCCAAATCCAGCAGAGTTCCTTTGGGTGATTGCGCATTGTGATATGCGAGAACCGTCTTGAACAGACTTGCCGGATATGAAGGCCTAGCAGCCGCGTATCCCGCAGCTGAGAATGTTGCTCTCCTGGTGATGGCAGTCAGAACATGCGCACATGCCTCCATCTCGGAGGGGACGGCACTTACCCAAACAAAGACATTATGATGCTACAATAGCAAAGGTGAAGATTCGCGATTCCTCCGTTGCGGCCGTTGGCATTATAAGCTCCCGAGACCGTTGTGAAGCTATTGCTGGCTCTCACACCGGGCTCGGCCGTTCTCGGGGTTTACGCCATATCGGGTCGGCGCAATGGATCATGCCTTCGGAACCCCGCAAGCCTACTCGGTGCTATCTTCACAACCACCACCATCGTATTAGTTACTCGCCTCGGACGTATCCCAATCGAAGAAACGCCAATACCAGCTCCTGCATAGTAGCCAGCCAGTGGGCCCTCGTCGATTGCAAAGCATCACACGCACAGCCCACCATGGCCACCGAAGCCTCCGCCCGCAAGTTCTTTACGTCACCCTTCTTCGCCGTCGTCGGAGCCAGCTCCAACCCGGCCAAGTTCGGCCACAAAGGTGCGTGTACATAGAACCCCGGTCTCTCGGAGCATCGTCGTGTTGACTGGCTTACGGTGCACGCCTGGTACCTGCTCCACGACCTCAACGTCACGCCCATCAACCCGGGCTCGTCGCATGTGACTGTCCAGGGCAAGGACTATCCCACCGTCCCCAACCTGTCTGCCCTGCCCAACCCCAAGGAGACGTCCGTGTCCATCATCACGCACCCGGCTGTCACCATTGGGGTGCTCGAGGAGGCGAAGAAGCTTGGCATTCCGGCCATCTGGATGCAGCCCGGCACGTTTGACGACAGCGTGCTCAAGTTTGCTCTGGCGGACGGGGCTTTTAGTTCAGTCGTCTACGGGGACGGTGGCCGCGGTCACGATGGCTGGTGCGTCCTTGTCGATGGTGAGAAGGCGATGAAGGATGCAGGAAAGCTGTAAAGACTGATACGGGATGTGAGCCGTGGCTACGCTATGGCAGTGGGATGGCACGTCTTCTTAACGACTACTTATGGCGAAGGACTGGATATGTCTAACAAGGCCCATTTAGACGGACTACAATGTGCGATGTGAAATCATGACTAGATGCACTAAGTGCATGCCTAGGTATTGCTCACATTCGACTACGGATGACAGTTCGACAGGGAGGCGGCGAGCCCAAGCAACCGCCACATGGTCTCGAAGCAAAAGACATGGCCTTCTGGGGCACGCAGCAAACTGCGTATGCTTGAGACTTCAAAACCGGCTTCAATTGATGCAAAGCCCACCTGCAGCGATTTGACTCTTCGTCTGCTGTCAGTGGCTGCATCCCAGGTGAGCGTCGAACTGGTGGCTTGGTGTCCAGCCCCACATAAACCCGAAAGTAAACAAACGCGGTCATGGCCCACCACCACCACACTGCTTCGCAACGACCATCAACGCCCTCAGCCATCGTACGCAGAGCATTGAGCTCACGGACCAGCTCTGAAGAAGGCGTTTTTGGGCGTTCTTGCGACATTGGTGACTCGTCAGCATTGATGCGCTCTGCATGAATTTCTAAACGCCCCTCACCTCCGTCGCGTCGCGCCTGCCGCGTCTCAATATCCGCCATCATCTGGATCGCGATACCAACATTCGAGCCGACGCAACGCCAGCGTCCAGCAATCGCCAACATGGCCGCGGCCGACATCGATCAGTACTTTTCGTATGATGCCCGCCTGGCATCTTTCCAAAAGAGCTCCAAAAAGAGAGGCTCGACAGCCAGCGGCAGGGGCAAAGCCCTGAACTGGCCGCACAAGCAGATCGCGCCAGCAAGTGTACGCGTCCAACCCTCCTCTTCCCTGCGTCCTGCAGCCATGGCTGACAGTATTGCGATAAGCTCGCCAAAGCAGGATTCTACTTCGACCCCAGCCCCGACAGCCCCGACAATGTGGTTTGTTTTCTCTGCGACAAAGGCCTGGACGGGTGGGAGTCTGGCGACGACCCGCTGCTGGAGCATCTCAAGCACGCGTCCCACTGCGGCTGGGCTGTTGTAGCTGCCATAGAAGCTGAAATCGGCGACTACGAGAAGGCGGATCCGGGCCAGCCTCACATGGTCGAGGCACGCAAGGCCACCTTTGCAGGGAGGTGGCCCCATGACGGGAAGAAGGGGTGGAAGTGCAAGACCAAGCAGGTGAGTCTGGACAACAATGCTGCGGCAGGTTCCCTCTGCTGACCCTTGTAGCTTGTCGATGCCGGGTGGAAATACACACCCACTGCCGAATCCGACGACATGGCAACATGCACGTATTGCCAATTGGCCCTTGACGGATGGGAGCCCAGCGACAAGCCCTAGTAAGCTTCCCCGTCCCGTTGCTGGTATTCTATATGCTGACTCTCGGGAAGTGACGAGCATTATAGCCGATCCCCAGGCTGCGCGTTCTTTGCCCTCATGAGCCAGTTTGAGGGTGCCCCAAGAAAGAAGACTGGCCGCGCCAAAGCCGCGCGTGGATCCAAGGCTTCTCGACTGTCGGCACAATCAGTCACCACCGTTGCGTCCGACGCATTGTCCGTTACAGATGCTACCGCGGACGTGGAAGACAGTGTCCTCACCACTGCATCCACCATGACACAAGGGGGCAGGAAAGCAAAGGGAAGAAAGGGGGCTGCCACCAAGGGCAGTCGGAGCAAAGCCAAGAAGAACGGGCCTGCGGAGACCGAAGTTGTTGATCAACCCGAAGAGGTTGCCCCGGAACCGCAACCGGCAAAGGCTTCACGTGGAAAGAAGAGAGGTAGCGAAGCCATTGACGACTCAGTCTTGTTCATTTCCGAGGGACCAGCACCAAAGAAGCGAGCGACCCGTACTCGAAGCAGCACTGTCACCGATGCTTCTACAGTCATCCCGGACGACAGCGAAATGGCCGATGCACCTGGGCCAGCTCGGAAGAACTCCGCTCGCAATACAGGTCGAGTATCAAACCCAAAGTCGCGAGCCATTTCAACCATCTCGACTGCATCCATGGCGTCGTTGCGAAAACCGACCTGTGACTTTCCTGACGATGAAGAGATCGAGCGTCAGCTAGAGGCAGACCTCGAAAGAGAGTGGAGCGACGACGATGAAATTGCGCACGATTCCGAATGCGAAGCGAATAGGTCCAGGGGAAATGCTGCGGCCCAGAGCTCTGCCGACTATGCCATGTTCGATCCGACTGCGAATGAACCAGACGACGCAGACGTGGATGAAGAGCTTCGGACATTGCAAGCGGAGATGGCAGTCGAGGAGCCGGAACAGCTGCACGTGCCCAAGAAGGGTCGCATGGCCGGCACGCGCAAGGCATCGAAGCAGGCCAAGGCCAAGAAGGCAAGAATTGCGTCGCCGCCTCCCGAAGCTGAGCCTGAGATGCCTGAGCCCGAGATGCCTGAGCCCAGGACTTCTGAACCCGAGATTCCTGAGCCGCCTTTCGAGGAGCCTGTTGAGGATGCGCACGATATCAGCGTTCGAAGCACCGACACAGTGGTCAAGAACGCAGAGGCGGCGCAGACCATGGCACCCAAAAGAGGTCGAGGAAGGCCTCCGAAATCCTCTTTGGCATCACAGGCATCACGGGAGTCTCTTGGTGCTGTGGAGGAGTCACCTGTCCAGCCGCTGGTTAAACGGGGCAGGGGCCGGCCGTCCAAAGCATCGCTGGCGTCGCGAGCTTCCACTGATGCTGTGGAGCTGGTCGTGCCTGTCGAGCCAACTGCGCCCGTTCAGCAGCCGCCGAAACGCGGTCGTGGCCGCCCATCCAAGGCATCATTAGCGTCACATGTCTCCAGTGGTGACGATGAGACGAAACCTGTTGAACCCGTTGAACCCGTTCAGCAGCCGGCGAAACGCGGTCGTGGCCGCCCATCCAAGGCCTCATTGGCGTCACAGGCCTCTGAGGGCGGCGATGAGACCAAACCCGTTGATGCCCCCGCGAAGCGCGGCCGTGGAAGGCCACCAAAGAAGACTAGGGACTCTACGGAAGCCCAGCAACCACAGCCGGCCACGACAGTCGATCAAGAAGCAGAAGCGGATGATGAGGTCGATGTTATTCAAACTGGTGAAGCGCAAGTCGAAGAAGACCGAAATACATTACCGGTTATCATGAAGCAGGGTATGCCATCACGCCCCGGGCTTGCTTCCCAGCATTTAGCCGAGCCTCCATCTACTCCAGCCAAGGTCATCTCGCCAGCACCTTCGGCAAGACAGCCAGCGTTGTCGCCCTCCCCGTCCCTACAATCGTCGGATGCGGAAAACCAGCCTCCTTCATCCAAACCCACTACCAGCGCCACGGCAAAGAGGGTTGTTCTCGCCCCGGTGGCGGAAACTCCCATACGTAACTCTCCGTCGAAGCGCAACGTGCTTGCGGGACTGCAGAGCACCACTCCCTGGACGGCGGTGAACCTTGACGCGGTGATTGGCACCCCGCGGGCCGGCGTGGACAAGGATAACGCGGTTGGGCGCTTGATGAAGCAGGGCAAGGAGCTGACGAGCCCCGAGAAGCGCATGACAGTGGAGGAGTGGATCTACTTCAACGCGGGCGAGGCGGAGAAGAAGTTGAAGCACGAGTGTGAGGCTATGGTGAATCAGTTTGAGAGGGAGGGCACGAGAGCGATGAATGTCCTCGAGGGACTGTCGGCGGAATGAATAGATGTGGGCCAGACTTGGATCACTATGGATGAATGAGACACGTGTATAGAGCATGGCAATGCCTATTTGGGTTGCTTTGGACGGTTTGGATTGAGTACAATGGAATGGCGTTGCTTTGGGCTTTGGCATTTGAATGAAAGTCGAATTGATGAACGCTTGTTGGGACTTGCTCGCGTTGAGTCTTGATGCAAGTACGTCTACGACTAAGGTACTCCTGCCACAGGGTATTGTGTGTGCACGTAGCGAGGAGGAGCTTGAGGGATGCTGTCTGAAGACAGCTTCGTAAGCTAAGGAGGCACTGGTAAGGGGGGGGAGGTTGGATCAGTTGCCATGCTGGACTTGTACATTCGCCACAGGTTTATTTCGTATGAAAAGAGAAGTGTATTACGATGAGGCTGTGGGCCGGCTACGTCGACGACTTGAGTTTCTGATGATGTGTTGTACATGCCAAGTTGGCAACATTGCATAGATGAGATATCAAAGCGCCAAAGATGGGATATCAGAGCACCGCCCGTCACAAATGCCCTCTGCCTCATTCCCACCACAGACCACGTCAAATAGAACCTCCTGTCCGAATAGCACCGCTCTTTATTAATCCCACTTTCCCGGCGTCAGCAGTATCAGAATGGCCACCAAGAGCGCAGTGTCCTCGTCCAATCCGTGATCAGGCGAGCCGTGGTTGGGCTTGACCCACACAGCCATCGCTGACTTCGTGTGTGTAGTTTAAGAATCTTGCCAGCCTCGCCATTCGCGCGCGTGCCGCTGCTATAAAGCAGCTCGCCGACTCCGGTGGTGTCGCGCCCCTGACCAGCAGCGCTGGCGGCTCTGCGGAGCATCTCCGTCTCTTGTCCCGCCTCGTCGACATTTTCGGCAGTGTTCGTCGTACCCTGCAGTCGATCGACGACGCCCTCGAGGGCATCAGCGCTGACACGTCGCGTCTCCGTGTCAAACTCGACCCGGCTTCGACGGCCACCTCTCTGTTCAGCAAGCTTACTGCTGATGCTACCGACGGCAACGACGGCGACGGCGATGGTCTGGATGACTCTGGCGACGACGAGGGCGTGCCGGATTAGATTCCTTACATGCTCAACGCCCACGACTGGGGCCGCGCCGCTGGCCTTGGGCCGCCTCGTCTCGGTGGTCGTAGGGGCCGATCTCACTCAGCTAGGCGCCGAATCTGTCCGGCCGCCTCTCCGTTGGGTCCGAAGAGGTTAGACATGTCCCTGTCTAGCGAGGAGAATGTTCCTGCCGTCATGGGCACCGAGAACGCCCTCTCGGTATGTCCCAGTTGAGTTGCGGGCCGTCGCCCATCGCCTGTGTTAGGCTACCGTTCTGGGCGGGTGTGAAGTCGGCGAGCTCTCCGGTATTTGCTGGTCCAATACACGCCCGGTATCTCAGCTCCTCCGTCACGACCCTCATTGGCGGCAAGTTAATGGCCGGAAATGATGTCGTGCCGTTGGGGAGACGGAGCGGGCTCCGTATAGTCCTCCCGATCGAGGTTACCCGAAGGACCTTCGACACAACAGTCCTCGCGAAAGACGCCATCTCCGCCGCCACCTCCTCCGCCTTGCTGTCCGCTCCAGCCACGCCCGCCGTTGTGCTCTCTCACTGCTTCGTCAAAAGGATAGTCAAACGGGTGAGGGTAGCAATGCAAGACCCGAGGAGTGTCAACTGGGCTAAGGAATTCCTTGACAACCCGACAGGACCACCTGATCTGCCCTTTCTCCCGCAAATGAAGCTCCCAGGCAACACGCATCCTCGTGAGACAAAAGGGCGTAGCCACGATGGTGGCGCCATTCGCACATTGTAGTCCGCGTGGAGTGCCACACACAATTCGCACAGGAACCTCCCATGACGCCCTCCAAAGACACACATTCGTGGAAGGGAAACATGACATGCTCCCGCGCAGACGTCGCCGAGGTGGACCAGGCCCTGATACAGCCTCTGCAGTGAGCGTGGTTGCGTAGACCATAAGAAGCAATGATGAACGCAGCCACATGCTCCTGACGCTGATACAGCTGATCAAAGAAGTGTCCTTTAGGGTGTTCGGTTTCCGCAGGGATACAGACTCGGCGAGAGACGAGCGTACGACCCATGAGAGACTTTTGAAAGGACTTGCTGGCGTACTTCTCGACAAAGCAGGTAAACGGGGTCACATCCCCAGCGTCGCGGCGTATCCCGGGGGGAGCGTATTCCGGCCACATGTCGCGGAAAGCCACTCCGACGAAGATTGGAAGATTAAGGTGACCGATGTTGTTGCCACCAAGCACCCAAGTCTCAATGCAACTGTGAGTCTAAGAAGAGACCAAGGTTAGCAAGAGGGAGGCCATAACACTTGGAACCACCTTGCCCTGCGATAATCATCGTCGATCCGCATCAGCAAAGCATTGCGATCCCGCCGCCCTCCTCGGCCGTGGTGCGGGCCTGGGCGTCCTGGTCGGCCAGGACTCGGACGACGCCGTCCGAGCAGTGGTACGACGTCCCTGTGGTTTCGTTGAAGACTTGGTACAGCCTGCCCACTGGTGGTAACCGGAGTTGAAAGGATCTGGTAGCCCGTGACGCTCAATAGACACGCCCTTGGTGTCTACCCCGTTGGGCTGTTTGACTAAGACATTGATTCCCAAACGCTCTTGTAGTTTGAAACCTTTGTTGAATGCAGTTTCCCAGTGTTTTGCTAGAGTGCCTTCATCTCGTCCCCCGAGCGATGGTGTGTCTAGCCGGGGTCGACGCGTGTTCAACCCTCTATCAGGAAGGCCGGTCTCATCGTTTTGCTTGGTAAACTCGAGGCCATCATGCTGGCGGCGGCCGGCCGGCCGCCAGCATAACGCCAAAGCCCAACCGTGCCAATGACCGCCTAGAGAGTCGATGCCAAGTTCTTGACGTTTCCCACCAGCGTCCAGAACTCAGACGCCGTCCGAGCCTACTCCCAGGCTAACCCGGAAGACGAGGACGGCCTCGTGCAGAAGTTTGAGAAGGCTTTCATGCTTGCGCCGAGCGGACTCGGCTGAGCCGTAGCCCGGCTCAGTGGAGGCCATCGGTACTTGTCGGGGTTCATCTTCTACCCTCCCCCTCAGCCAGGCTTAGACGGTCGTGAGCTGCACCAGCATGCCCGCTATCTGACGGGGATATATGTACAGCTCATAGCATCGATAAAGGAGCGGCCCTTCAGCTGCCTCGGTCGAGACGTTCCCATGGCGAGACTGTGATTTATTTGCTTGGTTGGCGTGGCAGACTTGGCTGGAGCAGAGACTTGTTGACGCAGGGGTCGTAAGAGAGGCACGCAATGGTCCCCATAGGAAACCCCTTCGAGCTCATCGGTGGTAGGGCAGCTTGAAGCTGATTTGACCAAGGGTGCTCCCACGAACCACCGGCAAACCGGACCGCACAAGCATGGCTGGGGTTGTCCCATTCGTCAAAGTTGCCTTCGTTTTCCATGGTCGAGGTTTCGTGTGGCGGCGCGTAACGGGCGCTGCTTAATGTAGGACATGCCATATATTCGCGTAAAGTGGAGCGCGAGATGTCGTACTTGAGCAGGGGTCGGCCAAGCCGTGGTCTGGTGAAAGACGTGGCGAGGTTGTAGTCTGTATGTACAGTAGAAGCTGTAATGTAATGATGATGAGAAGAAAAGGGAAGGAAGGAAGGGAGGTGGGAGGAGAAGGTAGTATATATAGCTGGAGGTGGGCAGTGAATCAAGAGGCATCGGGCTGTGAATTGAGCAACAAGAACAGGCATCAAGGTGATGAAGTGGGGCGAACAAACGGGTTCGCGGTGATTCACTCGAATCTTGGACAAGTACAATAGAGAAGGAAAAAGTCCATGGCGATATGCGCAGTGATTCAGCCAACAGATGAAAGTTCAAGGCAGAAGTGACTTGGACAGTAACTACCATCTCGCCGTCTGCTCCCAGCGGTAAACACGAATGCAAGCAACACACAACCAACAGCGATGACAGAGGCACACAATGCAAACGCTACAACCAGACTGAATATAATATTCCATTATCCAACTAAGTAATCCACAAGGTCCGCCATCGAAGTAAACTCAACACCACGCTGCCCTCCGTATTTTGCACCCAGCATCAATCTGCCACGAGACACGCGCCAAGCCGTCCCAGGGGTGATTCTATCAATGAGCGTCGGGGGTATCTTTTAAACTTCCACGTAGCCGCTCAAAAGCATCATCGAGGGGGCAGCTGCCACTGCAGCCGATTATTCGCGTGCTCATCAAAGCGGATCCCCCGATTAAAACGCAAAAAAATGGTCATTAAAGAGAGTCATGAATGTGGCTGATGAACAGACATGGACCGTGGACATGTCAGGCGAGGAAGGCGGCCAGCACAGGCAGCGCGACCATCATGAGGTTACCACCAATGGCCGGGCGAGGAGCTGCGGCGGTGATGATAGCTGGCTGAGTCGGGGACCCTGTTCCGCTCGCAACGCCCGAGTTCGTTGTTTTCCCCAGACCTCGAGATGGCGTCTCCGATCCGCCTCCTGGAAGACTGTTAACTGTGGAGCTGCCACTTGCGCTGCTCCCGCTGCCGGCCCCGTTCCTCTCAGTAGAACTCTGCCATCCTCCAGAAATGGGTAGCGATCCAGACCCAGAACCTGTGGCAGAAACGGATGGCGCCGAGTCCGTTCCACTGGCCCCTTTAGTCTGGGGAGCTGTGCTGGGGGCTGAAGAGGGCTCGACAATTGCTGATGATCCAGGCTGCGACGTGGCTGTTGTCGCAGCATCGGAAGACGCCTGAGCTGTCGTTGAGGAAGGCTCCGCAGCGGATGTGGTAGTATCTTCCGACTGGTTGGGCGATGTCGAACCGGCAGCAGTTGGGCTTGTCGTGGTCGTCGTCTTCGAAGTCGTCGAGCCAATCAGAGTGAATTCTGTCTGGCTCGTCTCCGCCTGGGTGCTGGTCCCAATGGGCGGTAGGGACGTGACAGCGCTTTCAGGGCCAGACGCCGTTGATGAGGTAGGCCCCGGTCGTTTGCCGTTGCAGAAATCCAGATATTGAGCAAACTCCGGCTCCACGTAGTCTCTAATGGTTTCTTTCGTGGCCCCAGTGTTGGCCAAAATGCATTTTGCGCACTCGTCGTAGGCTTGCCGGAAAGAACTGCCCTCTCTGCATAGCGCGTCCGTTTTGCCGATGGACTGGGCAGTCAACCAGGCATTGTTGCAGTCGTCGAAGCAGATACTAGGAGTGACAGCTCGTTTGCTAAACATGTGAAGCTCTCGCCGCTCGTGCTCTTTACCGTACGGAGGAGGAGGAGGGGCACTGGTGCTTGCAGGAGACGCACGAGGCCAATCTGACAAGCTGGTCTGGGACGCCCAGTTCCCGGTTGTAACCGTCTTCGTATGGCCATCCTTGACTTTCTCGTAGACTTTGAAATCGAAAACTTCATAGGACAAGCCGAATGCCTCTGGGTTCAGATTGAAGTAGCCGTATGAGGGAGGATAATACTGTGTCTCGTTTTTCTTCCAGGTGACGCTTGTGAATGGGGGCGACGGAATGCAGTCTTGCGGGCGACAAAGGAAGTCCTTCAAGGGAGGTCCCGGCCACAAGTTGCATCCATTTGGCTTTGGGGGGTTGCAGACGAATCC
Organism: Tolypocladium sp. Sup5 PDA-1; assembly: GCA_000750105.3. NCBI lineage: Eukaryota > Fungi > Ascomycota > Sordariomycetes > Hypocreales > Ophiocordycipitaceae > Tolypocladium > Tolypocladium sp. Sup5 PDA-1. The sequence goes on from JPHH03000026.1 coordinate 165,115, forward strand.
CGGCTTGCAGCCAAAGGTAAGATCCGAGTCCGTCGGCAGCGGAGCCGAGGAGCCCGTTGGTGACGGGCACACCGTGACGTTGAATATCGGCGTAACTGTGACCGTTCCGGCCGGAACCGTGACTGTCGTTGGGCCAACGACAAACGTGGTCGTCGTAATGGCGGTCGTGCCGGGAAGCGTGGTCGTGAACGTCTTTCCGCCCTCAGTGACCGTGATGGTCTGTCCAGGAAGCTCCCTGGTGAGAGTCGATACGATAGTCGAGCCGGGAAGAGTCCTCGTCTCTCCCGGAAGTGTCAGTGTCGTCAGTTGCCCCGGAGCCGTGACGGTGGCCGTCTGCGTGATGAGCTTGGTGACTTGGGTCACCACTGGGTAGCTGGTAGTGAAAGTCGAAACGGTGGTTATGTACGCTGTGCTGATGCTTGTAGTTACCACCGTATGGTCGGAAGTAATAGTCACGGGGTACTTGGTTGAGAAGGTTGTCGTTTTTGTGTATGTGGTGGGCAGCCAGACTGTTGTGGACGTCGTGTGCACCTGAGTCACTGTTCGCGTGTCTTCCACTGTGGTTGGCACCACCGAGATGGTCGGCACTATCACAGTCTTCGTGGTAACCGACGGCGTAATGACCGTCACAGCCTTGGTCGTGGTCGTTGTCCGCCATTCTGTGGTTGTTATGGTCTCGCAGTACGTGTCGGGATTGGTTGCGAGATCCCGGCCCTCAACGAAGGATGCCGCCGGGAGACTAGCCTCGCGCTTCGATTTCGGTACGCAACTGTCGTGGGTTAGCCGCTGCTTATATCGGGAGAATATGTTTCAGCTTGGGCAAGAGAGTGTAGGCCAGTCCCGCACGTCTCTTGCCGGACAGCATCCATTGAGTTTTGGTCTAGAGCAGTCAAGTCCATTACTTACTTTTTCACGGCAGTTACAGTCACGGGGTAGGACTGGGGAGCAAGGTTAGCCAATGAACTCATCAATTCTTGTAGCCGTTGCTACTTACAGTCGCAAAGGTTGAAGTAGTTGTCGTCGTGGCAAATTGTGTCGTGTACTCCAACTTGGTGGAAATGTCATGCTGGGTAATTGTGGCAAGGACCTAGTCCGTCGACAACGTTAAGCAGGCGGCCAATTTACATGGAAGGGGATCACGGACCGTCGATGTCGCATAGATCGTGGTGACTTCGCTGGGTTCGAGTCAGTTGGGTGACGACAAGCCAGACCGGACCAGACTTACTGGATCGTTTCCCTGATGATCGTCGATGTGCATGTGCAGCAAGTATCACACTCGGCGCTAAACATCTCCACGCGAAGCATCCGATCGGGCGAAAAAGGGCCCCCTTCAACCGTTCCGTTGTCAGGTGAGGCAAGGACGGCCGAGGCAAGGGTGCCCATGGCCCAAAGAGCCGTGCCGAATCGCATTTTGAGCTGAGTTGAGGACCGGACTGGACGACGGGGTCAAGAACGGCGCGCGACTGTTAGCGAGTGTGTAAGACACAAGGCGCGAATTCGCCTAGTCTTATCAAGTGCAGTCCCGACTCCTGGCGCAGAAAAACGAGAGTTTGCGACAGCAGGGCAGCGAACGTGTGTGGGGGTAGCCCGACGTAGATATGCAAAGTCCGGAGCTCTGAGCTGAGCTTACGGGAGACGGCACAGCGCTTTGCCAAGAAGCACCACCAACGGTGCAAGTTGAGGTCCAAGCTGCAGGCAGAGTCACATAGGTAGATGGCTCCGTGGAGCAATCTTAGCCGTGGAAACCAAAGTCGGAGAGATATAACCAACAAGTTTACAACCGAGATGACTTTGTTTGCCGCTTTGCCAGAGTCCCAAGACAGTATGGAGGAGAAGTCAGTCAATGTTATGCGCGAGGCTCGCGAGGGGGGGATTGGGCAAGGCACAGGTCCGTCGATACGACGATAGACAGGGGGAGCATCAGAGATGCCCCTGTGGACAGATCTTTGGGCATGTTGAGCTGGAGCCGATATGCGAGCGTAGTCATGGCCAGGAGGCCCGGCGACCGCGTCCCCAGAGAAATCAAGCTCAAGAAGGTACTAAACAGCTGTGCGACCTACATGCAGAGATTACGGCCCAGTGGAGCCCGCACGCAACCACATGGACATGGCCTCCTGGTCCAATGCGGAGGGCCGTCTTGGGTTGGATTGGGCCACGGGCCATGGCAGACGAGGCACATACATGCCGAGAAGAGGTGGTGCATCCGCACTTGGTACCCGTTTGGTGAACCGCTAGTCCGTAGACAACGACCAGACAACTGGTTCCACGTCCACTCAGCCTCGCGGCCACTGACCTCGGGCGGATTCTCTGCCGTAGATGCTGGACAAAGTACAGAACTTTGGGTGAAGCAGGACAGCATCAATCGACTTGATTGGAATCAGCTCCTCGGGCTGAGAAGCGGGCTGGTACACACGATAGGTAGCCGGCTCAAGAACTGCTCGGCATTGGCACTGGCAAAGCAAGTATACCCTCACCCATTCTCCGAATGGATACATGAACTCGTAGTAGATCCCGGCCCAGCAGCCAGGGTCTGTGCGGGGCGGCGGGACGAGGGTGGGAACAAACAAGAGCACTTGCGGGGATAGTCCGTACGATAGAGATCCAATACCTACTCGTATGGCCACAACTGGGGTCTGATAAGAGCACGTGTGGTTGGCTCTCGTAGCAGCCCAGTGAGTGTCTACTCGTATGCTCGCACGGCCCGGACGAGCCAACGTGGCAGAATAGATGAGACAGGCAACTGCGCAACGCAGCACAGTATCGTAACAACAAGATTTGCCACTGATGGCGCAAAAGCAGGCACGTCCGTGTTGACTTGCAGCGCAGCTCGCGATGTACTCGTAATGGGCCGCATCGTGTTGCTCCGTGCAAAAGGACCACACCACCGTGGAGCCGAGCTGCCCGCAGCCTTGTGTTGCACGGCATCTGCCCGCACGTACGGATACGTATGCATCAAAGAGAGCCCGCTGCCGCGCCGGCGGAAAGGTGGCGGTTGCAAGGGTGTCATGCACGTCGGCATGGGGGTCGGTGGGTGCAACGATGGCGTAGTAAGTACTGCATGTACTTGAGTACATCTCGTACATGGGTAGGTACTTCGTACCCTGGGTGGTATGCGTGGTATGCGTGCGCTCCGCCCGGACAAGGCAATGAATGGTCTGTAGATGCACCGTGGACGGGGATGACACGTTATTGTATCCGTACGTAAAAGGCGCAACCAGCACGGGGCAGCAAGCCCCAGGCACACACTTCGAGGATGTGGCAGAGGCGAGAGTCGAGCCCAGCAGCAACGAGGGACGGGCGAGTCAGTGGGAGGGGCCACGGCTGGATCTCGCGTGTCGGTTGGTGATGGTGTTAATGATGATGTTGGTGATGATGGTGAGGAAGGGAAGAGGAGGACACGAGGAGATGAGAGAGCGGTTGAGCGGTATTCGTACGAAGTACGAAGTACGTCGGAACCTCTGCCGTGGCTCCACCCGTTTGGGCAAGAGCTTGTTTGCGGGTTCCACAACGGGAACGGGCCTGGAACTGACAGCTCGAGACCTCATTGGTTGCCTCGGTTGCCTTTCCAGGTAACCGCCGAGGCACCAGGCCCAGCACCCCAACTGCGAAGCATCGGTGCCACCTCACAGGCTCACCCTCACGCATCTCTCTCACCCATCTCTCTCACCCATCTCTCACCCATCTCTCACCCATCTCTCACCCATCACTCCATGTCATCACTCCATGTCATCACCTCCACGACTCTCATCACTGCTCACTGCTCACTGCTCACTGCTCACTACTCGGATCCGAAGGCCCTGGAGGCTGGCGCTCTGTTGGCGGCGACCCCGCACAGCCCTGCCAGCGGGGCTTATAGCTGGCCAAGCGGCTTGAGCTGTCACCTCCCTGCCAAGCAGCCTGTCCCCGAGGCCACCAGCCTTTCTATTGTTGCTGCCCCTCATGTTGGTTCTGCCTCTTGCAACAGCACAACCACGGCCCAACAACAACAAACAAACCCATCATCTCGGGTCCGGCAGAGGCCCAAACGTCAACGGTCCCTTGCAGCAAAAAAGGGACGCGCAATTCATGTCCCGGATGGGCCGTTAGCACACACAGCACCGTCATGTACTTCGTACCCTCCTCGGCTACAGCTCAGCAGGGCAGAGCGGTCGTTGTTGGTCGCACCGGCTGGATATCCTGGCATCATGCACTGGCCTGCCATTGCGGGCCTCGTACACTCGTCCATCAATCAGCGTCAAATGAAGCTGCAGTCGACATGCAGTGAGACCTGAATCAGGACAAGCAACTCACCCTCCTTGATGAAGCTACTCCCACCCATCGGCGCCGCTGATCCCGCGTTGTTGGCGCCGGCCGTTCGGCGGTTCCACAGTCTGGGTGAGCAAAAGTCTTCTCACCCGTGTCTCTAATGCGGCGCTGCATACGGGTTTAACCTCATCGACCGATGCTCTTGTCAGACTGGCTACCTCGGCGTTCTAGAGCAGGTCCCCGTCTGGGTTGCCAAGCGGCATACACAACTCGATCTGGCTGCAAAGCCCCCTCTTCCGGGCTCCGTCTCCTTGCGCTTCCATATGCTTACAAGGCACAGTATCGGGCTTGGCGACGGACAATCTCCTCATCGGCTGCCCTGCATGCCTTCGCAGCGTCATCTGGCCAATGTCCATACCAGGGCCGCCAACGGCCATCTGGGAAGCTGTGCCGATTCAACACTCCCTTCGGGACCTTGCGTACGCTACTCCATGCAACCGGGCAAGGACCACGACAATGTTCTAGTTCTGCGGCCGTGCTGTATACGCGCGGTTGCCTGCGAAGCACTCAGGAAAAAGTCGCATTGTCTAGGTTCACCTGTTGCATGGCCAGGGTATGACGCGAGGCTCCATGCTGCCCTCCCCATCCCCCTGCTGACCACCACAGCCAAACAAGACTTGCAGAAACGCCGGCTCTGGCGGTCGAATGGAACAGCAGTGGCATCGGCATCCTGCTTTGTGCCACTCCGGCCCTCACTGGTACCATCTTCCTCGGTCCTTCCGCCTGCCTACCTCTGTGCGACTCGAGCTGCAAGAGCATCGACACGGGGCACCTTGGTGCATGATGCAAGAGAGACGCTCCCACGGAAAGGCCCCCCGCCTCCTGCATCAAGAACATGACTCCTCTATGTGCTCCGGCCCTCGACTTTTGCCACGAGCCGTCACGAAGGCTTGGCGGAGAGGTGGGACTCCAGGCGTTGCATCAAATGCTCTCTTCTTCGCACCCACCAGGGCAAGCCCGTGCTTCCTGGCCCCATGCCTGAATCCCTATGTACCTTGTAATTCGTAGCAGTTGCCTCTGAAACGCGCTGTTGGGTGTCTTTCCTTCAACCCCACCATCGTCCACATCGTCTGATCTCAGTCTGCGTGGTTATCTCAATTGCTTTTCGCGGCGACTCACCCCAACGTAAAACACCATCTCAATAACATTGAGCGCCACTGAGAAAACTGGCCATGCATGGTCGCGTCGTTGGTGCAAAGTTCTGCTGAATCTGACGGTGCAGCTCCGGTTCCCGCAGCGCGATTCCAGCAAACGAGCGCTGCGAGCAGCAACGTCCTTTCCCGAGGCGCCTTGGGGCAATGCTCACCCTGCTTTCCTTTGACTTACGGCTGCACTATTTTATGTCGGCTTCTGCACGTCAAAGGAAGCTGTCCCAATGAAGCACCACGGTGGTTTTCCCTTGGGCCTTTATGCCGTGTTGGCGGCTCGATGTGTCGCCCAGTTTAACAATTGGGTACCCCATCAGATCAACACAACCATTTGCTACTGGAAACAGCCTCGAGGTAAGACTTCGACATGCTTGACATGTGGTACTTGAGTGGTGGGGGTTTGCATTTGACTGACTGCGGTCCGCAGCGGCTTTGATACGAGATACAGTCTATCTCGACGGAGGCAATATCTGGTGGTCGCCTGGTCTCGACTCAGGCAAGGTGGGAACCGTCATAAACCCGGGTTCGTTAGTATCATAGTAGGTTTGAGCCGAGCTCGAGCTGACTTCGTTGTAGGCAATTACCAAGGGCTGATCCTCACCTACAACCTGAGCGAGCCCTTCTCACCAGACACCAACGTCACAGGCATACTACTTAAAAATGAAATTTCCAAAGCAAGAGGGGGCACAGCAAACGGCATCAGCTCAGAGCCCAACTACTACGACGGGGCCATGCTCGCCAACGATGCCGAGTTCTACCTGTATGGCGGCGCTGTATTCAGGAACGAGAAACTGTACGACGATCCCGCTGCGAACGCGGTACTGAAATACCAGGCATACCAGTACGGGGTGAACAAGCCGCTGTGGCAGAAGGGCTTTCTTGACACCCGTCTCGGCGATGGACTCACTCGATACATCGCCTACGGCGCGGCTGCCAACGCGCCCTCGGAAAACAAGGCGTGGTACTTTTCAGGGCTGAGTTCGCCGACCCGCGGCCCCATCATATTCAATACGGGTCTGAACGATTCCGCCAGGGCGGTAAACATCTCAAACACCCTCATCAGCCTAGACATGAGCACGCAGCTCAGCGAGGAATGGAGCAATAGCACGTTGCCCAGCATTATCAAAGGGCGGTCGAACGCGGAAGTTGTCTGGGTCCCAGTCGGCAAACAAGGGATTCTCGTGGTGCTCGGTGGTGTAACATACCCGGAGTGGGCTACCTCCGTGCACAAGTCAGCGAACGCAGACGCAAGCGTGAGTGCAGTGACAACTCCAGGCCCCATGTAAATTTTCTAACAGGGTCCCAAAGGCAAAAGAAAGTCCAGAGTTTATGAGCACCATTGACATCTACGACGTTGCTAGCAATAAATGGTACAAACAACCGACAAAGGACGGGCCGGGGACTCGGAGCAGGGGTTGCGCAGTCGTTGCTACTGCGGCCGACCGCTCGAGCTTCAACATTTACTATTACGGCGGCTTTGATGGGATTCATCCAACAGACGATTTTTACGACGATGTCTGGGTTCTCTCGCTGCCCTCGTTTACGTGGACGCAGATCAACAACGGCACTTCGATTCACGGGCGAGCGGGCCACAAATGTTTCCAGCCATATCCAGATCAGATGATGGTCTTTGGGGGTTATGCCTCCGAAGCCGGCAACCTTCCCTCGTGTTTGGACAAGGGGCCTGTTGTGATTTTCAACATCACTAGCGGCCAGTGGATGGACTCGTATGATCCGACAAAGCACGGCGCGTACGGCGTTCCTGAAAAAGTACGAGCAGCAATAGGAGGGAATGCCTCTGGTGGCGCAACGGCCACCAAGCCGGTGCCTTCCGGATGGGCAACGAGTGGCCTCGGCGACATCTTCGCACAGAAATACGATACCAGCAAGATCACAACGTACTGGCCGTATGGCACTGCACCCGCAACGGGGCGGCCGGACCTTCCCAAGGACAGTGGTGGTGGTGGTGGCAGCGACGACAAAAAGCACATCATTATCCCCGCAGTGGTCGTTCCCATCGTCTTCCTCGTCGGAGCCGGCCTGATTGCCTGGCGCTGGCTCTTGACCCGGAGGAAGCGTGATGGTAGCGTTTCCAAGGAGTCAGGCTCGGACGAGGCCGCTTTGCGAATCCGATCGTGGATAAGGGGCCAGCAGCCTGAGAAGGCGATTACTGTGACGAGTTCGGACGCCGTGTCCCCGAGCCCAGAGATTGGAAAGACGCCTTCCGTTGCCCCTATGTCGCCTGAAACCGAGCGCTCTGTTCACCATGAGATGGAGGACACGCAAGTCGCGGAACTGGGCGGTAAGTCTTTTACATTCGCTGATGCATTGAGAGCACCGCTGCTAACATCTGCAGACACGTCTCCGCCTGCAGAGTTACATGATACCGGCCTCTCGCCCATCGAGGTGATCCAAAAGCACTCCAACTTCGCCCAGAACAAGCCCCGCTCCCCGACCGATCCCTCGCATAGCTCGTTTTCCTTCGCCGACAACACGAGCTTCGTCTCCCGAACATCTGGCGCCGCCAACAGCGCCCGCGTCGACTCGCCGCTCCTCGGCAACTCGTCTCCGCTCGTTGGCGTCTCCAGGCCTGCCGCCGGCGACTCTGGTCTTAGAGGGCAGATGCAAACCACGCACGAAGGCCATGAACAGGTGATTTCTCCTGCTCCTGTCTCGCCGCCAACAGCGGGTGAAGTGACCGCAGATGACTATATATCAGCGGGAGAGGTGGCTAATTCGGCGAAAAAGAGCGTGTTTCATGAGAATGAGGAGGACTTGGGTAGATTGAAGTAGGGATTGGTAATGCTTTGGGGCACAGGTTTCTTCTTGTTGTGTCATTTTTACGTACACGAGTTGCTCTCGAACACCTTGTAGTTTTCTTGCTCTGGAGCACATCTAGGCCGCAGAACCTCTGATTCTAAATGTACCTTCTTTTATGTACCTTCTTTTGGCAAACCCGACAGTTGCTTTTCCATGACCATGTGATCCGTTCGTTCAAATACCGTTCGCAGTACTCCTTGCCCATGATCCAAATGGACTCCCTCGTACCACGACCTCGCTCCGCGGCCCGTTAGACCTCGACAATCTCATCATCCTCGTCTTCCTCAATCTCCTGCACCCGCCCATTCGCATTCGTACCCGGCTCCTCCTCATCCCGCATCAAGACCTGCACCAGCCGGTCGCACGCCTCCCGCACCGCCTCGTCGTCCACCCGGAGATGCGTCTCCCGCACGATGGGGTACACCCTCACCTCGCGCATCAGCTCACGGCCCTCGCGCGTGGTGGTCAGCAGCGTGAGCGTCTCGACGTGCGTCTGGACGACGGTGCTGTCCGGGTCGCGCCGCTTGTCCGGCGGCAGGAGCTGCAGGTCGGGCAGCATGGCCATGGTGTCGTCGACCTCGTACTCCTCGCTGCCGGTGATGGGCAGCAGCACGTAGGGCAGGATGTCGATGCCGCCGGCGGACAGGAAGGACGGGTGCGAGGCGACGTCGAAGGCGACGTTCTTGATGGTGCTGGCGACGCCCTTGCGGCGCACGTCGGACTTGTGCTCGGTGAAGACCTTGAGCTTGGTCAGGGGGATGACGCCGTCGTAGGGCTGCGGGTTGACAAAGAACTGCCGGATCTCGGCGTGCTTGGCCAGGTCGGCGAAGACGTAGGCGAGGTAGTCGAAGTTGGCCTTTTTGTTGTACGCGCCATCCTGGCCCTTGACGAAGAGGTCCATGAGCTGGTCGAGGACGACGTCGTCGGAGCCCAGCGCCTCGGGGGCCTGCTGTTTCCGCTGCAGAACGGACTTGATGCCGTCCCACTTGGCGAGGTTGGCGAGCAGCATGGCTAGCAAGTTGGCGTTGGGCTCTTCGGGGTTCTGAAAACGGGAGTCAGTAGTCGTGGCTTGCGTTATGGGAGTAAGGGGCCTAGGACTCACAACTATATACGCAAACACCAGGTCTAAGAACTTTTCGTCCTTTACCAGCTCGTCCAGCACTTCCGGGTCGCCGGACAGGTTGACCAGTATCGTCAGGACATGTTCGGCTATTTTCTGCACAAACAGTTGTCAGTCCGCGGCCCGGGGCGCTGGGCTGAGATTCGGCGGTTTCCGACTTACGGGATGGTCTTTGATCAGGAGCTTAAGGTTCTTGATCGGCTTCAGCTCTTCGGCCTTGAAGATTGCCGGCTCAGCTGTCGCGTAGGGCACGAGGTTCTCGGCGGCGGCGAGGCGAATCTGGGGGTTGGGATGGGTGATGAAGCCCACGAGCTGGAGGTCAAGGCTGGTCAGCAACCCCTCATTCTAGGTAGCATGCCATGAACAACTGCTGAACAGGCATTTACCTCTTCAAGTTCTGTCGGCATTTTGACTTTTCAACGCCCCAATGTCTTTGAGCTGATGAGTTAGATGTGGCGATGGTGTAGTTGGTGATACTGGAGGGGCATTTTTGATGGTGGGGGTTCAAAGCCTAAAATTCCAGCGTCAGAAGCAGCGGTCCAGGCTCTGTGGGACCCACTGGGCTCACTGGGTAAAGCACGCGACAGCCTCATGTTGTAAGCCAGGTTCACACATTTTCCAGGATCTGGCTAGAGTGAAATGGTTTTGAAATCCAAAGAGATGAGTAGAGAGTTTGGCTTGTTAAAAATCGTGCTATTTCCTTATGAGCTGCATTTGTGGAAAAGAGATATTCTTACGGATACAGGGGGACGTGGCTTGTCGACTCAAGCTTGGCAAAGCTGGCACAAATCCCGACTGTCGAGGCGCACAATTTTTTACAAATTTTATTGGGACTCAAGCCCTTGGGCAAATCATTCACTATGCAATTCCCTTTTCCTTTTCCTCTTCTATCTTGGTACATGAGATATTACAACCTCAAGGTTATCTGGATGCACGTCAGGTCCAAAAGCGGTGAGCTGGACCGCACCTTGCTGGGCGCCGCGCTAAACCTAAGTTAGAATGAGGGGTGGCAGATCGATAAGACACAAATTTTTGATTTTCCGCCCACCGCCGCCGCCGAGCACAACTCCATCAAGTCGCACCCGTGATATCTTGAGCTGCCCTTTTCACAGCCCAATCGACACAAGATGCCCAAAGCTACGACTCCCACGGCCGGCCGCCCGGCCAGGCGCCACAACCCCCTCGAAGACGACATTGTCGCCACCGGCGTCCTGCGTACCAAGCCGGCCAAGAGAAAGTCCAAGGACGTTGAAGATGCCGACGAGAGCTTCGTCGACTCCAAGGCGTCCAAGAACATCCTACGGATAGGCCGCGAGCTTGCCGAGGAGGAAAATGCGGAGCGCGCGGCCTCCATGCCGGAGCCTACAGTCGACAACTTCGGATACGACTCCCGGTTCGACGACGCCGCCGCCGACGAAGAGGGCAAAACGTACGACGACGATGAGGCATGGGGCGATGAGGAAGAGGTGGTGGAGGAGATCGAGGTGGACCCCGAAGACCTTGACATGTACAAGAAGTTCATGCCGGACGAGGAAGACGACTTGTTGAAGCACGGTTGGGATCGCAAGCCCACGGGTGAGGAGCAGGGCGACAGCGTCAACCTGGCGGACCTGATTCTGGAGAAGATTGCCGCGCACGAGGCTGCCGAGGCGAGAAAAGACGCTGGTTTGCCAGTTGACGAATATGAGTTGCCTCCGAAGGTCGTCGAGGCTTACACCAAGTGAGTCGCACTCTCAAGGAGCTGACAATGCGCCTTACTGACTTCAGCAGGATCGGACAAATTCTGTCTCGCTACAAGTCCGGACCTCTCCCCAAGCCCTTCAAGATCCTCCCCACTATTCCGCACTGGGAGGAAATCCTCGAAATCACCAAGCCTGAGAGCTGGACGCCCAATGCCTGCTACCAAGCGACGAGGATCTTCGTCTCCCACAAGCCCTTTGTCGTACAGCGGTTCCTGGAGATGGTGATCCTGGAAAAGGTCCGCGAGGACATTTACGAAAACAAGAAGCTCAACGTCCATTTATTCAACTCGCTCAAGAAGGCCCTCTACAAGCCTGCAGCCTTTTTCAAGGGCTTCCTGTTCCCACTGGTGGGCAGTGGGACCTGCACTCTTCGCGAGGCTCACATCATCTCGGCGGTCCTGGTTAGGGTATCCGTCCCTGTTCTGCACTCTGCGGCAGCCATCAAGGGCCTGTGCGACATCGCCGCGCAAGAGGCATCGCAGGGCAGCGAAGGCGGTGGTGCGACAAACATCTTCATCAAGGCGCTGCTGGAAAAGAAGTATGCGCTGCCATACCAGGTCATCGACGCGCTGGTGTTCCATTTCCTACGATTCCGCAGCGTCGACCCGGCGAGCATTCAGCATGGAGACGCCATGACGGGTGTATATGCTGAAGGCGACGCCAAGACTAAGCTGCCCGTCATCTGGCATCAGAGCCTATTGGCATTCGCGCAGAGATACAAGGGAGACGTCACCGAGGATCAGCGCGAGGCGCTGCTTGACCTCTTGCTGAGCCATGGCCACTCCGCCATCGGCCCGGAAGTGCGGCGAGAGTTGTTGGCCGGCCGAGGCCGTGGCGTCCCTCTGGAGCCGCAAGAGCTGGGCCTGGATGGAGATGACACCATGGCCATTGACTCTTGATTGATGGAACTGCCCCAATGGATGCGAAACAGCAAGACATGAGCATGATGTTTGAGAGGTCATGTACGGCGTTTGGAGCTTGGGCTGCTGGGCTGTGATCCTTTTGGACACCCGAGGAGGATGTTCGACTGCACAAGGCAGCGAATGCAGGAGCGAATGCAGGAGCGTTGCCAGGTCGATACCAATTAGAGCAGCCTTTCTTAAGAGACCAATATTTAGAACTCATCCAGGCGTTGGCGCCTGCCGACCCGTGCTCGCGGAGTCAAGCGATATCCAAAATCGAAGGCGAGGGGCGATGGGACAACAACAGCAAGGCGATGGATGGCACGCCAACTCCCTATATCTTACGGTCAGAACCGCCGCCACCGTCGCCGGCCCCTTGGCCGTCATCCTACCCGACCTATGAGTTCCGACCTAACGTACCTGTGCATCCCTTTCCGCCGAAGCGAGCGCCAGTGTCTCCGCCTGCCCCTTGCCGCCCTCGGCCCCAGCATCCTCCCGTTCGGCCCTATAGACGTCGTCAAAGCCACGGCTCCCCCTCGTCCGCCGCCCACTCTGCCGCCCTTCCTGCTGCGGCCGGAAGCCAGCAAAGCGAAGCCGGCGCGGCCGCGCCTTGTCAGGGGTGCCATGTCGGACTCGCTCATTCAGAGATTGATGCTGCCCGGCAGTCCTAGCGACATCAAGTAGGTGGACGAGGCGCTCCCGCTGGCTGTCTCGTTACAGCTGGGAGATAATGAGACGAGAGTTCGGTGCTGACGGCTGTGGATAGCTACTTCAACCTCCCCTCTCAGTCCTTCTCCACGTCGCCACTCTTCTACCTCACCTTTCCCACGCCTCCCCCCGACACCTCCGACGCTACCAGGTTTAGCTGGCGAAGGATGATGGCCGACGACGGCGCGTCCTCGGCCTCGGCCCTGCTCGCTCACTCCCACCCGCTCCAGCAAAGCAGCGGCAGCGTCGCAAAGTCCTCTCCCCCCGGCTCCTCCTCCGCAACACCAACAGCATATCACCCGGCCGCGTCTCCGCCGCGCCCGTTCGGCGTCGACCCGCCTCGCCCGCCTCGCGATGGACTCGAGTAGGTCTGGTTTCCGGAGGGGTACTGGGCCGAGCGACGGCTCGTCGAGGGCGGCGTGCCGCGCCAAAAGAGCAACGCCAGCTCGCGCTTCTGGAAGTGGCGCTCGCGTTCGACAAAGTCGGCGAGCGAGACGGACCCCGCCGTGGCCTCGCTGCTGTCCTCGCCGTCGACGAGCGTGTCTGGCCCGCAGCAGCAGGCGGTGCGATCCTATGAGGCGCCGGCGAGCCCGTTTCTGTCCGAGTCGGCGCACGTGCTCTCGCTGCAGAACCCAACGAGTATGGTGCTGCCGAGCGGGTCGAGCGAGAGCCTTGTCATGTCGCCCTGCTCGGACGAGGCCAAGGATGGGAACGTGGCAGAGGTCCGCTCTCAGGAGACTGTCGTCGAGGCCTCGTCCCCGAAAGCCGTCTCCACCGCGCCTGAGCACCTGTCCGCCAAGCGATGGTACGCCAAAGCCAAGAAGGAGCTCGAATCCAAGCTCAAGCCCAAGAGCCACAAAAGGGTAGCGACCCTGCCGAGTACCGCGTCCGGCGGTTGAATGTAATTGCGTGGCTCACGCGGATACAGAAACTGCGTGCTCAGAACGTCCACATGCCCACCGACGACGACGACGGCAACGACTCGGCTGATCCCATCATTGACGGCACACGCAGCTTCCTCTGGTCGCAAAACATCAGCAAGAGAGGTACCTGGTTCAAGGACGACGCCGGCACGTCCAAGGTCTCGCGGAAGCTGTTTGGCAGGGCGCCGTGGCACCGCAAGGGGTCCGATGGCTCGTTCAGCTCCGTGGGCAGCTCGGTCAGGGAGGTCCTCCGGGGTGGCACGCCGCCCGCCACGCCCATTTCCATGTATACTGCCATGGACTGTACGTTTCGAACACTCATACTGTCGGTCCAGGCGCGCGCTGACGGTAGTATGCAGATAGCTTCAAGTCGGCAAACAGCCAGTTCCCCGGTGGAGTAAGCAGCCTCGCGTCTCCCGCGTCTCTCCCCCCCTGTGTGTCCTGATCCTCACAGCCGTCTCAAGGAAGCCGTGCGCGTCAGCACGCCGCCCCTCGACGAGGACACGGCCGACGGCAAGCCGCGCGGCTTCTTCACCTGCATGACGCCGCCGGCAGACGGGCCCGGTCCCGGCAACGGCAACGGCTACCACGCCAGAAACAGCGACAGCCGCGGCACCAGAACCAGCGACAGCCTCACGTCCACGCCGCCCACGCCCCCATCCGCCCGCCCCGCCTCCCGCCACGGGTACCGTAATCGCCGCACCAGCCTGTCCGCCCAGACGCGCGAGTGGTGGGAGCCCATGCCCCTGCGCACCAATCGCCGGGAGCCGCCCGCCGTCGCGCCCGGTGGCTTCAAGTTCGACGTGCCGGAGCACCTGCCCAGCAGCCCGTTGTGCCCTGCGAACTTCCGCCATGCAAGCGGCGGGACGGGGATGTGTGTGTACCATGGGCGGAGGAGGACCAAGGCGACGCTTAGGGATGGGAGGAGCCGGGGAGAGAGCTCTGGCTCTGGCTCGGGCATGGGCCGGGGAGAGGATAAAGCCAAACAGAATAATCATAAAAGAATCATAAGTCGGGGATAGCGCTACACGTTTGGTAGGGTATTGAACTAGATACCGAGAAAAGACATTTTACACACCATCGCTTCTCTATATGCCAAACAAGATATGCCCCCTTGCTGTAGGTATCATGGAAATAACATACTCCGTGCGTCCATCTGCGCCGTGGAGCCCCCCCCCCCCATGACAACTCTATACCCCTCTCGTATCAATGTCGGAGTGCCGTGCCACGTCTCAAACGTGAGAAGCACCCTTGTACTCTGTCGGCGCCTTCAACGGATCATAACTCGAGTGCGGTCTGTCGGAACCGCCGTACGCAACCCCGATCTCTTCCGTCCGCTGCCCCTCGTATCGCCCCGCTCCAGTATCGTCGTCCGTCGCATGGGGGTATGGGGCCCGGCGCTGTGCCTCGGCGTCCACGTCGCCGGGTCCGCCGGCAACTTTCCGGTCGTTGCTGGCCCAATCCCCCGTCGAGGTCAGGGGCACGGACACGGGGGCGTACGGCTGTCGACGGCGCTTGAAGAGGTGCGCGTTGCGCTTGATGCCCTCTCCGTTGATGTGGGTGATGATGAGGACAATGGTCCAGACAAAGGTGACGGTGGGCAAGACCCAGGACGTCTGCAGAAATTCGTAACACCTATCGGGATTAAACCAGAGCGTAGCGGTGAGGCCCAGGCCGAGAGCCAGGAGGAAGATGATGACGAGGCGGATGATTGGCCAGACCCTCAGCGGCGTGGTGCGTGCAACGAGAGAAAGGATAATCATGAAAAAGAGGGCGCACCCGGAGGCGACGTAGCCGTATGCAAACTGCGCCGTGTTAGCACCAACTCCGCCTCACGAGTCGCCGACAGTCCGGATAAAGCATACCACCAGTCTGTAGCGTTCCCACGTCTTGTCCTGGAGCTGACCTTGGAACCCTCCTCCCTTGATATCGTTGCTCGCCGTAGGATCCTTGGTAGTGATGTCGCTTTCGAGGTTGATGCCAAAGTTCGCAAACAGGGCATTGGCCATGGATGACATGACAGCATTCAAGATATTGATGAAAACCTGTATCCCCTTGGAATCGTCATCGTCGAAGACCTTCTCGTCCTCAGTCTTGAAGTACTTGACGAGGTCGGGCCAGAAGTCGTCGGGAATCTGCGTGAAATTGGCGATTGCATCGTTGACGGTATCAAAAGTGCTGTGGACTTTAGGGGGGTAGAGCTCGAAGAAGGCCTTGACGGTTTGGTTGAACTTGTCCTGAATCTCCTTGCTCGTGGCATTAGCGACCGATTCGACGTCTCCTTGGTTTATACCTATCGTGATACGACTGAGCACATCAACGATCTTGGACCAGATGAGGTACTGGGTAAAGCCCTGCATGAACAAGACGAGGGAGAGGTGGAACGGCAAATGGATGCTCGTCCACAGCTGCTGCCGCCAGGCGGGGAGGTAGAAGGAGGACCTCAGCCAGTCGAAGTAAATCAAGAAGACGAAGTAGATTGTCGCGGCCGCGGCCGTTACGAGGCCGATTGTCACGGCGTCTACGGTACGATAGTCATGGTCAGCCTTGTCACTGGCAGGCGGAGGCGAGCGGCAGGCCACTTACTCCAGGCGTCTGGCGTCTTGACAATGGTCACAACTTCCTTTGCAACCTGGACGATGCCATCGCCAAGCATCATGACTGTCAGGAGAGTCATGCGCTTCATCAGGTGCGTCTTGGTCAAGCTGAGGACTGGCGAAAAGTTGGACAAGAGGATGGTGAGAATGCCCTCGGCGCCTGAAATGAAGTACCACGTCATAAAAACACGGCTTCTTTCACGCTGGAAGCGAAAGGTGATGCCGAGGTAGATCAGTGAAGCGACGACGTGGACAGCGGTCTGGAGGTAGAGGGGCAGGCGGGCCTTTTTGAACTTTCTGACATGCCACAGCGTGGTCGCGTACTCGACGGCTAGGCAAGCGCGTGAGATGGCGAGGATAAGCGCTGCAGCTGTCAGTTCAACGTAGTCTGGAGGTTAACGATGCCGGGATTGTACGCACACATGGACCTCATGGTTGCCATATGCTGGTTAGTCGGGTCGAATTTCGGGGCCACCACTGCGAAGCCGACCAGCACGCCAAGCTGGATGGCTCTCGTCACGCGGGCTTCATTATTCGTCAGTCAAGGGCATCCGCTGGCCTTGAGATGGAAAGCCTCACCGAAGATGCTGTCTGTAACAAAGCGAACGTCGTAGAGTGTCACCAGGAACCAGGTCAACCACAGCAAGCTTAGGCACGGGAAAGTCAGTAAGAGTCTCGCAAAGATGGCGGCAGCCTCAGCAATCGACGGCTGGAGGGGCAAGCCCTACCAAAAGTAACCAACATAGGCCTTGAACCGGGCGTGGTTGGTGACTTCTTGGTTCTCGGAGAAGACATTGTAGTTGGCTGCGAAGAAGAGGTCGAAGAAGAGCTCCAAGAGGGTTGGCTCCTCGTGCTGCGGGCGTACACGGTCAGTAAGAAGCAGCTTGTCGAATGGCCATCGCGCAATGGGCTGGAGTGACGAACCCGCGCAAATTGGGGCAGATCATCGTCGTGGTCGTCACCATGTTTGAACTCGTGGTTCTCGTCCGGAGAATGAGCCGGGCTCCGGTCCTTGTCGCCGCCACCAGGGCCGACAAGGGGGCTCTTGAAAATCCGGAGCTTGTCGGGCAGGTGCAGGTGGTGGTGGTGGTGGTCCGGCATAGTGCTAGCTGTTGCGAATTACCGTTGTCGCCGCAGTCGAGCCGACCCGAGAGGCACCGCTAGGGCTGAGGGGAACGACGTTATTATCATGAATTTGCTTAACGACATCGTCATGGTTGGAGGGGAGCCCGAAGACTTCTTATGAACCCAAATGCTGGGACACAATGGGGCATTGGTACGGATACTCCGTACGGACTAGTCCGTAAAGACGGTCGAGAATCATGCCCCAGCAGAACCGCAGCTGCTAATCCGTAGTCGGAACCCTGCCCAGACAGCAAACGAGAACGGGTGCGTGCGTGTGTTGGCCCCACCGACGGACCGGCCGAGAGGGTGCCAGTGGCTGTAGTCCATACTCGTAGTGTCATTGGCGATATGGCAGTTCCTGAGAGGTACGGAAGACGGCTCGGGGCAAGCCATAGATGCCTGGCGGCGGCTGGATCGAGCTGTCTTGTACCACCGAGTACGTAAGAGTCGGCACGTCATCTTGGCAGACATGAGACGCCAGCAAAGTCGAGGTATCCGTGCTTTGTACTTGATCGTTGAAGATTCGGAACTGAGCGGCCAAAATGCAGGCAGGGTCGGATCCCTGCCCACCCCATCACTGGCCTCCATGATCCTCGTGGATAGCCACAGGGCTGAACAAGAGTCCTTGGAGATGACTCGATTAGGGAACACGCCCGCATCGCCCCCAGCGCTGCCGGCGACCCGAGGGTCGGGGAAGGCTCATCCACAAGACTGACGATGATGCATCAAGGCCGAGGCCGCTCTGGCGTGGCACAGCAACTGCATTGGTATTGGATTCTTGGTATCGCACTCGGCCGCTCCGCTGCGCTGGTGATGGATTCATTGGACTGTCTCCCCTCGTCAGAGGCGTTGAACGCGTGCCAGTGCTAACGATGCGACGATGCTCGAGACGCAATTCCAACGCCACCCCTGGCTCTGAGACGGACCGCAGCCAATGCCGAAACGAGGGCGCCACGACGTCCTGGACAAGAAAAATGAGCCCGCTGTAGTCCGTAGTCCGTAGTCCGTAAGCACGGCCGCACCCGGCGCCGCTCGGCCGTTGTCCGTAGATTGCGCTTGTAGTCTGTAGCTATCCTCGCAGCGCATATTCGCACGAGTTAATTACTCGGTACTGTGGGAACCGCGCAAAGTCAAAGCCAAACGCCGAGTAAACCTTGACGGCGGTCGCTGCATGAAAGCAGCCCATCGTGGGGCAGTTGGGAAACGATAATTTCGAAGGATCTCACCCACAAGGACTAGATCGGGCTCATGGGCTCCTCTCTGGCAGGGCTGTGCTCGTGGAGGATGATTGTGCGACGACGATTCGCACGACTGAGGGATGGGTTCGAGGCTGTGCCCCTTCCCTGTACGAGTACGAGTACATGCCGAGTTTGCTGTTCGGCATCGCGGGCTCCTCGAGCAGGAGGCGACGCATTGGCCAGGATGGCCTTTCCCCTGTGGCGCACTGTGGCTCAGGCCGGCGCCCCTGCTAGTGCGGGATGGCAGCTCTGTGCTGTAACGTGCCTGCCCCGGGCCGGAGGTGGCTGGCGGCGCGTTAAATTAAACGCGTCTAATACGCGCCACGCCGTGAAATTTCCGTCCCTGATGACCGCATTGGCTCGACGTCTGGTGGCGTGCAACTCCAGTATCCGTATCCGTATAATGCAACGGCATTGCTGTCCAACTGCCGTCGATTGCCTCGCATTTGCAACCGCCTGAAGCTCCTCCTCTCCCTTCCTCTCCCCTGCCGCCTGCGCGCATCGCCGCTGCGCGGGATGGCCATGGACCATGATGCTACGACGACGCCTACCAACCGAAAACGAATCCTCCCCCAGGCAGACCCCGAACCAGTCCCGACGCCGGCGTCCATCAAGCGACGCAAGCTAGACGATGCGGGTGCCGAGTCTCCGTCGACCCCAAAGGCATTAAACGCCATCGCCTCAGCAATCTCGGGCGTCTTTGGATACGTCCGCCAGCAGCCGAAGCCCGCAAATGGCGACACCGCTGCCACCCAGGTGCAGAGCCCGAATGGCCACGGTCTCGCTCCAAGGCCCCAACCGCAGGCTCCAATCTTCCCCAGCCCCAGCCCGCGGCCGGCTATAAAATTGGCGGCGCTCAGAGGGACGAAATGGGACAGAGGAGACCTCGGTGATGCCAAGATGGCAAAGAAGCCGGCGACGACGCCGAGACGAGCTTCGGCCAAGTCATCTCCGGCATCGGGCAAGGGACGCGGTCGATCACAGAACGGCGGGCTGGACTCACCCTCGAAGGGGCGACCTGGCTCTCTGCTGAACGGCTTCACCACCGACGACGGCCCAGAATCCATGGACGAGCTTGCGGCAGTCGACCAGGGGCCCGACACACCGAGTCGCGGGCACGCAGCGCGAAACTCCCTGCTTGGATGTACCAGCAGGATTCCGGCGCCAAAGGGGATTCTCACGCCTACAAAGAGAAGAGGTCGCCCGCCGAAGAGCGTCACCTTCAATAGAGGGCTCAACGGTGAGGTGTACTTCGACGACCTCCCGAAGACCCCCAGCGCCAAGAAATCACGGGCATCTAAAGCCAAGAGGGCCGCGGAGGAAGAGGACGACGACGAGATTCGGTGCGCCATATGCTCAAAGGCAGACTCTAAACCGCCAAACGAGATTATCCTGTGCGACAACTGCGATTTCGCCGTTCACCAAGAGTGCTACGAGGTGCCAGAGATTCCGGAAGGGGACTGGCTGTGCAAGTCTTGTGCGCAGGAGGACGTCCTCAAAACGCCGAGCAAACCGACAGATGCGCCCGGCGCCAACGCCACTCCTGCTGCCGAGGTACCGGATATCCCCAACTTGAGCCAGCATTTGCGATCATTCCAACGGGTTCTCCTGGACCGATGCTCGGGTCGACGGCGTATACGGATATTTGGGCAGGAGGAAGCCTATGAAAAGGCACGACAGCTTGTGGAGCAGACGGTCGGGGCCGGAGAAGGCAACTCGATGCTCTTGATCGGGCCTAGGGGATGTGGCAAGACTACGGTAAGATGGCCGAGGACATTGCGCCCCAATACATTTCTGACGTTTCCTGCAGATGGTTGAAAATATCATTCTGGACCTGTCACAGGAGCACCGACACCTGTTCCACGTGGTCAGACTGAATGGCTTCATTCATACAGACGACAAGCTCGCGCTCAAGGAGATATGGCGGCAGCTGGGCAAGGAGATGGAGGTTGAGGACGACCTTGTGAACAGGGTGAGCTACTCGGCGCGCCATGCATTGAGCAGCATGAGGGTTTCTAACACTTCTCCAGACCAACTACGCAGACACCATGGCATGTCTTTTAGCGTTGCTCTCGCATCCATCAGAAATCATGGCAACAGACGAAGGCGTGACCTCGCAGTCGGTCATCTTCATCATCGACGAGTTCGACATGTTTGCCGCGCATCCCCGACAGACCCTCCTGTATAACCTCTTTGACATTGCGCAATCCCGCAAGGCGCCCATCGCGGTGCTGGGGTGCACGACTCGCCTTGACGTTGTGGAAATGCTGGAGAAGCGGGTCAAGAGTCGATTCAGCCACCGATACGTCTATCTGTCGCCGCCGAGGGGACTTCCTGCATACTGGCAGATCTGCCGGCAAGGCTTGATGATTGATAAGACGGACGTGGAGAGGGAAGGGGTTGACGTGACGCTGGAAGGGTACGGAGAGTTTCACAAATATTGGACTCATAAGATTGAGGTAAGTCGGCAAGCCTTGGTGTACCAGATGAGGTATGTTGGCTCACGCTGTGCGATGCAGGAACTTTATAAGCAGAGGGCGTTCCAGAACCTGCTGCAGTACCATTTTTATACGACGAAATCGGCGTCGGCATACTTCACGGAATGGATACTACCGTTGTCGTCGCTCTCGGAACAGAACGTGACTCTGGATTGCCCGTCGGCTGGCTCAGAAGCCACGTCGCTGGCGCCTCCCGACTCGCCGCTGCACCTCCTGTCCACGCTGTCGGACCTGGATCTCGGGCTGCTCATCGCGGCAGCGCGGCTGGACATTATCGCGCACACGGACACGGTCAACTTCGCCATGGCGTACGACGAGTACAGCTCGCTGGTGGGCAGGCAGAGGGTGCAGTCGGCGACGTCGGGGATGCTGGCGGTGGGCGGCAGCGCTCGGGTCTGGAGCCGCGGCGTGGCGGGCATCGCGTGGGAGCGGCTCATCTCGCTGGGGATACTGGTACCGGCGGGCATCGGCGGCGGCAAGGCGCTGGGGCACGGCGGGCTGGACGGCAAGATGTGGAAGGTGGACGTGGCGCTGGAGGAGATTCCGATGGCGGCGAAGCTGGGCAACGCGCTGGCCAAGTGGTGTCGCGAGATATGATGCAGGTAGATATTGATGGTGTTTTGCTGCCATTGCAGGCAGGGTATACATGGATAGCGAACATGGCTGCATTTGCGACAGGAGACGAAGCGCCAGCGGCTGAATAGTGGCTCAGCCTCTATGTACTGTATGAGATTCAAAATAGCAAAAAAGTAAGCATCTCACATTACCTTATCCGTACTCCTCTGCTGCAATGTGCCGAATGATGTCGAGATGGAGGCTAGCGCCGCCCGGAAGTGTGGTGACTGGTCATGCCGCCTCGGCTAGTGGAGATTCCGCGCCAGCTTGGGCCAAGAATAGCAGCACACGCACGGCCGAGAGCCGCTGCGCCATGGCCATTGTTCGGATGCGATGCTACCCTAGACCTCGGCAGTGCGCCAACTGCCGCAAACTGCCTCATGTTTGTCGCCGTGGGCATTGTTTCTAAGCTCTCGTGATTTACATTTTGTTATACATGGTTCTTAGTTTTGTTTGTTAGTTTGTTAGTTTGTTTATATTTGTTTGTTCCTGTGAGTTGGGATCCGTAGATGAGGTGGCGTGTACATCAAACACGGGGCGCGCGCTAAGCGCCTGGACACTCGAGAGGGAGGACCCGACATCGTGTGTGTGGTCTGGGCTGAGTCTCCAGTCCAACTTGAACTTGGAGGATACATATCCATCAACGGCCCCCCGTCTGCTGACGGCGTCAGCGCAGGAAACGCCTCACGTCCCACGAACGGGCGGCCACGGCTCTGCCGACTTCATCTCATCGCACCCACTCTCACTCTACCTCACCACCTCGCATCCCGGCGTCATCGTTTCATCGACACCAACAACCGTCTCCCGCCACCTCATACAACACAACACCACGCAGGATACTCCATGCGAACATCGCATCACCATGTCCAAGCGCACCGTCTTCACCACCATAACCCCCCTCCCCCCCGGCATCGCCCGCTCCGCCGCCATCGCCTTCCTCCACGACCACCTCGAGATGATCGACCTCAACCCTCTCATCGTCGCCCGCGCCCGCATCCCCCCGCCCGCCAACGCCGCCCCCGAGGAGCGCGCCTGCACCTGGTACCGCCTCACCGACAAGGTCTCCTACCTGCCGGGGGGCCTCGCCGCCAGCGACGTCAGCTACACGTGCGCCTTCCACGACCTGCCCGCGGGGCTGCAGACGCACTGCTACGCGCCGCTCGGGCTCGACATCCGCGACCGCTGGTCCGTCGGCGGGTCGCTGCCGGGGGAGCCGCGCGAGCCTGTGGAGCTGGGGCTGGGCGCGCCGGCGACGGGGCTGTATGTGCGGGAGGACGTGGACATGAGGTGCAACATCGTCATGGCGGGCTTTGTCAAGAAGACGCTCAAGAAGTCGCACGCCACGCTCGTCGAGGCCCTCGCCGCCAAGGCCAAGAAGATCGCCGCACAACAGCTGGCGCAACAGCAGCCGCGGCAGCATCTTCTGTACCCCGTCGGCAGCCCGCAACGACTATCCTGGCACGGCAGCATGCCGAATCTCCAGCCGCAGCCGCAGCAGCTGCCGCCGCATCAGCAGCAGTATCCCCGTCAAAGCTCCTCCTCCTCCTCCTACGCGGATGTTGTGAAGCCGCTGGGACAGTATCCTATAGCGGTGGAGATGGCGGACACGAGTCTGCGGCGACGGACGGCTGAGCTGGAATAGGCGTGCCTCAGCATTCATGACCAATAACGACAGCGATACATTCCACATTCTTGAGCGCGGAAACTGGCATCTTCTAGCGAGACGGGGGTTCAAGATGGACATTCACATATTCACCCCAAGGCAGCGAGCGTGGTTTAATCGCAAAACGTGTCCCATTACCCCCAACCATATCTACGAGACGGAGAAAGAAAAAACCTCCCCTCGATACATGCAAATATTACTCCAAGAAAACTCCCAATCCCCAAGAAACCTCAACAATTAACTCCCGAAATTAGCCAACCGCCCCGGCCTGTCCAACCCTAATGACACTCGTCCGAGGAGAAGAGAAGAGAAACCCCCAGAGAGCCCGACACAAGATACCGCCTCATACCGCCTCTTACAGGGCAAAGTAGCCGACAGCGCCGGCCGCGGCTATGGCTAGCCCGTACGCGCCGGTGCGGCCCTCGGCGCCGGCGATGACGGGGGTCGTCGGGCCGGGGGGAGCCGGCGGCTGCGTGGGCCTGTTCTCCTTGGTGGGCTTGGGGGGAGGAGGAGGGACCTTGGTAGGCGGAGGGGGGACGCAGGTGTGGCAGACCTACACGTTGTCAGTCAGTCTCTCCGTCATCCAACATCATGAGATCAAGGGGGGCGGGAGCATACCTCGGTGATGGTGCACGGGCAGTCGGTGATGGTCAGCGTCGTGGGCTTGACGACCGTGAAGGTCTTGGTGCCGAAATGGAAGGTCGTCGGCTCTGGGCAGAAGGTCGTGAACTTGCTGACCACCCTGGTCGTCGTCACCACCGTCTCGTTGCGGCTCGGCCTCCAGGGCTTGTGGTCCTTGTCATGGTCGTCATGATGGTCCTTGTCATGGTCGTCATGATGGTCCTTGTCATGGTCGTCATGATGGTCCTTGTCATGGTCGTCATGATGGTCCTTGTCATGGTCGTCATGATGGTCCTTGTCATGGTCGTCATGATGGTCCTTGTCATGGTCGTCATGATGGTCCTTGTCATGGTCGTCATGATGGTCCTTGTCATGGTCATCATGATGGTCCTTGTCATGGTCATCGTGGTCCTTGTCATGGTCATCGTGGTCCTTGTCATGATCATCGTGGTCCTTGTCATGATCATCGTGGTCCTTGTCATGATCATCGTGGTCCTGGTCACCGTCCCTAGGTGCCATCATGCGGGCGTTGTTGGCGTCCCTGGGTACCATCATATGAGTGTTGTCGGCATCCCTGGGTGCTATCATGGGAGTGTTGTCCCTGGGCGCCATCATGTTCGGCCGCTCGGCAATGCCGGCCGCCGCCGCCGCGACGCCGGCCAGCGCCGCGATGAGGAGCGTCTTTCCGTGGAGCATCTTGTCGGATTAGAGTTCTGTCAAAGAGGGTTTGGCAAGTCCGAGAGAGCGACTTTTGGTATTAGAGAGAGGAAAGCGAGTGTTGGAGATGGAGTCTGAGATCTGCTTTCCGTCTTGGCCGCAGCAGATGCCGCTTTTTATGCTCCGTCTGCTCACAACAAATCTCCGCCGTTGGCAAAACAAAATAACGAAGAATATCTCCGTCAGCCTTGACTGTTTCTCATGAGTTTCGGTGCTTCGAGACACGCTCTGCCCAATCATGCCCTCGCTGTGTGTTGCCAAGAATGGTAAACAGCGTCTGTCACCCTGTCCCGCATTCCACCCCCTCCGCTCGTAGATTACCATCGTGCCAAGCACTGCCTCCGCAGACGACGACAGCCCACGAAACCCGAGCAACAAGCCTCACATTCCCAGTACAGCAGTGTGGTGTTTAAGTCATTTCGGCGACACTCAAAGCCTTGTCTTTCTCTTGAGCTAAGCTGCCCCCACCCCGTGTATGGTATCTACAGCACGTCCGTATATCCTCACACAAGACAGGCCTAGGCTCAGGCGGTCGACTTCTGGGGCGCGCGATCCAGCGTCTGTCTGTCTGTCTGTCTGTCTGTCTGTCTGTCTGTCTGTCTGTCTGTCTGTCTCAGTCCGCCAACGCAGACATGAACCTCCAGATCCGGATTTGGTGCAGGCAAAAGCCATCGCCCTTTCCCACCCGATCCGACGAAATCACGCGTTTGATCCCTGGCGTCCGCGCTCTGTCATCCCTCGTCCTTGTCTCGCTTGCTCATCCAGAGCAGCCTGCCATCCATGCTTGCAATCATCCCACCACCTCCAGCCGGCCAGTTGGGCCAGCACTCCGAGTGTGCTCCACCCGCACACGCCATCCATTGTAGTACCGTGATCGTCGATAGGTGACCTCGCCCCTCTATGCTCGGTTTGCCCGAAACGCCCCGTCTCCGTGTCCAAACAGCACTCGACAATCAATTGACAGAAAGGAAAAAACAAATGAGGCAGAACGCAGTAGAAATATCGCCGTGTGCCACGGGTGTGTAGCCAGGCTCGAACACGCTGCAGGATGCCGATCCGCTGCGGTGGATGAATGAATTATGAAATGAAATGAAGAAAAGAGCAAAACCTCAGTAAATGACGCATGAACACCGGTTGATGCAGAGGTATAGAGTGTAATCTAGAACGTCTCATGTAGACCGTGTAAAGCGAAATGCTGCCACATCGTGATAATAGCCAATTCGTGACCGTGCGCGCGTGTTGGCCGCATAACTCGCCTCGAGTTGCTAGCGAAGCACACACTTCGAGCCCGCTCTCGCTTGGACGAGGGTTTTTCGTCCCGCGTTTTACTTGCGGTTAGAACGGCTCTGGCTCCGCTCGGGCGCGCGTCCTGTTAGGTCGAGGTCATAGTTCCGCAGCTGTTGCTCGTACTTGGCGTTGCGGAGAAATTTTGGTACCGAATCCTGTTCGTATGCAAGTCAGCATTATCCTTCGTCGGCATTTCCCAGACCTAGACGAGGAGAAAATATCACTTACGCTAGCCATGAGCTTGAACACCGCGTTCTGGGCATCCTCGAACAAAGATGTCACCTCCTGCAGGGTCTCGATCATCGTGTTGTCTTGGCCCACCGCCTTGGTCATCCGGGTGGCCAAATTGTTGCGTAGTTGATGGTCAATGTTAAGCTCGCAGGGAGAGCCGGGAGCCAGGAATGCATTGTAGATGCCGTAAGCTTGGGCCATGATC
This sequence comes from Tolypocladium sp. Sup5 PDA-1, assembly GCA_000750105.3. Taxonomy (NCBI): domain Eukaryota; kingdom Fungi; phylum Ascomycota; class Sordariomycetes; order Hypocreales; family Ophiocordycipitaceae; genus Tolypocladium; species Tolypocladium sp. Sup5 PDA-1. The sequence continues at coordinate 191,580 of JPHH03000026.1, forward strand.
TCCTTGATGGTGTCCATGGACGTGGCCGTTGGTGTCTTCTGGGCTTGACGGATGGCAGCCTTGCACCCGCGGACGAACTCGGCGACGTCCTTGTAGAACGACAGGTTCTCCTCGCAGTGAGTTTCCCGCAGGTTTTCCCTAAAGAGCAGGCGAAGGGCAGGGTCGTTGAGGATCTTTTCCAGCCGCTGCGTGTTCGAGTCCCGGGTGATGCCGTTTCGTTGTGAGCCCGTACCACCCTCACTCTCCGATGCCCGGCCTCGCGAGCCGTTGCCGCTGATGATATCCTTGCCTCGCTGGGTGAGCTGGTAGATTGAGTGTTTCGTCGGCTGGAACATGTTGTAGCCGGTATTCTGCGACATAAAAGCACGGTCCTGGGCCACGGCCTCGATGAAGCCGTACTCGACAAACAGGGTGGCGATTTCGATCGTCTCTCGTCGGTCGACAATGGTGGAACAGTCCATCAACCAATCCGTCGTCGCCTTGCCGGTGAAGGTGTCGCGGCACGCCTTGCCATTGACCTTGCGCTCGGCAGCCATCTTGACACCAGTGAGACCGTCCTTGTAGTCGTGCAGCGAATCGGAATCGGCGGCAGTCACCGTCGCCTTGATGTTCCGGCCATCGGTACCGACAAACCTGCGGAAGATGACTTCTACGGTGCCCAAATCATTGAGCAGCTTGTCGGACATCTGGTCCCTCTCCAAGATAACGAGCTGAGCCGAGTTCATGCTCGACAGCTCCGCAACCTGCTTCTGTTGGATGCCATTCCGCGAGCAGAACCTATCCAGCACGGTGACTCCCTTGGCAGTGAGTTGCCATACAGAACCCTTCATGTTGTATACTTGTTGGTACTTTCCATCGGCAGACTCAATGAAGCGGGCCTCGACGAAGCGCTGGCAAATTGACCTCGCCATGTCCTTAGCCATGGAGAATGTCGTTGTCGTCGTCGTCGTGACAATTCTGGAGGGGTCCTTGGGATCCGGCATCCGGTTTGATTGAGAAAATTTCAGGGATCCAAGGTTGTTGATAGCATCCTCGGACAGGAAGGTGTATTCCACTTTTGATAACCGCACCCGGTGAGCCGAGAGCGGCAGTAGACTGACGATGAGAGTGGCAAAGAGGTCCTTGAAGTCCTGTGGTTGAAATCGTCAGTAAGATGAGTGAGATCCCGCAGAGTGCGATGTGAGCGAGGGAGAGGCGGTATGCGTCCCGAGCCGAGATCTCATGTCGAACATAACCACAGATCTTGCAGCCCAGCGCGCAACGACAGCCCTCCTGGGAGCAGGCCACATACCCTCGTAAACGGCCGGTCATCGTCAGTCATGCGCAGCAAGCGCGACGATGTTTGGTGCATCTTGCTATCGGGGCCAGGCAACCTGATGGGGGCGGGTTGCCCAGGGTCTGTCTCAGAGTATGGCTGAGACGGCGGGTCCTTGGCCGGTGCAGCGTGAGCCGACTGCCTGAAGTCGACCTTTGAGCTGGACGCCAGTGACTGGCTAGCAGGCGAGCTCTTGAACGTGGTGCTCTTGTTGTCCGGGCTTGCGGGCTCCGAAGTTGGGAGAGAGCTGGGCACGAGAGAAAGGCGGGCCAGCGCCGAGTTGGATTGGCGGGGCCGAATGACGGGGTCTGAGAGGCTGGCGATGGCGCTCTGAGTTCGGTCCAAGGCGGCGGCGGCGCCGGTGAGCAGGCTGTTTGACGAGCGCTGAGTCTTGCTTGACACAGAGCCCGTCGACGGCGTGCTGGTGTGACTGTGACGATGTGAGGAGTGGTGGTGAGGGGCGACAGTGAGGTCGGGCGAACGCTCTGAGACGGAGGAGCGCGGCGAGCGATGGGGGTTGTGGTTCTGGAGCGACGAGTGCTTCTGCTGCGGCTGCTCCTTTCTCGTATGCGGAGGTGGTCTATCGGCGGCAGTCGTGGGAGGATGTGAGAGAGCGGCCATCTGACGGAACGAGAAGAGAAGAGGTTAGAACAAGTGGTGACGGCAGCTGGCAAGGTTGAAATAAAAGGCGAACGAACGAGCGGGCGAGACGGCGGCGTGGGACAAGCTTGAGATTGGGAGATGGGGAGGGCCTAGGAGAGTACAAAGTACCCGTACCAAGCGGTTGTGGGGGGGGGGGGGGGTACGCCAACGACGAAGTGGGCGGGCAGCGAGGCGAAGAAGACTATCCATGGGTCGCCACGGAGTGACAGGGCCAAGGTAGCCGATACCTGCGGTGGGGGGCAACAGGGGGCCTCAGAGGGGGGGAGGGGGTGGCTGCAGCACTCGCTCGCCAGCTTTTTCAGTTACGGGGACGGTGTACAGTGTGCACGGCGCTCAGTGTAGCGGCAGACGCTGGAGCCCTGTGGCAGCAGCTCAGCAGCGGGTGGGGCGCTGGAAGCCACCAGCAGTAGGGACCCTGGTTCCCCCTAACCAGGCCAGTGAGGTTGGCACCAATGCACTGGCACTGGAGGAGGCTGGCGAGACAGAGCCTCAGAGGCAGCTGTTTGCTTGGCCTGTTGGTTTGCCCTTGTTGTCTGTCTGTTGCCTCGCCTGCCTCGCGCTGCCGCGTCTGGCCACGTGCAGGACAAGGAAAAGGGAGATGGACAAAATAAACTTGGAAGTTCTTGCGACGAACCAACAGACGACGGGGTCCAATGCAGTGACGTGCCGCACTGGCGTGGGGTTGGGAAGGTCTGCGTCAATAGGTAGTTGCCGAGGCGGGGGACAGGCGGATGTGCAGAAGACGAGCCCGACGAGGGGCAATTCAACGGCGACGCGAGTTGCAGATGCCTGCCAGTGCCGTGCGCTGGGCCTGCCGTCTTTGCCTTGTGGCAGCTGCACGCTTGATCGAGTGCCGAGCCCTTGTCAGGCCACGATGCGGTGCCGACGAACCCCCAGTCTGATGTCGATGCTGACGCTGAAGCTGATGCCGATGTTGATGCCGATGCAGATTGCAGCTACAGGCGGGATGCTGTAGAGGGCAGAAACAGGCGGTAGTGGTGCTGCTGCCAGCCTCCAATCGCTTGTGGTGCGGCGCCGAACAGTGCGAGCGCTTCATGCACGGAGCTTGGCCGAGCCAGGGCTGGCCCACTGAAAACCCCCTTTACTGCATGCCTGCTTCTCCGCATCCACTGATGGTAGGGAACCATACAGGGCGCGCACAGTACGTCTCGCAAAAGCCGAAGCATTATCCCCGCCAGACGCAGCCGCACGCGAATCGCTCGGTAGATGGTGGTGTCCCATTTCGTGTCTGTCAGACTCCCGCGCGTCCTCGCCCGCATCCGACTGAGCGCTGCTGGGCTGGGCCACCGCCGTGCATCGCGTGCATACGAGTACGCTCTCACCCACCACCCGCGCAACGCCCCGGGATACTGTCGGACCAGGGAGTCAAGCAGGTCGTGTGAGGGCCACGGTACCGCGCCAGCAATTACCACAATGGCCCTAGTGAGCGAGCAAGCGACCCAGCGAGACAGGTCAGGCCAGTTCGCTTACACGCCACCGCCATCCATCCGTCGCCGGCGTTGGACGGACAGCCACCATACTCGAAACGATGAACGGTCGCGAACAGCGGCCGCGGTGGGGTGGCTGACACGGACGTTGCTGGCCTGGCACTGTCACCGCCAGCAGTAGCGTCTGGGCAGGGCTCCCGTCGCCGTACCGTCCATAGGTAGGTAGGCAATTGTCGTTGGCGGTGCATCTCGTGTGGTCGAATGCCCGGACTGGATGCTGCCGCTGCACCAGCACGCACGCAAGCTGAGGTGCATGGCAAAGCGGACCTCCCTCGTGGGCGCACGAGTTTCACCCAGATCGGCGCGTGGCTCCAGGGATGCTCATCCACCGACCCATGCCGTTTTGGGCCTCCCGCTGAGGTCTGCGTTGTTGGTTGTGCTGCGCAGGAGTCAGAAGCGGCATGTGTGGTACTCCTCATGACCGAGTCCGACAGCGTCCACTGCTGCTAGGAGCGACCACTGTGCGCCACCAGCAACAGGCCGCCGCTCCCCCAAGTGCGCGCGTCGTCGTGAGGCCAGCCTGGATTGCGCGGCATCTCGCCTCTCGCCTCGACCCGTGCTCTTTGGATGAACGTTTGTCCTCCACTGTCATGAATCACAAATGCCCTTCTCGAAATTCCATGATTTCGATAGTTAGGTTCTCAGCGGGGTTGAGCTCCACTGCGCTGGAGACGGGAGGCGGTTTGGCAGTCCTAGCTACAGTGCACAGGACTTCCGTAAATGCACTGTGCCGGCGGCGGTCCCGTCGTCCCACGTTTCGCGGCGACTTCACCGCCCGCGATCTCTGCACTTGCGGTATCGCATCTCTGGTTCCCGTTTGTCTCTGTCGTTTGCGAAAAGTCTGAGAGGGGTGTTTCTCATGGGCCGACTGCCAGGGACCACCTTGTCCCGTCGACCTCTTAAATGCACGCCCGTCTTGGCGCACCGGTTGCAACTGCAACGGCCCTCCACTCTCGAGCCGTCCGCCGGTGCTTCAAAGTGACAACAGCACCAATGACGAACAAATGAACGAACGGTTCGACTCACCTTGGCGACTGCGGTTGTGCCCTTTGTAGTCCGTACGGAGCACAATACCCGCGCAGAATTGTCGGGCTGCCTCGTTGCGCCTTGGCCACCGACTGAGCGTGGAGCTGACAGATCGGACGGGTTGTTGGACGTGGTTGTTGGAGCTGTCCGACCCTTGCCGCCCGCGACTACGAGTAATGAAGCAGGCACTCCTATCGGATTCGCGACTCGAGTCTCAGCTGCGCACAGCAGGGTGTTTCGCGACCGCTTATTAATCGACTCCCTCCGTGGCACTTTCTGTTGTGGGACTCCTATCGGCATCGTTAGCGCCGTCAACTCATTTCTCCAGCACGCCAGCGAGATTCCAGCACGATCCACCCGCGCGTGTTCGCTGTCTCTCCAGTCAACCTGTCCCGTCGGCAGTCCTGTGCGAGGCCATTCGCATCTCCTTCAGACGCGAACCGGCGCAGACGCTGCCTAACGCCTAACGAGCCAGGGTTTGATTTGAACTCGTCGGCGTCAGCGCAGGATTGAGCTTGCAGAGGGCTGGGGCTTGTTCGCTTGTGACTGGGACAGTAATGACATGTTACATACCGTATTGCCGGCGACCAGGTTGCTGCTGCTTCCGACTTCCTCTCTGGAGTACAAGTACTCGTAGGTAGCTGCCAAGGTCAGAGAGGTGTGTAGTTCGTAATCGTCAATGCCGTGGCTCAGCTGGCCGTCCGGAGATTTGTGCGGTGAGCTGACAAGCGTCTCACCGGGTCGGTGAGCCCTTTGACGGAGACGGACAAGGCCCTCTCGATTCGGTGAGAGGCTAGAGTGCAACGAGCGTCGGGCTGGAGGATCAGGGAGCAGGGATATGGGTAGATCTCCCTCGAGTCAATCGCTCGTCGACGGGAAACGCGGGGACGATGGGTGGAGGAGTCGTGTGTTGCAACTTGCGAGAACGCGCGAGGACGACGACAAAGTACGGGCAGTCGTTCCTTTTTCATCCTCTGACGCTCCGTAAAGGCCCAGTGGGACCCGGAGCCTGTCAACCTTAACTCTCACGTGGAGTTGACAGTGGTTGCACATTCAGCAGCGTCCATTATTCCTCATTCGTCGCTGGCTTCCAGGTGCATACGTTGCAACGCAACTTACATCTGCAATGCGAACGAAAGGGAGGCGCCACGAGGGTTAGGAGGCGTACGACTTTAGTCACCGTACTCCGTAGATGGGGGTGTGATCTTCCTCTCGAGCCATGCCTTTAGCGTTTGTCGTATTATTCCAATGGTAGCCAACGCCACGCGCCGTAAATAGCTGCGCAAAATCAGTAATCCGCAACTCCGCGGAGCGAACCTCCGCGGAGTATATGTACATTGGACTCTTCATGAGAGGTCGAGCCGGGGGCCACAGGGGCTTGCACTACCGGTACATGCAGAGCGATGCGGGTGTAGTTGTACAAGGAGCTCACTGCCGTTGCATCTTACAAGTTGCAGCCCCCGCTAGTGTCCCTCATCTTCAGGTGTCACCGGACAAGATGAAAAGCGAGCCGTGTTGACAGGCGCCATCGGTTGTCCCGTCGAAGCTCACGGCACTCGCACGGGCCAAACCGCGTAGCCACAGCCTCGCCGTGCTCGCGGCATTGTATTGCTACAAGCTTCGTGCTTATGGTGCTAGTACCAACAAGGTGTACTTCGTACCTCCTTTCGGGTAAGGAGGAAGGGGAAACGAGATGCCATCTTCATGCAAGGCAGGGATTTGGCTGGTAGTGGTAGGGCCGCTCTAGGGTCGCAGCGCAGTAGAGCTGCATCGGACGGGACGCAGCATGTGAGAGGGGTTCATTGGACTGCTGGACGAGTATGTAGTCCGTACTGACGACGCAATGCCTGCCAGCCGCAGAAGGATTCCGGCTCTTTGCTCGCAGCACGCCTGCTCGGAGATGTACGGCGATGGCGGGGGAGACGGCTGATGCTCCCATGATGCTGCCTTGATGCTGGCTGCGTGGATTGGCACCCCACGCGATGTGACCACGGAGTGGTGGTGACATGTGTGAAGGATCAAGAAGGCGTTTTGTGCCTTGTTGAGGATGGACCGTGATTTGTTGCCCTCGTCCACCTTGACGAGGCAGAGCATCTTGCATCCGGAGTGGCTCACCCCGGAAATGTTCTCGAACATTTGAGTGCTGCCTGGCAAAGTTTGCCAAAGTCGCCGTGGCCAATGAGGGGTCGCGATTCACCAAAGTTGATCGGCTCGGGCTGTCTTTCTCCGCCGCCGAAGCGGAGCGCGCGCGGGGGTCACGGCAATGGAAACTCGGGCCGAGTGCGAATCGCGGGAACGGGGTGCAAAGTAAAAAAAGCCTTCAACAAAAACCTTCGACGAGCCCCGGTATTACTGCCAGGAAGGTCCCTCCCGCCGACGCCGATGTACGATAGACAGACGGGTCCGTGGGGGCCACTCCAGGTAGGTTCGCCGCAAGGCAGCCGCCAAGGCCAGGGCCAACAAACAAAGTGGTGTGCGAGGACGCTGAATCGCCCACCAGACGATGGAACGATTCTGTTAGTGCTGGGCGGGCAATTGGCAGGGTACAGTACTGTAGGTACGGACTAGCTAGGGCAGAGAATGCGAGATCTGTGCCCCACTCGGAGTCGGCCGAGTGAGGGACGATACGGCCGACAGAATCAGCATGGGTGATGCGGCACTGCAGCAGAAGGATCGCAGCCTGTCCTGCAAAAAACGTGGCAGGATGGGATGCAGCGCAGCAGTGCTCGTACGGAGTACCTATGATAAGAATGCAAGGATGTTGAGTAAGTTCTGCGTCGTCGTTCTTGGCCGGACCCATGTCAGGAGGACAGCACCCGTAAGCTGGCTGGCTGGCTGGCTGGTTGGATGGCTGCCTGCATCGTGCCGTCGATTTGTCAACCGCCTCGGGCCTTGTTGGTGTAATTAGGCAAGGTAGCTTGCGCCCTCTCTTCCAGTGACGGGGCCAAGCCCAAGGAAAAGATTGAATTTCTTCGAGTCCTCACGATGACTGGCGGAATAATCCATTGCAAGCCTTGCCAGCCTACTCCGTAGCTGTGGCGGAATCTGCCCGACAGATGACCCCGCCCCTTCCATATCTGCATCTGTGTGTCTATTCCAGCCAGACGTAGGGACTACTCCGTACCGAAAGCCTGGAGAGACATTCGACATTCTTCCTAGGCATTATCGGTTCCGTTACCTCCGGCAGTTACCCTCTGGCGCAAGCATGCGACAAGAGGGAACAAGGGCGCGTGGCAGAAGCGTCGCGACTGCACGTGGCAGTTGGCCGACGCAGTGGACTGCAGCAATCACCGTGCGTTTGCTCCCTCTCACAATCAATCACACTGTCATTATTCCCCGACGCACGAGATGCATCGTCAACGATCTCCGCGAGCGGCATGATTTCTTTTTCACGTTGGATCGGCAGGCCGCTTGCTCAGAACCACTGCCGCTCTCTGCTCGACGAGGACCCTGAAGTTTCCAATTGGAGTCGACGGACAATCGGCGCAATTCAATCAGCGAAAGAGTGAAAGAGCTCCCGCTAGGTGCAATTTGGCAGTCGCTCGGCGGGCTCCGGCGCTGGGACCGGCTTTTACGGTCGGTGCTAACAGGTCATGACATCAGACGTCGACAAGCCAGCGAGGCGGTCATGATACACTCGCAATTGGCTGAGCAGGATCCATGGGCTTGAGCTTAAACGCGAGGATGGAATGCATGGTGCAAGTCGTAAATATACAGATAACTTGCTGCCTCTGTTCGACTTGCAGCCACTCGCCTCGACGGACAGAGGCAAGAGAGGAATACACGAGCAGCACATTTGCGGTGTGCCATCGCATCGTCACGGCCGTGAGACATGCCTGTATCCGTCATTCCGTCCTCGTGGGAAACGAGGGAAGCACAGTGCGAGGCGTGGGCGACGCGGAGAAATCAAGGCTTGCTGGAGGGGGTGTCGCTGCAAACGTGGCAGATTCGGGCGACACAGACCAGGAGGGCGCATCAAGAGGGGGCGTGTGCCCCGTGATGCAATCAACGGTGAGCGAGGCAAGCCCAGTCCCGTGGCCCTGCCCGTTCCCCGCCAGACGGAGGGAATGCCACGTGGATTTGAAGAAGCCACGCGCAGTCTTGCGTCCAAGCCAGGGGCACAGGGCATGCTTGTGCTACGAGTACAGGGGAGGGGCTGGTTTGAATCAGCGCGACTTTATCAGCGCGACTTTGTAAGACACTCACAGAGGTATCAGTCCAACACCTCGACCGATTGAGACGACAGGCCTGGCTGCGGGCGTAAAATATTTGTACTGGAAGGAATTCCTGCGCTGGCAGATTGACAAGGAAGGAAGAGCCTCGGACACTTTTGTTTGGTGTTGGGGCTTCCACGCCGCCGCCGGTGCGCAGGCTCTCTGTTTGCTGCTCAAACACCCTTCATCCATGCATCGCCCAATGCTGCGCATGCCAAACCTCAGTCGGCGAGCCGACAAAAGAAACGATAGTTTTTTAATACTTCCCGTCCCTTGCTCGCCTGATTCATTCGCAGGAGCCCCAGTCTTTGCAAAGTCACGCCTCGTGGTGGCTAATCGCGATCTGAAACATCAATAAGGAGCCTGGCGACTCCATCGACCTGTCAGTGTCGCTCCACCGGGACTCTGGATGGGACGCTGTCAAGCTGTTGAGTTGGGTTGGGGGAACATGCAATAGAAAATGGCCCCCAACAGGCCGAGTCATAATGCACAGGCGCAGGCACAGGCATGGGTATTCGGAATCTTGCCAGCCGGCCGGACATCTGATCACGAAGAACAAGCATCAGGGGCCGCGCCATGTCTCCATCACTGCTCCCTGCCATGCCACATGGCATTGCCGCCACGGACGGGCAGATGAGTGCCGGTGACGGCTACCGAAAGCCCAGACGTTTCAGCGAACACGCAGAGACGCAGACATGGTTGTGGACGGAATACGAATGAGAGAAGAGATCATTCGTGGCGCAGGGCAGGCTCAGCATTTTCCTCGAACCGCGTGACGCTGCGGAACGGGCAGTCCCGAGAACAAACGTGCTGTTCCCCGTTTGACGCACCGTCGAGTTCTGTCGCATGAACGAAGTACGGATACCCAATCTCCGTATCTCGAATCGCACAGTCAAACCCCCGGGGACTGGATGAAGTTGATGCGCGAGCGCCACCCCGGCACAGCCAGCACGTGGTTCGGCTCTTGAGATCGGCCATAGCCAAGTCTGGGCCTGCTTCGTGATGTTGGGGATGAGTGGAGGCCAGGCGCTGCGTCAAGACAAAGGACTCGTCTGTCCGCCTCTTTCTCTGTCACTTTTCTTTCTCCAGGGCCATCTGTCTGGCGACCTCCACACCGCCTGCCGCCGGCAAAAACCAGTCGTTGCGGTGAAGATGTCGGTATCGCGGGACTGGCTTGACAGACTTGACTGGGTACGTGACTCGCGATTAATAAACAGCAATCTGGGCTGGGCGGGTACGCTTTAGCAAGAGCAGCCCGGAGCGCCGAGAGGCCACCAGTCAGAAGAGCCATCACACCACCGTTTGATCTCCGGCAAGACAGCATTTGCGAAGAGCTGGCTGCTGAGGAGTGGGTGGCAAACCCAGCCGGCCGGGGCTAAGAGGGGCAACCATCAGCACAGAAGAAACACGGCGCCCAGCCAGCCAGGAAGAGAAGCGGAGGGCTGCCCTCGAAAGTATCGAGTACTTTGCCATGTGTCGGCCTTCCACGCCACGCGGACAAACTGCACACTCCTCCCCTTCCCACGCCAATGCCCCTGGGCACAAACATGCAATTACGAGTATTCGAGAGCGCCACACCGCGAGCCCACGGGTGGAGTAGCACAGACAGAACGGACGGTTGCTTTGTCAATTTGATGCAGAACCGGAATGGGCTTCTTGCAGCCTGCTTTTCGAGGACCTTGCTGGAGGTCCTGACTCTCCTGGCGCCGCTGCCGCTGCCGCTACCGCCGATGCCCGCTGGACGATAAAGCATGGCAGGCCTGCCTAGTCCGCAATCCGCATTGCTGCCCCTACCCGACTCTAGACTCAGCCCGTTCAGGAGCCGAGATGAGGGGCAGCGCTGCGATTCGATCACAGTCCGAGCCGACAGTCTGATTTCGTATGTAGTCCTATGCTACGGTTACTCGTACGGTTCGTAATGAGGCCCCAGCAGGCCAAGAGCCCAGCCACCCACCACCGGCCACGAGGGCGCCATTCGCGACACAACTAGGCAGGTGTCTTGGTGTTGTCCCTGACCAAGAGGGGCGGCTCTGCTGATCCTGCGGACGCCATGGCGGAACCGCGGGCCTTGGTTCCTCTGATTGTGCGAGCAGGCCCGGTTGTCGGATCGTGTGGTTTGTGACCCAGCCAACACCAACAAAGGAACTGCACGCAACACGACACCAGACGGCAACATGCAACATCTCTCTCGCTTTACGGAGCACGAACAGACCAATGCGGTATTGTTCAACGCCGGCAGGCCTCATTAGGATCCCCCCATCTTCATGTAGAGGCGGCTGCGGTGACACCAGGCAAACGGTTCGTGAGCACCAAGGCCCCCGGTGTCAGCACGCAGACTTGTCTGAAGCACGCTGGTCCCTGTCGATTGTCTTGCTCGACGAAGCACAAGACGATAATGTTCGGTGGCTGGGGGGGGTCTCGAAGCTTGTCCGCCGTGGTCCCACGAGCAAACCACACCCCCCTCCATTTTAACCATCTCGGTTTGGTGTTACCTGAAGCCACTCCACCACCGCGCGGGCCCTCTCGACGTGCCCGCCCGCATCTCTCAAGGATGGAGCGGCAATTATTGTTCAGAGGTGCTTGATCGTGCCCAGCCTCTACCCGCCCGATAGCCGCCGAGCTGCCTCAATGGCGTGGCCGGTGGGTACGAGACTTCAGGCTTGTGGTTCTCGAAGTCGTCTGAGCAGTCGACCCACGTGGATCGCGCAGTTCGCCGAAACCAGCGGCTTTATTCCGGGTATGAAGTTCCTGGTTACCACACCGCTGCGGCATAGGCGGAGACACCCGCTTGGTGTCTCGACGACTCTTCGCCCACGGCCGAGTTAACATTCGACTCAAGGTTGCCCTCCGTTATTGCAAACGGAACGGACGGAACGGACGGAACGGCTGGATGGGCGTCTCAAGTTGAACAGCCAAGACGGTGTTCGTCCACCGGCCTGCCCTGGACGCCTCACTACCTACGGGTACCCGCACGAGGCCTTTCATGAGGACGCTGTCGATCATGGCATCATACATGCAGCGGTTACGTATACGTATACCTTGACGGCGGTGTGTTGACGCCATGTCTTGCGCTCGTCTCCGTGATGAAACCCGGTCTGTTTGCTGCCTTCTTGGCCTCGGATGCCAGCCCCTTCGCGTCTGCGCTGCTTCCGAGGCTCGGGCGTGCCGCTGTGGGGACTGCCATGGCGCTGCCGACCTCCGCCAGAAACCGAATCGGGGCCGTGTCCCGCATTGTGTCGGCGTTGCTCCCCGAGATCGTCTGCCGGCGTTTGTCATCTGGCGTGTGTCCCTTGTCACCCTGTCGCATCTGCCGATATCATGAGGTTTCATCTTTCTCGCGGGCACGCCTCGCTTATTGTTTCCCCATTGCCCGGCCCCTCTCTTGTCAAAGATGGAGGCTCAGGTTTCCGCTTTGCCCCCCCGTGCGGAAGTCGGGAGATGTGCTGAGGGATGTGCTGAGGGATGTACGATGCAGGCTGCATGCATCTGGGCAAGGCGGACAAAACGTGGCCCTGCATTGGCCCATTAGTAGGCACTCTTCCTGCATCATCTGCGAATCTGGCCGCAGGGGTCTCGAAACCCATCGCTCCCCGTTGCTGTTGGGCGGCCCGTCCCCAACACATCCATCGTGCCATTGATCTTGTCAAGCTTGTGTTCGCTGCCGCTGCCGCTTCCGCTGCCGACCAGGAGGGCATAGCGCATCCGCGACGCCGATCTCACCGGCCCCCCTTCCCGCTGACATGCAGTGTGGATGGAGCAAGATGCAAGACGACAGCATCCCCGGCAGAGAGAGGCAAACCGACATGCCCTCCGACGTGATACCTGTGTTAACCCCATCCCTGAGGAACCGGACATTGTTGCAGAGAGTTCCATTGGCGATGGGGCAAAACGCCCAACGCCAGAGCTGAGCCGCGGGATGCCGCTGACATGTGAACAAGCCGTGGCACTCTGGCGTGTGCGCTGGGCCAATTGATTCGATTTGGGCGCACAGACTCTGGCTGCTCGCTCGCTTGGCTGGATAACAAAGCTTCGCCTCGAAGCAAGCCCCGTCTCTGGAGTGGCATGATTCCGGATACCTATCTGTGCTCTTATCGCGGACATTTCTTGATGCATCGCATGCCCCCTCCGCGTCCTGCGGCCCTGGGGTGCAGACGCCCGTTGCATGCAGGTACACGCCACAACCACGAGGTCCCACGGTGCGGTGATGTGGCCTTCTTCCCAGCTTCCCGCCACCGCCGCGGAGGATGGCCCATCCTCCGCGGCGGTGGTGATGGCGTCAAGCGCGTCAAGGGCGTGTAGGAGGAGAACCCCGGAGCGGCTGCCGTCGAGATGATGCGGGCGTATGTTAGTCGAGCTAGCTGCAGATATGGTTCTCGCCGGGGTCTTGCGCTGACCTTGCGCTTCAGATTGGACTTATACAAGTAATACTTCCTTCCACTTGTTCCTTCGTGGTGTCGCGTGAGGAACGGGCTTCAACCTGGAACCTTGTAGGCCGGGCCACAGCTGCAGGCTTGGCAGCGTCCTAGGCGTCGTGTCCAGCTACGGACGTAAAGCAATCGTGATCGTGTAGTTTAATTTGTGGCAAGGCATGGCTTGCTTGGTAAGGATGCGCACATGTCCAACAAGACGCGATATCCCAGCGCGACTTGTAGAGACATATGCGCCGCTGGGCATGGCTCGGAATGCACCATCAATGCTGGCGCGGTTACGCATCGTCATCCTCCTTGGACGTCAGGACGTGCTCTATTTCCATTTGCAAGATGCAATATACATGTCCGGCTCCGAGATGCCTTCGCCAGTCCTTCACGTCTCTGGGCCGCAGTATGCTCGAGCATGTGTCTTTTTCCACTCCCTCGTCCGTTTCCGAACACCTCCCTGCCGTCCGTATCAAATGAAGAAAAATCCCAACGCCATCGCTAGTCTCTCGGCGGCTACCCAAGTCAGGTGCGCTCGGCACGGCGGCAGCAACCTAGCAAGGTGTAAAAAGAGAGAAAACAGGTGAACAAACCAACCTCGTAACCTCGAAGGATGGTCCGCCGCGGTCTATATAGACGCAGGCGCGGCATCCGCCCTCCACCCCTTGCTCCGCATGTTCATCTCAATCGTCTTCCAGATCTGCTCCACCACCTCCTTGTCCCTGAACCGGGACGCGTCCTGCCCGTCACCGCCCCTCCAGCGGTCCACGCCCGTCGACAGCACGCGGTGGCCCCAGCCGCGGACGTTGTCGGGCGCCTGCTCGCCGCGCCAGCCGACGAAGACGCCGAGCGTGTGCTTGAAGAGGTCGTTGGGGCTGCTCCACTTGTAGTTCTTGAACTGCCACGTCTGGCCAGTGGTGAAGACGGCGACGATGCGGTTCCAGTACTCGGGCTTGAACTGCTCAGAGCCCTCGACGAGGATGAAACGCATGGGGCGGTTGGGGTCGATGCCGCGCATGGTGCGCTGGACGTGTAGCATGCTGGCCGTGGATGCGGCGGCGTCGGGGGGCACGAACTTGCCGTCCTCGAGGAACGAGCGGGCGTTGGACATGCGGAGGAGGGACGATGCCGAGGGTGAGAGCAGGATGATGGGGTCTGGTCGTCGCGAGGGGCCTTTTTGGTTGATCGAGAGGGATGGGTTGGCGCTCACGGCCGAGGCAGACTGGGACTTTTTCTGGATGAAAGGTACTGCGAGTTTTCGGACATGGGAGAAGTCCTGCTGAACGTTAGTCTTGCCACTCCCCACAGACGGGCGGAGCTTGATGGAAGTTTACCGTAGGCTTGATGCCCCTCAGGACGGTATTGCGGTCGCCCATCCGGCGCTCACCATCGTAGACGCTCGCGAGCCGCGGGTCCATGGTCCCCTTGCCCGCCCTCGCCTTCGCGGCCGACGACACGGCACCCGGCTTAGCCGCCGGCGCAGCTCCCGCGGCAGCAGCCTCCACATCCCCCGCCAGCGGCTTGATGTACTCACTCTCCTCGCTGGCGCCCTCGAGCCAGGTGATCAGATCCAGCCGCTCGATGAAGCCCAGGTTCTGGACCTTGCCCTCGGAGCCCGCGGCGGCGAGCTCGTCGTTGAGCGTCGTGGCCGAGGCATTGTACTCGGGGATGGCGAGCTCACGATTCAGCCACGCAAAGTAGATGCTGCGCAGGTCGACGGGCTTGTCGTTGGAGATGAAGCGCGTGGGGGCGTCAAAGGGCAGCGCGGTGCCGCGGCTGGTGAACTGCAGGTGCGAGGCCTGGGCGAGGGCCGCCTCTGCGGCGCCCGGGTCGTCGGACGGGCTGGGGATGAAGGGGCTGCCGGAGGAGATGGCCTGCCGGAGGAGGAGGAGGGGGTCTTGGTCGGCGAGGGCCATGATGGCGGGTGATGGGTGATGCTCGGCGGCTTGGTTCGCGAGGCAGTCTTCGAGGATTTGTGCGCGACGGTGGCGAGGGCCGCTAGCGTAGAGACGCGCGCAATTCGATGGCGTGCGCAGGCAGCGAAGGACGAGAACGACAGGAGGCCAAGGGTTCGGGAGCTCGCCGTCGTATATGTAAGGAGGTGATGTTGGTGGTGGTGGTGGTCGCGGTTCTTGGTTTGTCTGAGCTCAGAAAGCACAGTTGGAGAGCTTTGCAGAGCCGCCTTGGGCAGGGATGTGAACGTAACCTCTCGCAGCCACCAGCCAATCAGGAGCCTTCCCCAGCCGCAACTTGCAACTTGGAAGACTGTCTCAGTACCATTCAACTCCTCCTATTGTTCTATAGTCTAATTACGCATCTATAGAGTACCCGAAGAACGAGATGAGATTTGGTTTTTAATTGAATGAAGCTGAAAGCGCCGGATTAAAGATGAGGCTCTGTAGCCCATTGCCAAGGTACTACGGGTGTACAGAGCCTTTGCGTCAACCGTTTGTGACACTCGCCCGTCCTCGGCATAGCGACAAATGAATATGTAAATATAATGTCAAAGAATACTATATGCATTCATGCGAGTGGCATCGTTCTACGATCTATACACCATGCCAGACTGCTCCCCGCGGTTGCTCATGATGATCCAAAAGACATCCAACACCCAGCCATCGCCGATGCAATTGCTTCACAGCAGCAAGAAACCACCAACGCCGTAGCAACAAAAGACCGCCCGCCGCCCAGCCCAGACGCACCCCATCGCCAGTGCTTTTTATATACCGAAAACGAGCTTCATGCGCTCGTACGTGTAGAAGCTGACCGCCGCCATGGGGATCACCTTGACGTACCCAATCGTCAGCCCGATGAAGAAGCCCCGGATCCCCCGTTCTTGGAAGATGGTCCTGGCCGTCTCTCCGAGCTTCAGCCTGCGGCCGTCGCCGACCGCGCCGCCGACCTGCATCCGCCGCCGGATGACCTCGAGCGGGTATGATGACGTTTGGGAGATGAGGCCGGCTATGCCGCCAGCGCTCAGCTCGGCCCAGGAGCGCAGCGGCGCGGGCTTGTCGGTCGGCTGGTTCTTCCTCCTCGGGAGGGTCGTGTGCTGCGCGACGGAGGGGTGGCGCAGCAGGTCGCTGACGGTGTCGTGTGTCAAAAAGGACACGCCGGCGTACGGCAGCATGCCCAGGAGCGTAGGAAAGAAGCCCCGGTAGAAGTTTATGAAGCCGATCCGAGGCGCAGCAGACTCAACTGCTGTATTGGAAGCCCCTGCGACGGCAGACGGCGCATTGGGCAGCCTTGCGGCCGCCGCCTTCTCGACAGGATGCTCGTTGTATATCTGTCGGCAGATGGACGTCAAGGATGAACGGCCCTCGCGCTTCGTCTCGAACGCGAGGCGCACGCGGGCGACTTCTAGCGGGTATGTGAAAAAGACGGAGGTGACGCCGGCAAGACTGCCGCTCAGCAGCCGCCGTATGGGTGTCTCGTGGTTTTTGTCGGGGATGATGACGGCTCGGATCTGTTCGTACGCGAGGAACTTGATGCCGGCGTAGGGGAATATTCGAAGCAGCGTGGCAGAGTGACCCCTGTACAACCCGAGGACGCCTTCTGAGTGGTAAATGTCTCTCATGGCGGACACGACGCCGAACGAGGACCCCGTGTACTTTGCGAACTGCGGGTTGCTGGCCTGGAAGAGGATCTTGACCCGGTCAAGCGGCGCGACGAGCGTCTTGGCCTGTTTGCGACAGCGTCAGCATGGTGCTCTCTGTCGGCCGCTTCTCATAATGTGTTGCGGGGGTATACTCACAGCGCAGCCTGCCATGCCGCCGGCAACGCCCGATCGCCAGACATAGTCCCAGGACCTCGTCGCCTGCTTGCGCGGCGTCAGCGCCTCGTCGTCGGTGGGACAGACGGCCGGGTCCTTCTTGTCCACGGCGGCGGCAGCAGCAGCAGCAGCAGAGACGCCGACATGCTGCCTTACTTGCTGGACCTGGTCGCGCGCAATCTCGGACATGGAAGGGGCATGGTCCACGAGGGCCGACGACGACGGCATTCCGGACTCTACCAGCACGTGGCTGGCTCGGGTGTTGAATTTGGCGTCTCACGGCACTGGCATGCCGGCGCGCGTCGTGCGGCGTGTATCCGGCGGTGCAGAGGAGCAAGTCCGCGAGCGTGGTTTGTGTCCCGAGGCACAATGCGGTTGCAGGAAGACAAAGAGTCGAGCTTCGCAGCGTGGTGTTTGTGAGTGTGGAGGAAAGCTGAGGCGGTCGGTGGTGAGGAATTTCCGGCTCACCACGGGACCCGGGGCAATGGGGAGCGGACGTCATCTGCAGCGCTTTCAGTGGTCACGCCCGCTGAAAGGGCCCGCGCCCCGTCCCCCAGCAGGTGTCCATGCAGTGACCGGTTTTCTGGGGGACGGGAGGGCCGAGGCGGGGGGTAAGCCCGTCCCCAAGGGCGCCGGAGCGTTTCGAGCCGAGGATTGCCGAGGGGCTGGCACTGAGCCGAAGGTGCCTCCGCCAAAGCCTTCCACCCTCGTCTTGCCGAACCGCCGATGCCCTCTGAGAGGGCCAGGGTATGTAAGCCGGCTGCATGTGTGCGAGGGTGATAGGGAGCATTACACGATTGGAAGATTTCGGTCTCTTCCCATGCGCCACTGCATTCATGTCCAGCGGGGATAAGAAACCGCCGGAGCCGAACGACGGCGGCCACACGGATGCAAGCCCTACGAGTAGCATCCTCTTCCAAAGCGACGACACGTCCGTCGTCTTGCTGGACATCCCCCGGTCTCTCGAAGAGAGCCAAGTCCTGCCGGGGCAGATCCAGATCCCCGCCCGCCGCATCTACTCGGACCCTCCGCCGGCAGGGCCTTTCCCGACGCCGGAGCCGAAGGATGGTGGTGCTGCCCGTGGGGCCGGCGCGGCCCATTCCTGGCCACAGCAGTCCCCGGCTGCGCAGGTCGCCGACTTGATGACTGCTGCAGTCGTGCGGGCTGCCTTGCAGCAGCTTGCAGACCGCTACTCAGGTCCATTTCATCTCCCTCGCCTGGCCGCTCCGAAGACGCTTGTCCCGGCTGCATCTCCGTCCTCCCCCGTCATACCCCCGGATGCCAACTACCTCCATGGGTCGATACACGGCCTGAGGCAAACGCTCCTTGACACGGCCCCCAAGTTCAAACTCGTCGTCCTCGATCCGCCGTGGCCGAATCGCTCTGCCCGGAGGCGAACAGACAAGTACGCCACGGCTGCCAGCCTGCCCGAGATACGAGAGCTGCTCACGAGCATCCCCGTGTCCGCTCATCTCGCCCCGGATGGCCTGGTCGCCGTCTGGATCACTAACAAGGCCAGCATCCACGAGCTCCTCGCCTCTTCCACCGGCGTCTTTGCCTCGTGGGGATTGGAGCTGGCGACCGAATGGACCTGGGTTAAGATCACCAGTTCTGGCGAGCCGCTCTATGACATCGACTCGCTTTGGAGGAAGCCGTGGGAGAAGCTGCTCATTGCGAAGCGTCGTGGCGCCCGCACGCCCAGTGACCTGGGGCCCAGGGTTATCATCGCCGCCCCAGACATACACTCCAGGAAGCCCAACCTGCGAGGACTGTTCCAGGACGTGCTCAGTCAAGACTACGTCGGCCTCGAAGTCTTTGCCCGGAATCTGACGGCGGGATGGTGGAGCTGGGGAGACGAGGTCCTCCGGTTCCAAGAGGCTGCTCACTGGCAGTCGGTAGCAAACCAATCAATACAGAAATAAAAACCCCATTTGTTTGAAAGGTTTCTTGGTTATTTTGGATGTGCCGGCAGTGATCGTGACTCGGCGATGGCTACAGTATTGTACAGCTGTCGTGCCCGCTAATCATACAAAGTCTGGCCGCAATACAGCGGCCGCTCGGGACCCTAATATTCCCTCGTAGATGTGTAGCCTCCACATGCTGACACCCCTCTTTGGCGCCGCGTTCCCGCTCATGACAATGGTACAGTCTCGCCCTTCTTCGCATCGCCCTCTTTGGCCACGGCGTCGCGCTTCTCGCCCTCTCCCAGCAAGCTGTCCCACTTCGGATCCAGCACCACGTCGTTGGACCACTTGACCTGTCCAGACAGCATCTGCTGGGCCAGACTGGCCAGCTCCTTCCTCTCCTTGGACAGCGGCTCCTTGCTCTTCATCGGGATGGTGAACTTGTGCTGGTGGAGCTGCTCCTCATTGCGCTTCTCCATGAGGTCCTCGCGCATCTTCCACAGCTCGTTGCTCCACGGCTCGAGGCTCGTCGGAAGCTCGGGCCACTGGAAGGGCTTCGCCAGCTCGACCGTCATGATTTTGAGCGGTTGCGGCCGGTACCACGACCGCGAGTGTGAGTTGCGCTGCGTCAGCGGCTGCTGCTTGACGTACGACCGCACCGTCTTGACCTCGACGCTGTACAGGTTCCACAGGTAGTCGCGGAGGTCGAACTTGGTGAACCGGACGGGCACCTTGAAGCAGGCCTCGTTGGGCGGGAGGTGCTCCTTTCGAAGGAAGGTGATTACATGGTTGGGCCTGGGGGAAGAGATGCGATTAGCAGCCGGACGGTGCAGGCGGTGGGTGATGTTGGGGTGGGAGCGAGCTTACAGAAACACCTGCTTCTTCCCCAACTTAAAGGCTGGTAATTGGCGCGCGGCCACCTTTGCTACTTCGGCCATTGTCGCGCACGTGCTGGTGAGGTTGTCGCGACGAGTCGATCTCAACGGCGAAGAATTTCATGGCCTCGCGATGCGCTGATTGGCCGTACGGCAGAGAGTTGTCCCTGGGCCGGCGTGGGTTACGTAAGCGGACCATGTCCCCAATAGCTTCTCGCTGGAGAATGACGAGACATGTTCAACTCACGACAAACAACGTACGTACATCAAAAAGAGCACCGGATTGCTGCAGGCGTTTGCACCGCGAGCCTCAATTTGAGAAGGTGAACGCTCAATTAGTCCAATGCTAATCAGCAGCGGCTACGAAGGATGGTCCACACCGGTGGTACTTCGCACTTTGTCGAGCTTTACACACTATCCTTTTTCAGAGGCGTGGTATCACAACGCGATCATCTGTCGCCTCTTCCTCACACGGATGCCTTTAGTGGCTGCTGAATGGCCTGCCGAATGGATCCAGAAATCTGTGTTCTTTTGAGTATTTACGCCAGAATATGAAGCGAGGCCAACCGCCCCCTCACCGTCAACGTCCCTTTTTGTCCTTGTCATCGTCCAGGTCAAACATGTTCGCGATCCTCCTGTTCAGCCAGTCCACACACCGAATCTCCTCGTACTTCTTCTCCTCGCCGGGCCCGACGCAGCTGTCCAGCACGCCGCAGCTCTCGTGCAGACCAAAGCCCCAGAAGAAGGGCATGCTGACGCGCTCGCGGCCGCTCCAGTTCTGCACGCGGTGCACGGTGCTGACGTACTTGTCGTTGGTCATGCGCTGCAGGTAGTCGGCGATGTTGACGACGAAGGTGTCTCGGACGGGCCGCGCGTTGAGCCACTGGCCGTCGCGGCGGAGGACCTGCAGCCCGCCGTTGCTGTCCTGCCAGAGGATGGTGAAGAGTTGGAAGTCGGTGTGCGAGCCGAGGGATGCGCGCGCGTCCGGGTCGTTGGAGGCCGCGGTCCTGCTGGCGGAGATGGGCGGGTAGTAGTTGAGGCCGATGGAGCAGTCCGGGTATTGCACTTTGGCGTCAAAGGCGTCTTCGGGGAGATCGAGGGACAAGGCGAAGGCCCGCGTCAGTGCCCTGGCGAGGACGAGGCAGGCCTTGAAGTGTCTCACGGCCGCCTCCTTGAAGCGCGGCATGTTGACCATGGTCTCCCACGGATAGTCCTCGTAGCGCAAAAGCCTCGTCACATGTTCTGGAATGTCGTCTGGCGCTGGTATGGTAGGGTCAATTCTTGGGTCATATCTGATGAAGAAAGCCTCCTTGACGTCGATTCCCTCATACGGGTTGACGCGCTGCGTGTCCGGCGCCCTGAAGCCACTGAGGAATGGGCTCTTTTTGGCGTCTGCCCTCATCTTGGTGTCCATGTCCTGGTGGAAAAAGTCCAGGCACGCGGCACAGGTATCGTCCGTGACGTCCGAGGGGACGCCGTGGTTGGCGATGTAGAAGACACCGGTGTGGGTGGCGGCATCGTGGATCTTGCGCGCCACGGCTCGGCGGTTGGCGAGCGAGTCGCTAAAGATGGGCGAAATGTCGATGACCGGGATCTCAGAGGGCGAGGCGTCCCGGAGGGGACTCCGGAGCACCGTCCGCGTGATGGGGCCGTTGCCGGACGCCAGCCGGAGCTGAGTCGTCTCGGGGCCGGCGCCGGGGGTGCCGGGGACGACTGTTGCTGCGGTGGCCATGGTTCTGAGATGAGAGCAGCTTGAGACGGAGATCCTTGACGTAGTGTGAAGTGAGGATATATGTTTGAACCGTTGCAGCCCAATTGCCACCTCATGTTGCGAAATTGGTCACACAGGATGGGATACGAGGTACACGTTTGGAGGATTTGAGGCGGGGTGGCCTCGGTCGGGTCAGGCTCGCGCCGCATTGCCTGGTTGCCCAAGCGTATGTAGAGTACACGATATTGCCTAGGATATCTGTTCCAGAGTCATGTTCAGTGACATGGCGGGCCATAGCATGGAGCGCCAGAGAAACAAACGCGGTTGGGTGATGATCCCGATGCAAGCCATGGTGCCCTTATAGTCGAGTGCGTATCGAGAGGAGCGTGTAGAGTTCGTGGAACCAGGCCTACTAGTTCGGGCGGTAGTCCGTACTTCGTACGCAATACAGCATGTAAATGTAGCTGAGAAAGACATTTGAAATTATGGTCACGTTGAACGAGGGTGGTCGTTGTCGAGGCGGATTGGCTGATGGCTAACAGAGGTGGTAGTGATTCGGCTCTCACACGTATATTTAGCCTGTTGCCGTAAGGCTTTAGGTGAAGAACATGATCAACGTCCATCGTTGAGACTCATTAACTTTTCCTTACCTAGGCATGTCCTGTCCACTGTTTGTCGCCGTAGCAAACCGCCGACTTCCAGTTAATGGCAGAACGATGCGCTGTATCGGCCCCACAAAATTCAATGAGCAGCAACCCAACTCATCAACCTCGATTCACGTTTCATCTCTGACAGTGCTTCCATGGGGTGGGAACAAATGGTGAGCGTTGTTCGCCAACAGTGCTGGAACCAGGCTCACTGAAGCTGCTTCGCCCGATTTCTTTGTTCAACGACGTATTGTCCCTACCGCGCCAGTGCCTGTCAGGGGATCCTCACGACGCTGCGTTTGCGATGCGCCTCCTTCAACGACGAGCCCCCAACCTGCACACACACCGCACACCGCACACCGCACGAGATTTACCAATTCCAGAAGCCCTGTTCATGAACACTCCACCGCCATCGCGACCCTTTGACCCAAACTCACCGCGAACCACTCCGCGCCACCTTCGCCATGGACGAGCCCGCCACTACATCTGGCTCACTGAGCCCGCCGCCGCCCGCCACGGACGACATCGACATCGACATCGACATCGACATCGACACCACGCCTCGCCCAGCCCTCACCAAGACGCCCAAGAAACGACCCCCCAAGAGCCCCCGCCGCCGGGAGAAGAGTCCACCGGACAGTTCCGACATGGAGTCCGAGCTGTCGGCCGCTGATAATTCTCAGCTCCAGCCCGCCGCCGACGTGAACCTGGGCGAGGAGCTGGAGATCGAGAAGCAGCGCTACCCTGGCGCCAGCACCTGGGCCAAGGATGAGGAGCGCCTGTTCGAGGTGCTTTTCCTCCGGCAGGATCTGCCGCTGCTGCCGGCTCACTGGGACGTCGACTTCCGCGGCGTGCCCATGGTGGACAGCATCTTCCAGACGTCGGACGAGTTCCCGCCCATCGTCTACGCGCACTCGACCAAGGAGTTTCAAGGTTGGCAGCAGCCCCCCCTCCCCGTATGAGGCGCTATACTGACACGAGATGATAGCCACCATGGCCCTGCTGCGGCTGATTGACCTCACCTCCGGCGTCCGGACGACCTGCCAGTCTGGCCTGCGGCGCAAGGCACCCACGCTCATTAAGAAAGGGATAGTCCACTTCCTGAACTGGGCCGCGGAGGACGGCGGCTACAAGTTCCTCAAATACGTCCCCAACATCGTCGTCGAGGCCATCGACGCAGACATGGAGGAGGGCGACATCACGAGGGTCATGCAGCGGCGCATGCGCGCGCTAGCCCACATGCAGCGCGAGTTCCTAAGGGTCAACCGCGACCCCAAGTTCTGGAACGTCGACGAGCAGCGAGCCCAGGATTCAACCTTGTCGCTGGTCGAGCTGCTGCTTGCAAAGTACACGCTGGAGGATGAAGAGTCGACGAGTGGCGAGTGGCGGTCGGTTACGGATGAGGACGCACTGGTCAAGATCGAAGACGGGACTAAGAGTCAACCGGATACTCAGAGTCTTGTCCCCGGTCCCGACGGCGAGCTCCAGGACAACGGGGACGACGAAGCCGCGGACAATGGCGAGCCTCTCAAAGCCACCGACAGCAAACAAAAACCCGAGAGCCCAGAGAGGCCCTCCTCCCAAGACGCGGACACCGACCCAGACGCAACCATCACCGCCTCCTCCTCCTCCTCCACCGCCCAGTACCGCCGCCCCCCGCCCGTCGTCTACGGCCTCGTCATCCTGCGCACCTCCGTCTTCCTGCTCACCGTCGACGCCGCCAAGGGCGAGACGGCCTACGTCAGCTTCCACGTCGACGTCCACTTCATGGACCGCCAGCAGAGCGTCTGGAACGCCCTGACCGTCGCCGTCGCCGTGTGCCTCGCGCGCGACGAGCTCATGGCCCGCGTCGCCGACTTTGAGCCCGCCGACGCGGTCGTCGAGAGTGACCCCGATGCGTGAGGGCCGGTTTGTAGCAGGTTTGCGTTCGGATCTTGGGGCGTTTTGCTGGTTTTGTACTTGCGAAGGGGTGCGGAGTTTCTACATTATACCCGGTTTTGTACTTGATGAAGATACGGATACCCCTTTTATTCCAGTCTACACAACAGCTCGACGCGCGCGTTATTTGAAGAAATGGAAACGCATCACAGTTGAGAGGGATACCATGTATCTGGAGTATAACAATGAGTTGATGTCAGGACATGCCGTCCAAGCCGTCTATATGTCTCTGAAACCCAACTGGCATCAATACCGTCTATCACCCCAACGCCCAACAAATGATGGCCTTGTACCGCCCACGTGAAACCCCCCTTCTTATATCTACCTGTACACGCATTCGCTTTTTATATCTGTACACTCGAAACACACCGGTCTACTCAAATAAATACAACGCAAGGGAATCTTTACAGGTCCTCCTTGTCGGCTGGCGTCCACACCTCCAGCTGGTGGAGCAGCCGCTGGTACAGGAACAGCATGCAGCCGCTCTGGATGAACGTCCAGACACCGCGCGGCCCGACGCCGCGGAACCACCCGGCGAGGCCCTCGGTGCGGTATATGACCCTCAGGCCGGTGATGACCGAGGACGTCTCGAGGGCGATGGCGCCGGGCTGCGGCCGGTGTGTGCTGGGAGACGAGGTCGATATGTGGCGCTTCTGCGGGTTAAAGTCCTTGGTGCGACTTGAAGGGTCCGCGGGCGGGTTGACCTGCGTCTGCAGGCGGGTCTTGATGACGTCGAGCGGGCAGGTGATGATGCCGGCGAGACTGCCGGCGGCAGCACCGGTGAGGAGCTCCAGCGGGACGCCAATGTCACGGCTCTGCTTGTGTTTCCTGGCCCAGGTGGTGAACTGCTCCCAGAACATGAACTGCAGCGCCGAGAAGGGCAGGTCGCGGTAGAGCGTGGCCTTGTAGCCGTAGAAGAGGGCCGAGGCGCCCTCGGTGCGGACAATCGTGCGCGCCGCGTCGACGGTGCCGCGGTAGTTGTAGCCGGAGCGGAAGTGCGAGTTGTTGTATCGGCCCTGGAGCTGGAGGCGCGTCTTGAGGACCTCGGAGGGGACGTAGACGATGGAGGCGGCCAGATCGCCGAGGAAGCCTGCGCAGTGTTAGTCAAAGTGAACCGACTGGTTTGAACAGGGAAATCGACTAACCCGCAGATAGATAGGCCAGATGATGCTGCAGGCCATGGTCGATGAGACACCTCTTGCTCCATTCGTACGTGCCAAAGAACAGAACGGTGCCTGGGAACGAGCCGCCCAACGCCGGTATCCAACCGCTGTACAGCCCTCTCCGAATGCCTTCTTGCCTCCATATTGTGTAGTACGACTGCCCCAGAGACGTGTATCTTGACGGGATGTTCGGGTCGCCCTGCTGTCGCGTCTTGACCGTATCCAGCGAGTGCATCAGCAAATCGCCCGTCGACCCTCCTATGCCACCCGCAATCATGGCCTGCATCACCACCACCAGTCAGCGCATTGTCCCGAACCATTCACCATCATGGGGCTAGGGCCAGAAAGAGGTAAAACGCACATGGAGATACGGCGGCCGGCCCTCGACCTCGACATCCTCCGACTTCATGATATGGCCCGGGTCGGAGCCTCTGACGCTGCGTTCCGACAGGCCCAGCGAGTATTGTCCCGCATGGCGAGGGGGCGGCGGCAGCTCCGGCGCGAGGACGACGTCGTCGAGCGCGCCGCTGCTGCTGCTCGGGGTCGCTGCCGCAGTCGGGGATGTCGAGCCGGCCGAGAAGAAGCTGGAGAGCTGAGAGGCCGGGGGCATTCCCGACGGCGACTGGTGGGACGACGAGGAGCAAAGGGTGAAGAGCAGAGGCCACGCGCCCAGCTGAGCGGCCGCCGGGCTGGACTGGAGCGGGCTGGACCGGATGCACGGTATTTGCGCTTTCTATGTCGTTGAAAGGAGGGACAGATGGGAGGATGGTCGTCGGGGAGGTCGCGTGGAGGGAGTCGTGGATGTGCGTTGAATCTTGATAAGGCTGCGAGTCGCAGAACTTTTTGCGATTCTCCGACATTATCCCCGAGCCACCCACCAGCGGCCGGTTCCCGCGGGTGGCCCGTGCGTGGCGTCTTCCTTTCCTCAACGTCACTGGTTGGCCAGACCGGCCTGACCGAGCCAGCATCAACATCATCAACATCATCATCACCGAGAATACTTCGTACAATTGACCATAATTGGAAGCGCGCACCGCTACCTGCGACGTAGTGATTCTGCGGCCGGGCGGTGCAAAGTGCCGCGACAAGATCGGCGAGCTGCTGTTTATCATGCTAATCATAGTTTACTTGCTGAAATCTGTAGGTCCTAACATGTGTTTATAATTCTGGCGCTACGGTTGTTGCTGCGCGCCCAACCCAAATGGAACACATGAACTTCGACTTTTTTAACACATCCAAAATGCCCAACCACGTACTCACCGAACATCCCACCCTCGTCTGTTTTCCTCCTTCGAACCTCCTCTACGACCAGGAGAAGGTTTCGCGATACTGCCCAGGAGGCTACCACCCCGTTTCCCTGGGCGATACATTCAAGGACGGACGCTACAGCGTTGCTCACAAGCTAGGATGGGGCGGCTTCTCGACCGTCTGGCTTGCTAGGGATCGCCTGTAAGTCGAGGATGGGACCAGACACACGCCGCATCTCGCACTCGGTCGCTAATGACCCCAAGGCTGGACAAATGGGTGGCCCTGAAGATTGCAACTGCTGATCGCACGAGCCCATCTCGAGAGCTCTCCACTTTGCAATATTTGCAGCGGAGTGGCGCTTCAGAGTGCATTGCGCAGCTACTTGATTCTTTCATCTATACGGGTCCCAACGGCGTTCATCAATATCTGGTCTCTGAACTTCTCGGCCCGTCTGTTGACACAGTCGTGGCCGACTACCACACGGGAGGGGACCGGCTGGAGCCGGAAACCATTCTCAAAATAGCGAGGCAGTTATTGCAGGCTATTGCATCTGTACATCTGGCAGGCTACGCGCATGGCGGTAAGTCGTAGTACATATTGCACTGCCGTCGAAGGGGCTACCACGGCTGATGCCTTCATATTCGCAGATGTTAGCGGCGCAAACATCGTGTTCACGGCCACGCAGCTAGCGCACTTGTCAGAGGAGGATCTCTTCAACGTCATTGGATCTCCTCAGTCGACAATGTTGGCCCGCGCAGACGGCAAACCCCTATGCCCCGGCTTGCCAAAACAGCTGGTGCAAAAGGTTGGCTGGGAGGACTGGATAGACGAAGATGAAGAGGACATTCGACTGGTGGATTGGGGCGAGGCTTTTTTGCACGACGCAGAGCCTGCCAAGCTCGCCCAGCCCGCAGACCTGAGGGCTCCCGAGATTATCTTCACTGGCAAGTTTGACCACAGAATTGATCTGTGGCGGGCCGGCTGCACGGTACGTATCGAGTGTTTTGGACTGTGAGATGCTCAGACTGATCAACCGCCGCGCCAGATATATTCGTTGGTTTTTGCAGCCAGGCCGTTCCAGTCCCTGGGAGATGAGGCCGTGTTGATTGCGCAGATGATCAATTTCGTCGAACAACTGCCTGCGGAGTGGCAGATGAAATGGCAGGCGATTCAAGATGACTCTGGGCGCAGTTTTGTAACTGATGAGGCAACGGAGTCCAAGTTGGCCCGCAGATTCCACGAGCTGGTGGGTGAGCCGGAGCTGAAGCCTCTCCTGCCCATCATCCAAGGGTTGGTGAGATTTCTGCCTTCAGAGCGAATCTCTGCAGCCGAGGCAGCGGCACTGCTGTAGCCGCTGGGACAGTCTGCTGATGATGGCACCGAGCTTCCTTTGTGGTCGTCAATCATGCACCGTAGTTGGTACATGGCACAGCAGTTGCCATGAACAAACGATACCTAGGTAGAATGCGCCCCTCGGCGCGAAATTGTAATGTACACACACTAGCTCAGTAATAACCCTTCCCGACCCTCTGTCAGACACACAGTGTTGTACAAATTCGAGTCCCATCCCAGGTCACTCCACCAGCGGCCGCCCCTCGTGCTCCCACCACCTCACGGGGCCAAACTTCCTGAACGGATAGACAATGTGCGTGACGCGCCCCGTCAGCAGCCTCCGTGATACCGGCCCGTACGTGTTGCTGTCGAGGCTCGACCCCGGCGGGCCGTCGCCCTCGACCCATACATGGCCCTGCGGTATCCTCACCGTCGGAATCGGATACGGCGGCTTCGTCCGCACGACGTCGCCCTCCAGCGCAACGACGCGCTTCACGGCCACGGTCTCTGGATGCGTCGGACTCCTATTTTTCATACGGGTCAGCTCTTCACCTCACTCATAGGACGGGTCCTCATGACGCTCCCCTAAGCAGGCTAAACAGCAGGAAACTCACCTCAGCGTCACAATCATCCCCCTCTCAAGCCCCTCCTGCGGCGCCCACTTGTAATTCAGAATCACATCCCTCCTCAGCGTCGCGTCCCTGTCCGCGTTCATAAACGGGTACATCGACGGCCCGTCCACAAGCGTCAGCTCCGCCACGTGCAGGTTGATCCACGCAACCACGGGGATCCACGTCGCGAACCCGATGAGCTGCAGCGCCGCCGTCCTAGCCGCGCTCGGCTGCCCACTCCTCAGTCGCGCCCATAGCGAGCCGAGAGCCATGAGCACGCTGCGCGAATTGCGAGGTGAGAGAGGTCGGGTGTGTTGGCGAGATGTGAGGTGCGAACTCAAGATCTGGGGCTCTGCGGGAGATGGACCCTGCAGAAATAGACGCCTCTCTGAGCCACTGTGGGTTAGCGGGCCGTAGCGCCGTTAGTGACAGAACAAGAACAAGGAACCTTCAATTACAGCGATAAGGAGCGGCAGCATATAAAAGAAGTCCTGGGCATAAAGGGTCTGCATGCTAATACCAGAAACTTCAACGACTAATGAGTGTAATGCAGTTTTTTCTTCCTTCAACGCCGTTTCGGGCGTCACGTGCTGTGGAATAGCTACATGATATGCCTAAAATCTCCAGCTCCTCTGCACATCTTCAGGTTAACCCCTTCCTCTGAAGTTGCTTCTTGCTGGCTAGGTAAAGTTTGATTCGGGCCTCCCGAGGCTATGGCATTCTTCCAGGCCCCGTCAAATATTCTGGTCCAACTCTCGGGAACCCCACAATGTACAGCGGCTTCCGACTGATACTTAGATCGTCTCGGGAATGTTGTCGTCGCTGTCGCTCACACTCTCGTCACCGCTGACCTCGGCGTTCTCGCGCTCCCTCTTCTCCATCAATGCTTGCAGCTCAGCGTCATCGCTCTCCGTCACGGCCTTGGGCTCCATCTTGACAGTCAAGTTACCACCGGCTCCCTGGATGCTCTTTCGGATATCGGTAATCGCTTCCTGTAGACGGGTAATGCCCAGGTTCTTGTCCAGGCAGGTGCTGGTAAGCACGTACAGAGGCGGGGACACGAGCTTGACCTTGACCTCGGTACCGTTCTCGCCCTCGGCCGCGTTGCCCGCCTCGGCGGTTCGCAGCGCGGTCTTGACCGCATCGATGCCCTCGTAGCCAAAGCAGGTGACTTCGATGTCGGCGCGGACCTTGGTTTTTTGCGGGGTAAGGCGCTTGCTGATGTACAGCTTCAGCTCGTCGGCGACGGGCTGGCTGGGGAAGGTGATGTCGTTCCACACCTCCGGGTTGCTGGTCCTGTGTCAGTAGACTGCACAATAGATAAACAGGCGCAAGTCACCTACGTGATGGACAGCTTGAAAGCGTCAATGGCGTGGCCGAACTTTCGGTTAAGCGGCCAGGCGAGCGTCTCGTAAAGAGTCTCGATGGGGGTCTGCGTCTTCTCGGCGACGTGTCGCATGATCAGGTGGACCGTCTTGCTCTTGTTGTATCGCTCCTCGCACTTAACCATGTCCTCGGGCGACACTCGTCGTTTTGAAAGATCGATATATCCTGTCGGCGCCGTGTTAGCCTCCCACACAGCAAGCCGCCCCACGTGATTAGGTAGCAAGGAGCAAACAACACGCACCCTTCTCCTTGTCAACTCGAAGCACGACGACGACCTCATTGCGCCCGACTCTAATGAGCTTCTGGATAGATCGGATACGTCTTCGCGAAAGTTCGGAGAGGAGGATCATGCCGTCGATGTTGTCGTACTCGAGAAGCTTGACGTAGGCACCCATCTCGGCGATCTGTACGCAGCGTCAGCCGAGCCCAGTTCGTATTCGGCATATCGATATGGATGGTGACGAACCTGCTTCACATTGACCATGACGAAGCTATCAATCTCCGGGTACTTCTCCTCGTAGAAACGGCAGTTTGTTAACGACATCTTGGCGGTGTTGTCGCGGAATCGGAGGTTCGGTCGGTATAGAGGAAGTTTGAGGTGGGGTCGGTTCCCGAGTCGTCTCTCCGCACGCGATAGCCTGGATTCGGTTCTGCTGCGATTCGTTTGCGTTCAAACTATAGGTACAACAGATCTGGCGTCGTGGTACTGGTAGCTGTGTCGTACGTTACGTCGCAATCGAGGCTGTTCTGGTTGAGTTGAGGAGAACAAAGAGTCATAATTTTGACATTTTGCGCTGTAGCGATGATGGTGGGGTGTGGCGGGGTGTGGCTAGTTTCCGGGAGCGGTCGGTGGCGGCAGAATTCGCCCCAGCTCGACAGAGGCTCAAGCTGGCTCCACGTGACTGGCCAGGTCCGAAGTAAACAACTGCAGCATCATCAACCACAGTCGGCCGCGACAGCAATTCGGCCATGGCTCCAGGTAAGAACATTTGTTGATTGCTGTACTCTTCTCTTTGCGAGATGTATACTGACGGTGCATCTGCGGCAGCAACACAATACGAGCTTTCCCCGTCCCCGGGCGACGCAGTATCTGCGATTGTCTTCGCGCCGACTTCCCCAACCAAGCTGCTTGTCTCCTCCTGGGACAAGAAAGTGTACTGCTACGATATCGCGAGCGGCCCGGGTGAGACTAACCTGACGAATACGTATGAGCACCGCGCTCCAGTACTGGACGTCTGCTTTGGCGCCGACGACAATGAGGCATTCACTGCTGGCATGGACTGGGGAGTCAACAGGTACCACCACCCCCTAGACGTCGCGCCCCTTGACCACCAATTCTGATTGATAAAACCAGGATAAACCTTGAGAGCGGCGAAAAGACTCTTCTGAGCAAGCATGAGGCGCCAGTGCGATGTGTTGTCTACAGCCCTGAGCATGGTAAGCTCTCCTGGCCCCGAACACTCGTCGCTCCTACTGACGTGACGTAACAGGCATCCTTGTTTCCGCCTCGTGGGACTGCAGCTTGAACATCCACAACCTCAAAGACCCCTCCAGCGAAACGATAAAGATCCCCCTTCCAGGGAAGCCGCACGCCCTCGCCGCCAGCCCGTCCAAGGTCGTCGTCGCAATGACTGGCCGTATCATCAATATCTACGACCTCGACGCCATGAAGGAACTGTTTGCATCCGGCGGCAAGGAGCTGAAGCCGTGGCAACAGCGGGAGTCCTCGCTGCGGTTCCTCACTCGCGCCGTCGCCTGCATGCCCAACGACGCCGGCTATGCTACTAGCAGTATCGAAGGCCGAGTTGCCGTGGAGTGGTTCGAGGACACCGCCGAATCGCAGGCTCGAAAGTTCGCATTCAAGTGTCACAGACAAGCTGCGCCGGACGGTGACGGAGATGTCGTTTATCCGGTCAATGCGCTGGCGTTCCATGCCGTGCACGGCACGTTTGCTTCTGGAGGTGGCGACGGCACCGTTGCTCTGTGGGATGCCGTGGCCAAGCGAAGACTGAAGCAGTACCAGAAATTTCCCAACAGTGTCGCGGCGCTGTCCTTCTCCAATGACGGAAAGTACCTGGCCATCGGCGTGTGTCCCGGTTTCGAGACAGGCCAGGACGATTACACTGGAGCCGGCCAAACCGCAGTCCTGATTCGAGAGCTGGGAGACAACGAGGCAAAGGGAAAAGCCGCCAAGTAATGGGCGTGTTGTGTTTGAGGGCGGTTGATTCCCTATGGGCGTTCGGGTAGGAACGGGACTATTGTATTACTGAAAGGTTATGTGGCAGTTCGAGGGGAAAAGTTGGCTTGTAGATACCCCGACTATGAACTAGATCTCGACGATCATGCAGAGAATCCTGCGTGATGAAATACTTTGTACATCTTCAAGATGCGTCGCTCCCCGTCAAATTATTGCGGCGCCGGCTGAACTTGTTTCGATGACGCGCGGCCTTCCTCAGAAGCCACCTGTGAAACTCCTCGTCACTCCCTTCTTCCTTGATTTCGCATGGCTCCTCTTCTTCGCATGCTGCTCCTGCCACTGCTCCAGACGCTGAAAACTCCATCTCGCGGGCTTCATTTTGTGTACCCAAGGATGGGCTGGCCGTAGCTTGACGGCTGGGGCTGATGGGTGCGGGCGTCGCTGACCTCGGTGAGGTAGAGTCTTCATGTCGCTGTCGTTTGGCCATTATTTTAGGAGACCCAAGTGAGGTTTCTCGGCCTTCGAACCCATCGCGGCATTGAAACGACAGGCTCTCGGGGGGCCACGGGGTCCTCGACTCTGGCAACATGTAGTCCCTAATGCGGACTCCGTCCCGAAAGGTGTATCTGCCAACCGTTTCGATATTTCGCGGGGCATTTCGCGGAACGCTCTTCAGCTTCTTCGCTGGTATCTTTGGAGTAGTCTTTGACCGTTTTCGTTGCGCAGAGCGGGTGCTTGACGTGCGGGTACGTTGCTCCGACTCTGTATGATCTTGTAAGCGCTACGTTCTGAGTCGCACGGACTGAGACTCCCATGTACCTTCATCGCAGTGGGTATTAGCAGGCAAGGGAGAGTCGCTGGGCTTCCTTCTGAATCGCTTTCGTGCGGCAACGCCGTTTTGTCTTGCTACGCCCCGAGTGTCCGTAGAGTCGGTCTCACTGGAGATTTCAGCGCCATCTTGCTGTTGGCATGCAGCCACTTCATCGTTCAACAGATCGGGTAGTTGAGTGGCTAGTATTCTGAAAGATGTCAGACTACACCACGGCCTGTCAAGGGAGCACGGTAGTCGAACACGTCAAGATGTTTGAACTCATCTGGTGTCATAGGCACAATGTCCCGCTCCGGGTCCTCTTCACTCTCCTGAGAGTCTGTGCCATTGCTGCTTTCGTCCTCGTCAGGAGGGTTGAGTTCGAGACATGGCATACTTCTTGCACGACCGCCTTTTGGGGAAGTGCGCGGTGCCTCCAGTACGTTTGTGCATGTTGTAGTAGAGCGGCGCAGCTTCATTCTCAGGTGGTGACGTCCAAGAACATCAGGTATAGAGCAGGTCGAGTACCAGAGTCCCGCAACTGTCACAATGAAAATTTGACCGTCTTGAAGAATTAAGCTGGGAATGAAAAAGCAATGAAGCCGGGTGCTCTTTCGACAGGAACGCTCGCGGCTCTTGCCTTGCGAGGTCACGAACACGCGCGCCTGCCGTTCTGACGACAAGACGGCCATGACGTCGTCGGGCGCACAGAAAGGCATCTCCAGGCCTCGGGAGATACATCTGGCCAGAATTCAGATGCTAGAGCGACGTATTAATGGCCGAGCGGCCCCAGAATGGCACAAGGTGTTTGACTGCTCGTATCAACTTCGCAATGGTGCCGCGTGAAGACTACATGCAAGAGTCTGGAGCTGCAAAAAAACTGGACAGAGGCCGAAGGACAACACTAGTTGCTTCATGTTACTTGAACTCGAGGCTCTTGGCAATGCGGCATCCATTGAGCCAAGATTGTCGTCAAGTTAAGATGCTGACAGGATGCGCCTGATTGCCCGTCCTCCAATGGATGACCCATAGATTATATCCGCCGCTAAGGCAAGGAACCCTGTACTTCGATACTACGATCACAGTTCATTGAAAATGTAACAACTACATTGAAAGGCCTTCTGAATAGAAACGAAAGGTGCTACCTCAAGCAATAGCATCGTTTCACCTATGACTCTTCGAGACAGTTGCGAAAACACAGCCCAAGACACCAGTTTCGAGGACCAAAAGTGAGTAGAGACAAATTACCACCTATTTCTTCCATGATATATCCTGTTTCCATTCTCCCAAGTCTGCGGGAGGAATCGGTCAGGGAGCCAACGCCAGCAATACGTCTTGAAGTGGGCACCCTACTCCCCCCCCTTGTGCGGCGTGATAGGCTAGACACACAATTAAGTTAGCACATCTTCAGTCGTGTGTAGCCACTAACAAGGGCTTCCTACCTGGTTGTCCTTGACATAGTCAAAGGTTGCGGCCGTGTTCAGTAGCCAGACCTTCTGTGAGGCATCGGGAACGCCACCAGCCCACAAGAAGTTGTGCGGGAATCCCAAGTCAAAAGGCACTGCACCCTCGATCTCCTTGATGTCCTCATCGCTCAGCTGAATCGTGAGGGCCTCGATATTACCTTTGAGATGCTCAACCTTGCGGCCGCCGACAATGGGGAACACGTAGGGAGTCTTGTGCATCACGTAGGCCAGTGCAATGCTAGTGATGGCCGTGTTCTTGCGTTTAGCGATCGCCTCCAGGGCTTGACTGGCCTTTATGTCGATCTCCGGGTAATCCGTTTGGCGGCCTTCAGCGGCCTGGCGCTGCTCCTCGGACTTGAACTTGCCTCCACCGAGAGCGCCCCAGGGGCAGATGCCCATGCCCTCGGCCTTGCACATGGGGATGATGTCGCGCTCGAAATCACGAGAGGCGGCAGACCAGCGACCCTGGTAGACGGAGAACTGACGGAGGCCGTTGTTGCGAGCGTACTCGTTCGCTTTGCTACACACAAGTGTCAGAGCCGAGTGGTTTGTTTGTGCGAGGAGTCCGCTCATACCTGACAACCCACGCAGGTGTGTCGCTGATGCCCAAGTACAGGACCTTGCCGCTGGTAACAAGGTGGTTCAAGGACTGCATCAGCTCGGGGATGGAGGTGCTGTAGTCCCACCAATGGACGTAGAGCAGGTCGATGTAGTCGGTCTGCAGCTTCCGCAAGCTGGCATTAACAGAGGTCGCTAGACTCTTGGTGCCATTTCCGGTGAAGTTTGCCATGATCTCGGGGTGGTTGGGGCCAGCCGTGTAGTTGGTGGTGAACTTGGTGGCGATGACTACATGCCGAGTACTGTTAGGCTCTGCGGTATATGGCTGCGGTCAAGGGGTTGACAAACCCATCTGTTCACGATTGCCGCGCTTCTTCATCCACTCGCCGATCCATTGCTCCGACTCTCCGAATTGGTAGTTGTTGGCAGTGTCAATGAAGTTTCCTGTTGCTGTGTGTGAGCTGCATGTCACCGAGGTGGAGGCGGAATGTGCCAAACGAACCTCCCTGGCACAAGTGTCAGCACTCTCATACACGGCTGATCATGTCTATGAGTTCAACTCACCTGCTCGAAGAAAAAGTCAAGGATGCCTTCTGTAGTAGACTGGTCACAAGCTCCCATGTAGTCGGCCCTGTCTTAAAGTCAGCGTCTGCCATACTTGTAGATGATGGGGGCGACTCACCATGCATTGCCAAAGTTCATGGCACCGAGACACAGCGGGCTCACTCGGATAGATGCAGAAGGCGAAAGAAGGCGGTACCGAGCCAAGGGCGACTTGGCAGGCGGCGCCATGGGCAGGGCGGTGTTCATGATGGGCGAGTGCTCACGCGAGGGTGCTTTTCTGGGGAGAAGGGGAGAGCTAACAGGGTAGGAGGATATGAATTACAAGAGGATTGATGCTTGGGAGAAGCAAGCGAGGAAGAGCTAAGATGAAGAAAGGTCTATTATATAGCTAGTCGCTCTTGCCGCCATTCTTGAGCGGCAGAGCAGTGTCTTGTTCGTTGGCGAACCTGCGGACGCCGCCTCGCCAAACGGTAGGCAGGTACAAGTGCACTGAGCAAACATTGGGCAGAGGAGATGCCATCGACTCTGCGATTGACCATGTACCAACGGAACACGCCGTCTGGAACCCCAAATGAAATTTCCCCCATCCGCCATCTGGCCGAGACGACGTGAAGATGATATCATGCACCTCCATCGCAAGTCCGCTAAGGAGTCTTCTGGCGCCCTAAGTCCGTGGTGGCAGAGACGCCCAGCTGGCTCTAAGTCCGGCTCAAACACCGGCCCTCCGCATTAGGGCCAACTTTAGCTTTCACTGTTGCGGACATGTTCTTGAGGGAGAATCCTATGCAGACAGGTTGATGGCTGTTTCGTCCAAAGTTTGCTTGGTAATCTGAGCTGTCCGCAGCCGAGTCGTGAGGGTCAACAAGGGAATTGTAATCCAGGTCGCTGGTCGAATGGGAGACGCCCCGCATCGGTTGATCTTCAGGTCCGCCGCTGGACAGCCTGAAAAGCCCGAGTGTTTTCGGGGTCGACTAATATGATGGGTTATGGCAATTGCCCTTGCCCTGTCCTCTTCCTCCATTACCTCAATCCAAGGTCTTTCGAGGACGCACGATTCAGTCTCAAGGAATGATGGGATTCGGGGCACCAAGAACGTCTCTGATCATTTTGCGGAAGCCTTGTCATAGCCGTTGGTGTTTGGAAAGGTGCAATCAACAGCTTTCGTTTATCGAAACCACTCGGGCATCTCATCACCAACGAGTTGATGGTGAGATCAGAGCTGTTTCCCTGCTGGGACGTTTGCCCCTGTTCATCCGTACCTACATATGACGGTTAGAGTGGATGCCCATGGCCCGGGCGAGTTATGTATTCGTACCCGCACTCCAACCCGATAGGCAGGTAGGAGAGCACGTATGTAGTTCGTAGACCGTATTATTTCTGTCGCATTACGGAGATGAAGCCGATGGCCAAGTATCGTAATAGGCATCCAGCCTCTCAGGCACTCGACGTCATGGTAAATCTAGGTGGAGGGCGCATTGTGCCTGTATTGAGCTGATGCCCTGTTGGTGTCGTGGCATGGGCAAGTTGGTGGCCTGATGTGGTACGTACCGCCTCCCAAGCTCTTCCGAACTCTTGCCGAACCTGGATCCTCCTGCACCTCCATCCCATCGCTGTAGAAATCTTTCGACATCGCATCCCTCAATCATCAATCGACGGGAAGTTGCAGCGCCCAACGCCCCGATCATCAGTACAGGCCGCTCCGAATCATCAGGTCAGGGGGCATTGCAACAATGGGCTCTCGACATGGCGTCGCCAAATCCTGTCCCCTCTAGGGCAGCGCTCAATGCCCTTCGAGGTGTTATCCTGACCACGTCCTGCTCCGTCATCCTCCTGGCCGAAGAACGAAGACGCCGACTCAAGATTGCGCGTGCAGCGATCGACAATGCGCGGAAGCTGCATACTGTCAGGAGCAATCGCGGCCCGATTGCGCTGACCGATAGCCTCGGATCATGGGAGGCCCGGTTTCCAGACGTTGGAGATGAGGTGCTATCCATGTCATCTCTACCACGTCCGAGAACGTCGACTCGCCGCCGTCGCCGCAACGCGCAAACAAACCCGACGCCTCCGAATACCGAAATACACACACACAATCATAGTCCTGCTCAGCCAGCACGAGCGGCCGAGGGGCGCACTTCAACCGCCGGATCGGCCAATAGGTTGGAATTGCACTCACTCGTTCCGGAGATGATACACCTAGAAGCTCTCAAGCTCTTGCCTTCGAACACACTGCTCAAGCGTCGCAATCTCGAGTGGAAGCCGCCGACAGCATTTGTCACGCCTAATGCGCCCAGCAGTGCCCAATCGACAAGACGAAGTACGCACCCAAACGAAGCCAACGATACGCCCATCAAGCTAGATTGGTCGGAAGCGCAGCCTCACGATACGAGCTCGAGATCCGTTAATAAGCATGCAACTGTTGAGAGTCCAGACGCGGTAGAGACGGCCCGGCAATACCTTGCTCGATTGACGCAAAACGGATCGCCTCCTCGGCCGTTCTATGATGAAGCACTAGCGGCGCTAGAGCGACTGCTAGAAGATCTAGAATCGCATCGGGTTGATCAAGCAGGCGTTTCCCAGAGAATTGAATTGGCGACTTCCATCCTCCAGAGGCTCGGAACGTTCGGGTTACCGTTGCCCAAGGCTGCTAAGCTTCTCAGGTGCAAAGGGATAAAGCTGCTGGGGATGGCACTCGATTCTGACCAAGTCAAGGCGACTGCCGTTCTTGCTGCTCTGCTGCCCTTGTGCAAAGATCCCCTCAAGGCCATCGTGCCATTCATCCAGTTCACGCAAGCAGACGGGTCCAACAAGCACATGGGCCAAGCACTCGAACTCTTCTCAGACCCCACAAGATCACCGCTGTGGATGCGTGGCATGCTGGTCTATCGCATACTCGCACGATATGGAAGGTCGCAGGAAAACTTCCAAGACACCAAGCAGCTCTACCGGGCAATGCAAGTCGCTGGCTTGTTCCAAAAATTCGATATTCCCATCGCCACGGAATACAAGATCCGGCGATTGATGGTTTTGACGGCTGTCGACAAGGGCGATGACGCTTTCGCTCAAAGGGAGATGCAGGCTATCCAGAAGCTGGAACCAAATGCCAGCAAGTTCGACATGAAACTGCAGAGCAAGCTTGTGGTCAGAGATGCCACGCTAGGGCAGTGGGAATCTGTCCATGCGCACATCGATGTGCTCAAGCATGTTGCCGACGTTGGTTGCATTGAGTTCCAGGGCATGTTGTCCAAGGTAACGGACGTTTTCGCTCAGAGTCACTCGCCCGAGGAGCTTGAAACGTGTCTGCGCAGCCTTGTTGCAGAATATCAAATGAAGCTCAAGTACCGATGGGTGTACCTCGTTTTGGACGGGTATGCCAGTCGCCACCAGGCTGACTCGGTGTTTTCGTGGCTGCGGTTTTGCAGCGACAGCGGCTTGTGCCTGGACGACGCCTTTGTTCAAAGATTCTATTCCAGGTGCCGCAAGTACTGGAGCTTTTCCGACAAGAGCATCTCCAACCTACAAAGGAGCTTACAGGCACCCTCACCATTCAACGCAGGGGTTGGTGCCGATAACGTCGACCCTGTTGGTGCGTCACAGTTGAGGAACCAGTGGTCAAAGGCAAAGAAGGATTCTCCAGCAGCATCTTCGGCAAGAACCAACGGTACGAATGTCTCGACATTCTCTGCTCACAGCCTGCGACTTGCAGTCGTGGAACAGCTCAGGTCAAAGGGCACTCAAGTTGACGGTGCCATTGCCCTGGTTGAATCAGCTCACGAGCAGGGACAGGACGTCAGTGAGGCGTTGACGCCGCTACTGCTGGCGCGGCTTGAAAGGGGAGACGACCCGAACTACCTGATCGACGAGGCGCTGCGGATGGGAGCCCGCATCCACGACAGCGCATATAACAAAGCGGCACAGGCGCTGTCAGCCATGGGTAACCTACGAGCGGCAGCAGAAATGTGCGAGGTTGCAGCGAGAGAGAACGCCAACGGGGAGCTGCTTTACAACGAGTACAACTTCGCCAATCTCGTGTTTGCGTACACGGGCTCGGCACGCTATACGGCGCTGCAGGCGGTGCTATCTAGGTTCACGTCCGAGGAGCAATGGTGGTGTGGCAGTCGCACGTGCAAGGAGAGCGTCAAGCTTGCCATGAAGACGGCAGCGATGCGGACGGTTGTTCATACCCAGGAGAAAGTGTCGCACCGGCAGGCTTTGGATAAGCTGGACGAGGCCCTGATGCACGTCAAAAAGTGCCGCTCCAACAGGGATCACCGACGGGCGGTAACGGAAGCATTCGTACGCGTCATCAAGACTCCATCAAAAGCTGAGACACGCGGGGCGGTCGTTCAGAAAGGTGCTCGCGGCGGCAGGGCCCTTGTCGACCGGCCGTCGCGGGAACAGAAGACCGAGTCGCGGCAGCCAGTGGCCCGCCCGATGTTGGCAGTGGCGGCTGGGGGAGGCTGAAAGTCAGACCATACATGTCAATGAGAGGTTTTAGAGCAAGGGAGAGCAGCCAGTTGGATAGGGTTGAAGGTGGCCGAGTCCTGCGTGTGTACATGTGATGCTAGGAACGCCTTTGTTATATATGATACAGAAGAGGATCGAGTGTTTCCTTCTTGACGAGTATATACTACGCTATGTGAGGTTATATAAAGTCGAGGCAGTACGTATATAGCATTGAACCAGAGAACCACTCGTTCAGTTTGAAGGTGTGAACCGTTTTTCGGCACTTTCCGGCCTGCTCCCTGAGCGGCTCTGCTGATGCTGACGGATCGCAAGACTCACGCAACAGGATTGGCCAATGGATCCATGGTTGCAGCAAGGCCGTTGCAGCAAGACAAGGCCCAGCAGCCTGGTCAGGGGTTGTGCAACTCGAGATGCACTGTTGCCTGTTGGGCGCGTGGGACAGAAGCAACGACGATCACATGCGAGTGCGGCTCAGGTCCAAGAACCCGTGGTTCGATTCGGTGGTGAGATCAACAACGCCGCCATTGGTCGCAGGGATCGGTGGGGGAGCCACAGTGGCGCGGTTTGGCCGTCGAAGACGGGCCATGCCTATCATGGCGCTACTTTGTACTCCGTACCGTACAGGGACTGGGCCCCTGATGGGAGAGGGGGGATTGGCTTCCCATTGAGCCCAGCCCGGCGTTGCGTCTGTCGTTAATACTTAGGTAGTAAATCCTCCGTAGTTGCGTATAAATCCTCCGTTGACACCTGGAGGCTGCATCCATTCCAAGCCACCGGCCTCTTCAACACGGACCAGCGCAGAGTCGTGATGGCCTGAGGCTGTACGACGGGCTACTGCTTCTTTTCGGCTTCTACTCATCCACGCCCCTACGAACAACCGTCGTCGCTCCTACGACTCCTCCGCCAGCGTCACCGCCTCACCGCCCCTCGACCGACGATACCTACGACGACAAGCTACGCATCCGCCGCTTCAATGGCGACGGCACCCATCCCCGCAGCCGCCGAGGCGCGCGAACGCCGCGAGACGTACCACGATGCGGACGTCGTCGTCGTCGGCGCCGGCGTCTTCGGCTGCGCCATCGCATACGCCCTCGCCAACCAGGGCCGCTCCGTGCTGCTGCTCGAGCGCTGGATGAAGGAGCCTGACCGCATCGTCGGCGAGCTGCTGCAGCCCGGCGGCCTCGCCGCGCTCAAGAAGCTGGGGCTGGGCCACTGCGTCGACGGCATCGACTCGGTCCCCTGCAAGGGATACAACGTCATCTACCACGGGGAGCCCTCGCTGATCCCCTATCCGCCCGTCGACGACAGTGGTGACGTGCCGTTCAAGTGGTCCGGCGCGGGCAAGGAGGGCAAGCGGCCTGAGGGGA
Organism: Tolypocladium sp. Sup5 PDA-1; assembly: GCA_000750105.3. Lineage (NCBI taxonomy): Eukaryota > Fungi > Ascomycota > Sordariomycetes > Hypocreales > Ophiocordycipitaceae > Tolypocladium > Tolypocladium sp. Sup5 PDA-1. The sequence goes on from JPHH03000026.1 coordinate 232,729, forward strand.
GGAGCTTCCACCACGGGCGCTTCATCACGAAGCTGCGCAAGGCGTGCTTGGCCCACGAGAACATCACCGTCGTCGAGACGGAGGTGCTCAACACCATTCGCGGCGAGTACTCGGACCAGATCCTCGGCGTCGAGTCCCGCACGGCGGTCGACAGGGAGACGGGCGACAAGAAGCCCGACTACTTCTTCGGCCACCTGACCATCATCGCCGACGGCTACGACTCCAAGTTCCGCAAGCAGGTCCTCGGCAACAAGCCCGTCGTCAAGAGCAAGTTCTACGCCCTCGAGCTCATCGACTGCCCGCTGCCGCAGGAGTACTTTGGCCACGTCATCATCGGCAACGCCTCCCCCATCCTGCTCTACCAGATCGGCACCCGCGAGACGCGCGCCCTCTTCGACGTCCCTCAGGGCATCCCCGAGGCCGCGCCCGCGGCCGGCGGCGTCCGCGGGTACATCAAGAACGTGGCCATTCCCGCGCTGCCCGCCAGCGTGCGCGCCTCGGCCGTGCGCGCCCTCGACGACGGCAAGATCCCGCGCAGCATGCCCAACAGCTGGCTCCCGCCCTCGAAGCAGACGCCCAACGGGGTCATCCTCCTCGGCGACGCCTTCAACATGCGCCACCCGCTCACCGGCGGCGGCATGACCGTCGCCTTCAACGACGCCCTCCTCCTCTCCGAGCTCCTCCACCCGTCCTGTGCGCGCGACCTCGAGGATGCGCGCGCCATCCGCGCTGCCGTCGACACCTTCTACTGGCGCCGCAAGGCCTGCACCTCCATCATCAACGTCCTCGCCCAGGCCCTCTACACGCTCTTCGCGGCCGACGACCGCCAGCTGCGCGCCCTCCAGCTCGGCTGCTTCGAGTACTTCCAGCGCGGCATCACGGACGGGCCCTGCGCCCTGCTCGGCGGGATCCTGCAGCAGCCCTCGGTCCTCGCGTACCACTTCTTCTCCGTCGCCTTTGTCGCCATCTGGCTCAACTCGTGCGCTGTCATGGGTAGCGGGCCCCTCAGCCCGCTCAGGCTCCCGCTCGCCATCATCGACGCAGTGCTCATCCTGTGGAAGGCGTCATGCGTCTTCCTCCCGCTCGTCTGGCGCGAGGGCTTCCAGTGAAACGGGGAAATACTCGAGTTGTGTTAATGTGCATTTCGCGCGGGCGTTGGGGTGTTTTTAGGGTGCTCCCTCTCCCTTTCAGGGATTGCTGACCCCCCGTGTATATATGAAGAGGCATGCATGTCATGACTGCCAGGAGTGGGCGTCTGCATGGTCGTTACCTATTAGGGCATTGGATAGATGACGTACGAAAGGGGACCCTCTTTGGGCCGGGAACGGGGCTGCTGACACGCATATTAGATGTAATAGTAATATCACACCTCCATGAACAGTCCCTCAGGTTGTTTCAGTTGTTCAGATTTCTGCCCTGCTGTCTATATACTCGAACATGGAATCAATTGATCCATTTCCGTGGCAAGCTGAGCCCTCCCGTCCAATTGTCCACAACTTTCCCATTGCCAGCAGCCCCTTAGGTCAACCGCCTGCGGTACACACCCATCATCCAGCTCGCCCGCAGCACGGCCAGGCCAATGGCCATCTTGATGCTGTCCTGGATGACGTTGAGCTTACTGCCGCCGACCTCGTGCCACTCGATGGGCACCTCGGCGACCTTGATGCCGGGGCTCGTGCCAATAACACTGCCGTCGCTGCCAAGGACTGGGGTGGCGGGGGCCGACTCGGCGAGCATGAGCATCTCGATGTCGAAGATCCATCCCTCGGTGTGCATGTAGGGCACGATGTGGGGGAGGGCCGCGCGCGAGAAGAGCTTGAAGCCGCACTGGGTGTCGCGGATGCGCGACGTGGCCGGGGGCGTGAGGATGGTGAGGACGAGGTGAAAGGAGCGCATGAGGAAGTTGCGCAGGGCGGAGCGCTGGCATTCACGAGTCAGCTGGTTGAACAAAGCAGATTGATGGATATGAGGTCCGTGGCGTACCTTGACTACCGCCTCGCTGCCAACGAGGTGCGCACGACTGCCAATGGCGACGCCACGATGCGACCCATCAACCACCTCCTCGCAGCCCTCGATCAACTTGCTCACGTCGCTGAACCTCGACGCTCCATCGGCGTCAGCAAAGAGCACATACTCGCCCCTCACATGTCGCAGTCCATGCGTGACACCGCCGCCCTTGCCCCGATTCTTAGTCAGGGACACCACGCGCAGAATGTCATGCAGCTCCTTCTTCTTCGCAAAGTCAAGCACCACGTCCACCGTCTTATCCCGACTGCCGTCATTGACGATCAGGATCTCGTATCCGCCCAGCTCCTTGGCCAGTGCAGAGCCAGCCGAGTGGCCACGTGCATGTCGTCGCTTGCCCGGGCTGAGAGCGGCCTTGGCGCTCTTGGATCGGCCGACGTGCTTGTCGAGGTAGGCCACAGCCTCTTCGAGTGTAGGTATAACGCGATCCTCTTCGTTGTACGCGGGGAAGACAACGCTGAGGTGCAGCTCTGCAGGTTCAATGGTGCCGATGTCTGGCGTGGGGGACGCCTCGCCGGGCCGGATGCGCTGCTCGTGGAGGCGCCGCTCAGCCAGCCAGCGGTCGTGCCAGCAGGGTAGCTGTCGAGGTGTAGTCGACGCGCCAGAGGGGCTGGAGGTGATGTATGTTTTCTCAGAGGGCAGAACGGGTCGTGGTTTGGGGGCGACGAGGTGGAGGAGGACGAAGAGCTAAACAGAGCGAGCGAAACATCGTCAGCGGAATCGACTCGCCAAGAGTGGCGGGCTGCACTTGAGAGACGTCACATACAGAGAACAGCGCAAAGAAGACCAGCGCGACGAAGCAGGCGAACAGAACGTGCACGGGAGTCGCCTCAATCCACGCCCACAGCGGCCCAAGGAACCGCGCCGGCAGCTCCCAGAGCAGCTCCATCATGCAGCGCGCAAGCCGTTGCGCAATGGAAACCAAGCCCCAGTGGAGCAGGACCGAGACTTGATTAAACGGCGCCCATGAAAGAAGCAGCCGAAATTTTCTGACCTCGCAACGCAGAAAGGGAGAGAAGGAAAGGGAGAAAAAGAGTGAACAACCAGTTGGGGGGGTGGTTGCCAGAGGAGTCAGGACAGCTTCGTGAAGCCAGGCCAGATGTTCACTGACGCGGTGTGGCGCAAGGCTGGCCAATCGACGGCAGGACCCCTGACGCCGGGTGGTTCCTCCAGCTGTCTTCGACAGGGGTGGCGCGGGCGTGTCACCAGTGCGGCGCCGCCTGCGTGGGGTAACTTGTGGGAGGAAGGAAGCATGCACGCATCACAGCAGATTGATCATGCCATACCCTGGAGCTGCATCCAGCGAATCCGTTGCATGGAACGCGCACGCAGGAGCAAAGGGCTGGCCAATGCAACACGCAGAGTCTCTCCGCCGTATTACCAGAATGCATATCAATCTGGTCAGCCAATTGCTGTGCAGAGCCGGCGCAGCCTCGCAGCCAACAAAAGCTTGTAGTCGAGTCGAATGACCCCATCCTTAAGCTTCCCAGTTCACTTGGTCGTGGCAAGCCGTTGCACACTCACTTACAGGTAACTAATTCAACGCCGTCAAACCCAATCTCGACCTATACACATAACGCTTGTTCTTATTCACGGCCCTTTTCCATCCAGTGTCGTGTGAGCGATTACACTGGCGACCCGCATCTATCCAAAATACATATCCAAATATGCCGAGCCACCGATTCGTGCCAGACGCGTCGTTCCAAACACCAAGTATTCTATCCCAGTGGTCATTCAAATCATCATAGGAGGCTTCATATCAGACTGCCGCCACACACTTCTCCCCTTGCTCCAAGCACTGGGTAAATCGTTACACTGCAACACTCACAACTGCCCGCTCTTGAATATCATCATCTTTGGCCCAAGCAGAAACTGGGCCCGCCAAGTTTCCGCATCCTTCGAGACAAATGGGAATTGGCTGTACGTTAGGGGTCGGGCCGCCCGTGCAATCAGGCGGCCACGGCCGAAGTCTTGGAGCTTGACCACCGATTCTTCTTGAGCAGTTTGCTCCCGCCCTTGGCAAGCCTCTTGGACTTGGAGCTTGATGACGCGGCTGGCTCAGGTAGCGACGCCGGCTCTGGGAACACGTTGACGAGGTATTCATGCGCAACAGGAGGCGGGGCTCGGCTACGGTCCGCGCGGCCAAAGTCCTGATATGGGGACTCTACGCCGGTGGACTCGATGCGCTCGAGTTCGGAGAAGCGTGTCGTCCTGCCAGTTCTCCTCTCCTTGAACGTTCTCGCCTCAGCCGCTGGGTATGCCATGCCGGCCGCATCAGACGACCGTGGCACATCCAGCTCGGCATTTGGGACCGGTACCCAGCTCAGGGAATACTCGCCCTGGGACGCACTGGCGATAGCTGGCGTCGCCGGAGCCGATGCAGCCGGCCGTGTAGGGGCGGGCGTTAGGCCTGGCAGCGAGGTAGTAGAGCTTTGGCGCGACGTCTGCATGCCAGGCGTCGACGATCCGTTGACCCAACCCTGGCTAGAGGATATGGCTTGCGGCGAAGCGACAGGAGGTAGGGAGCCTGGGTGTATCGGCAGAGGAGCGGCGACCTGGTTAATCGAGGCGAACCCCCTCATCGACGGTGGCGGTCGGGAGTCTCGGGAGTAGCCGGACGGCCCTGGGGCTTTGGCTGAACTGGCGGAGGCGTCGGACGTTCGTCGATGGTGGCTCGGATGTAGCCGATGTGTCGATTCACCCAGTCTTGCCGTTGGGCGAGAAGGCCTCATCTCGAGGTCATCTTGAGAGCTGGTGGAGCCGCTAGAGCTATCAACTGGCGATGGGTCACCTACTGAAAGTCAGCTTTGCGAGAGCACGATGGCCACTGGAGATTCGATCCTTCGCAAACCTTTGCTCGACGTTGGGCTTATACGCTGCGGTTCGTACCCTGCGCCCCTGGCGACATCCTTGCCCTTCAAAGAAGCGGGTTGTGAATAGGAAATGTCGGGTACCGAGTATACGACCTCCCGGCTGCGGTCCGGATAGGGAGAGATGCCGTTGTAGCTGTACGCCCTGGGCAAGCGTGCCATGGGAGCGACGTCCTCTCCCGGATAAGAAACGCGGGACAGGCTGCTGCCGACACGGGGGACGCCAGGGCCAGGCATGTTCATATGATGGCCACTCGCAGCCATTGCGCTCCTCCTGCGATTCTGTTCGACGATCCGCGGCCGGTCGGCTTCCCTCCAGCTTGGCGGAGCGCTCGCAAAGGCATCTGTGGCGGCGTGTGTCGGCACATGCCTATAGGGTATCTTTTCCTGCTCCTTCTTCTTCTGCTCAGCCAACTTTGCATTGTGCTCCTTGGCCTGTTGGCGGCTCTTTCGGAGGTGTGAAAAGATGGACATTTCTTGTTTGACGGGTGGTCGGTAGGTAGTAGTGTCAAGTCGAGAGGCAAGCCGAGAGGCAGCGAGAGGGCCAAGGGCGGGGTGAGCTGCGTGTTGCAAGTCGCGATGGCAATGACGGGGCCAACGTGTTGTCGCAGTGCCGGCGGATGTGTGGTTGGATGAGGCAGGACGTTGGAGACCTGGAGTATCGCGGGTTAGCAGGGGGGCCACCCTGCATATATATCTGGAAATGGGATATGACGGTGCGTCACGCGCGCCCGAGGAGCGGGAAAGCGCCGCAACAACGGCCGTGCCCGAGAGCCGCAGGAGGGAAAAGCAAGGCCTCGCGTACGGACTATGATGTCCTCGAAAGAAGGTGAAGCGTGGCTGCGACGGTTTTAAAGCCTGTGCGTGCCTGGATGATTCGGATCCCTTGCGAGTGGAGCTCGTACGAGGGACGGCACGGGCTCCCAGGCGGACCCCAAGTGAAACTCTCCCGTCTGGTGCTCTCCCGTCTGGTGGATCAGTGTGTCGGACTTCGGTGGAGGGAGGGGCGGAGCAGCCCAAGCCCAAGCAAGCAAGCAGGGTTCAGCTCTCAGCCCCAGGTCGCTGGGGGTCGAGGTTGCTCTGAAGCCGGTTGCTTCGGGCAAGGGTTGGCGATGATGGTGTATGAGTCGTGGCGGCAGCAGCAGCTGCGAGGAGGAAAAGGGAACCGAGATGATGGGCAGGCGATGAGGAGTTGAGGACCCTGGCCCTTTTGATAGACGACCCGGCCGACACGCCTAAGCAGGGTAAGAGGGGCTCCGCTCGTTCTATAATGGGCTGGCGGGCGTGTAAGGCAGCCAGCTCGCACAAGCACGATCCCAGGCCAGATGGTCTCGGCAGCTGCGGAGCGCGGAGCGAGCAGCGGCTTGCGATGGCTAGGAGTCCAGGAGTCTGTCCAGTGGGCGGTCGACGGCGGATGACTGTACCAGGTAACTATGTCGAGGCTTATTGGTGCGGGTGGCAGCGGTTGCAAGTCGACTCGTGGAATCCGAATCCCCCTTTTGACTCAATCCCGCAACGTCAACTGGCCCTTGAACCAGATAAGCAATGTTGGAGTTGTGGGAGCGAGACAAAGGAGAGACGTGAAAAACTCGACAGAGCAGGGAAGCTGGCTGTGAAATACGAGAAGAAGAGGCGGAGAGCGAAGCGGCTGGCAAGGCGAGGGTGGATGGATGGATGGATGGATGGTGCTCCGTACATATAAGACGGGGCGGCCAACAAACACGGGCTGGCAGGGCTAGATGGGCCAGTGGGAGGGCAGCGCAGGACGACGATGATTGCAGACTCGTCCACCTCATGCAGCCAGGGACACATGCATGGCATTGGGTACCCTCTATCGCGCGTGTGCTGGCCGCTGTCAAAGCTGCGGCGCTGTGCTGTAAGACAAGTGCAACTGCGCCGTGGTTGCGTGCTCGCACCGCAGCTCGTGGTGGACTGGACGCCTCAAGGCCGGGGGTCGGGGCCAGAACCAAAATGTCCACCCCAGTCGCTCTGCACCTTCTGGCTGCTGCGGGGGGCGCGGCGTCTTGGCCGAGACGAGCCCGGGACCGGGATCCAGGATGCAGCCCAGCTTGCTGCCTGTGGCTCGGATGTGTACTCGTATGTAATTGTACGAGTACACCGTGGAGTCGTGGACGCAGACTCGTAAGAAGGTTCAACGGAACCTTCACACAACAGACAGGCCCTCTGATGCGCCTCTCAACTCTCAGCGGCGCCGGTGCGCTAGGCGATTGGCAAGCAAGGTGCAAAGTGCCGCAGCCACGATCCGTCGAGTCGCACCAACTGCCCGGCTGACCGGCCAGCCCAGCAAATCACGCCCGTTGCGAGACACCCGCGTGGTTGTCATGAGTGCTGGGAAGGGCTAGAGGGTCTGGTCTGCTGCCCTCAGCCGGCCGGATTGCTGCTGAATGCTGGGCCTTGTTGGCCGTCGCCAGGCCCGTCGCCAGGTGTTAGCGGCCTGCACGTTGGCAGCGGCGCCTCGTATTTGCAACAAGTATTTGCAACAAGCTTGACGAGGTACCCGCTAAACGGGTTCTTGGCCCACCGCCAGTGCCTGGCTGGCCGTCCTTTTCGGTTCTTTCTGGTAATATCTTAAGTACCTCCCAAAGACTGGTGGGCGCAAGGGGGGCAGACTGCAGGCATATCGCAGGCGTTGCGGCGTGGCTTGGTGGCTTCACGGCCATACGCGTATCGGATGCTGAGGCGGCCGTTGTCCAGCCGCACGCTAGCCGCTGACCTGCGTCACCTTGTCCAAGGACCGTCCAAAACACCCCAAAGAACATGGGATCAAGTCGCTGCCGTCGCCTCCGAGATTCCAGATCACCAGATCTCCTCCACTCGACTGTGCAACAGGCTCAACAGCTGCCTCAACGAGACCAAGCTTCCGCGACGGCATGATACCCAAACCAGGCTGATATGTATCGCCGACTTGGATATTAACCGCAGTCGATAGTCATGTACGTCCGTATCGAGTTGTCAGCCCTTTAATTGCGGGCCGGTGCTTCCCGCTTCCCGCGTCCCAGATGCGACCCTATACATCTCCACCGTCGGAGCAGAGACCGACCTTCTCTTTGTTGCGATCGACACTTGCCAGACGCAGGGGCCCATTGTTCGTTGATCGTTTTGTTCTCGGACCCGGCCGTTGATCTACACGGCACGGATCTTATCGAGCCGTGACACCTCAGTGACCTCACCAAGCTAACCTGACGCGTTCCCTGCAGGAGGCCCTCATCAGGCCCTGCTCGTCAACCTGGTCTGCTTCGAGGTGAGGCCTCACCACCTCAGTCGGGACCATCACAAGCACTAACGAAATCAGCAAAGAGGCACCACCGCGGACCGCACGTTTCTGGCCAAAGTTCTCCACAGCGGCTCAAGGAACTTCCGTAGGTAATCACTAGCATTATCATCCAAATCCGTTGCTGGGCACTCCAAAGGTGTTGATGAGGCGCCATTGCACCTTGTCCAGCAGCCTCACAAGCGCCTGGCCTGCCGTTCCTGGGGCGGAAAGGGCGGGAACCCATTCCGGAGCCGACAGCCGCGAGAAGTATCCCAATAGTCGTTATTACGCATTCTTCAGTTTGTAGTGCAACCAATATCCCGCTGCATCACGGCCGGGATGCCCAACTTGGCTGTGAAGCGCCACTGTATGACAGAAGATAAGGCAAGCGTCGTGAACATCGCTCAGCTCAGAGTTGCTGGACACCGACTTTTATTTAGCCGGGCGAGCAAAAAGTCTCCGGATGTAAGCCACTGGCAGTGATATGATTTGCCGTTCGCTGATCAACGTGCGTAGATGGAGTCCTGCATCACACCGTCCACCGGCAGTTCGCCAAACCTCCAAGCCGTGAGATGCCGCACAGTATCGCCGATAATTTGGGCAATTATGTCCACGGCGTGTTTCTAATATTGGAGCGAGATAATGCCGCCGTTGTGTCACTTTCACAACCCACCAGGACCCTTGACATGTTGCACCTCCAACATGTTGTCTCGCCCATGGGAATGTTGTGCCGCGCAACGGCCCCTGACACTATCACAAGGCAGATGCGTATGGCTCCAAATTCAGGTGAAAGATGTGCTCCCAGTTCGTGTCACTGGGCACAGCGTAGAAAAAGGCCTACATTCCCGGAGAGGCCGACATGTTCGCACCAAGGATATCGCGTTGTCTGTTAGGTGGATGTTGGCCACGACGGTCAAACCTCGAGCGCCAATAAGATTATTATAAAGGGATCATCGTTGACCGCATGGCGGCGGATCCACATGGCAGCAATGCTTCGTTGCCCAACTTTGTACTCCCAAAATACACCGATAAGCAAATGGTGGACAGATGTGCGAGAGCATGCAGGTAACGGGGTAGAGGGTGGTAGCCATGGTGTGAACCAGAGAGGGACGATAAGACGAGAGGGTGTATTTCCTTACCCTCCTGGCTTCGGGGGTATTCTGTGTCCTCGTGGACGACCTCAAGGACAGCCTTCTGCCATTGCGGCTGCGGCTCAAGACATCGAAATCTGAACTCCGGCTGATCCCATTCTGGGATGACTTCTTGCGGGACATGGGCGCAGATGTTGAAGGCCTGCAGGGACTGCTGATGTGGCAGTCGCCAACCGACGAGACGTTGGCAGTTGTCGTTGCGATCGGTGCCCAAGACTTTCGCCTGGCATCTCGACGACAGCTCAGAAGAAGGCGAGTCACTTGACGACGCTCTCTGGATGTCGTCGACATGAGAGACAGACAAGAGTCTTGAGCGGCTGCTGATTGGGCTGTCGAGCACCCAGCCCGATGAAGTGGACTGACCAATGGCGTTGCTGCCCTTGGTGATGGAGGGATGGACGCTGAATCAGACGATGGACGGGGTTTGACTTGCAAGTCAGGGGAACTGCGAGTCACGTGCGCTGGTGGTGGTGTGCTTGGCCATTGGGGTGAGGCTGCAAAACTTTTCTCGCACCAGCCACATGAGAAGGCTGTTGGTACGTACCTACCTTACCTTATCCGAACCTTGCACCCTCGGGTCGCCGAAAAGAGGCACAGACCACTCTGCCCCAGTGGCCAGGACCCTCGAGGCTCCCCCAAAGCCCCCCGGGGCCTCCCCAAGTGCGACCTGAGCCTAACCCAACACCTCCAAAAACCAGGCGCCATCAGTCACGCGCTTTGCCCACTTCACCTGTCAACCCTCACCCCATATCTCGACAGCCTCAAAACATCCTCACCTCACGCACGCCTGGGACCCCCGCCGCACCCACGCGCGCCCCGTGATCCCGTCGCCGCCTGTCGTCCGTCGTCCGCCGTCGCCCGCATCGCTCTCGCCGTCGCTGTCGCTGCCACTGGCGCTGTCGCCGTCCGCTCGCTGGCCTGCGCCGTGGCCCGTCTTTGATCCGATCCCGATCCGATCTCCGCCCGAGCTTGAGTCTTGGGGGCCGCTTTTGCATGGCGCACTGAGGCCCAGCCTGCCTGCTTGTCGCTCCATACGTCACCTCGTCAGGCTTCGCTCGCCGTCGCCGTCGCCGCGCAACGCACGCCGTTCGAACTCTACCTCGATCCAGCCCCTCACCCCCCTCGACAGGTCATCGATCCTGCGTCTCCCCTCGCACAAACGCGCGCGCGCGCCCCCAGTCCCGGGCGCATCACAGAGGAACCGTGGCGGCGCTTACGATCCTCAGCCACAACGAGACGTCGGCGTCCGAACTGTCCCTCCAGCAGCATCTCGAACTTGCTCCAGACCTGGTCGCGTACAGCCAGCTCACCACGGAGGGGGACTCCGAGCTGTTGATGATGGCACAGCCGGTGCCTCATCAGGCGACGGATAAGAGGCGCGTCAAGGTCTACGAGCTGCGCAACAATGACTGGTTTGATCGCGGCACCGGCTTCTGCACCGCGACCTTTGCGAGTGTGCGTCCTCCATTTCTTTCCCTGCTCAAATCAACATTCGCTCAGTGACTAACCGATGTCCGCCCTGGGATGCAGACTGAGGAGGGCCGCAAAGATCCACGGGTCATTGTTGAATCCGAAGATCAACCCGAGCGTCTGCTTCTAGAGACCAGGATCCATAAGGAGGATGGGTTTCAGAAGCAGCAAGGCAAGTCGCGCATCTATATTCCCGCCCTGCTACACCCCTCGCTAACTTGAAATCTACAGAGACTCTTATCGTGTGGCAAGAGCCTGGGAGCGGAGTGGATATGGCCCTCAGCTTCCAAGAAGCGGAGGGCTGTGCGCTGATATGGTTCGTCTAGTCACCTCGGTGAGGACACTCTGGTTGGTTGGACGACCACTGACAGCTCTGCAGGCGATTCGTCAGTAATATCCAGCAGGCGTTGCAGAACAACGCCACTATTGTTGGTACGCACAGCTCCTTGGCAACCTCACTTTGTGTAATAGTGTACTGATAAATCAATCATTCCTCCAGACGACGGCCTCTCCGACGACCTTGCCATGGAGGCCCCCCCCGCCGTTAGCCTCCCCGCCGCCGAACTGGGAAACCTGGTCGAGATTGAATCGAGCATGCGCCTCATGACCACGACTGCTAATGGCCGCGACGCCCTGTCCAAGGCCATCATGGCCGAGGACTACATTGGCAAGCTTATTCCTCTCGTCGAAATGGCGGAAGACCTCGAGAGCCTGCCGGACTTGCATCGACTCTGCAACATTATGAAGACCATCCTCCTGCTTAACGATACCACCATTATTGAGCATGCTGTATCCGACGAGTGTGTGCTGGGCGTTGTCGGCGCGTTGGAATACGACCCAGACTTCCCCAGCCACAAGGCCAACCACCGCCATTGGCTCGACAACCAAGGCCGCTACAAGGAGGTTGTGCCGATCGAAGACGAACAGACGCGCCAGAAGATCCACCAGACGTACCGCCTCCAGTACCTGAAGGATGTTGTCCTGGCTCGAATCCTCGACGACCCCACGTTCTCGGTGCTCAACTCGTTGATTTTCTTCAACCAAGTTGACATTGTTCAACATTTGCAGTCCAACTCTGCGTTCCTGGGCGAGCTCTTTGGCATCTTCAGCTCCCGCCGTCGCGACCAGAGGAAGAGGAAGGAGGCCGTGCTTTTCATCCAGCAGTGCTGCGCGATTGCAAAGAACATTCAGCCGCCAGCTCGGCAGACGCTATATAACAACTTTATCGCACATGGACTGCTTCAAGTCATACACTTTGGCTTGCGACACAGCGACGTGGCGGTCCGCGTGGGAGCCACAGACATTATGATCTCAATCATTGATCACGACCCTCACATGATTCGGCAAACAATCTACCGTCAGATGCACGAGAACCAGCCGTCCTTGACCGACTCCTTGATTGACCTCTTGCTCGTCGAGGTTGATCTGGGCGTCAAGTCTCAGATTTCCGAGGCGCTCAAGGTGCTATTGGATCAGGGGATACAGCCTCAGGGACCAGAGCACTTTCCTAAGGTGAACGGTGAATTCGTTGGGCGACCTAGGCCTCAACCCTCTCTGGATCCCCAACAAGAGCTTTTCCTGACCCGATTCTACGAGCGGTCCGCGCTGAAGCTGTTTCAGCCGCTCCTCGACCTGGAGAGCCGGACCGACATGGACTTTCCGGTGCAACAAGCGTCAATGTTCACGTACCTCGTGGAGATTATGTGCTTCTTCATCCGCCAGCACCACCGGTTCAGCAGATATTTCGTGCTGAACAACAACATTGCAAAGCGCGTTTGTCAGCTTCTCAAGAGCCCCGAGAAGTACTTGCGCCTAGGTAAGCGATTCCCAGCCTGACCCTGTTGCAATTGCAAATCACTAACATGCCGTCAGTTTGCATTCGGTTCATCCGGCACTTGATCGGTCTCCAGGATGAATTCTACATCAGGCACCTGACAGAGAAAGATGCCCTTGGCCCCATTCTTGAAGTGCTCATCGAAACCCTGCCCAGGGACAACCTTCTCAGTTCAGCATCGTTGGAACTCTTCGAGTTCATCAAGAAGGAGAACATCAAGGAACTGGTGAAACACCTTGTGGCCAATTACCGGGAACGCCTGGTTAGCCTGAGCTATATGCCCACGTTCCGTGACATCGTTTTGCGATACGATCAGACCCAGGGCTACACCGCTAATATGGACTACTTCCTCGAGGGCGAAGATGATCTGGGAAGGAAGCCACCGCCTAATACGAGACTGATGGAGCAGATTGCCGTGGACCCTGCCGAAGAGGAGTACTGGAACACATCAGATCCCGAGGACGAGGATGAGGACCACCACGAAGGACCTGCAGAGAAGACGCCGTCAACGAACGGGGCTGCCACTCCCTCGCGGCCCCTGGTTGATTACCCGTCCGACGAAGAAAGCGACGAGAATGCCAATCCTGAAGCCGAGGGAAAGCCGAAAGGTGACGACGACTCTGCCTCTGGACGTGTCGTACCGAGCCAAGACTCCGAAATGACCGTAGCGCCGCCCCTCGAGCGACTGTCCGAAAAGCGTCGACGCGAGGAGGACGAGGAAGATGAGCTGGGGAAGTTGATGCAGAATAAGCGTCGCAACAGCAGCTCGTCTGAATCCAACGCCAGCACCACGTCGCGGATGACGCCCCGGCGCAAGAGCTTCTCCCCCAACTCTGGAAACGGTGGCCACAAGAAAATATCCATCAGTCTCTCCTCGACGGTGAAGACTGGCGGCGAGGCTCGATCGGACGAGGAGCTCTGAGATGATCGGTTTCTTTTTTTTCTTTTTCGGCAACGGCGTACGGGCATTGTTGAGCTCATTTTCATCTCTGGTATGAGAGCGTGAACGGCAGCGGTTAAGGGACAGTCCGCGTTGGTCAGGGGGGCGGGTTCGGTGGCGTTTTATAATCGAACTTTTGCGTTATTTTGCATCCCTATTGGGTTTTGGGAAAGACGAAGGGCTCAGTCAGTCCTGTTGCGAGCCCGACGAGCTAGGTGGGTGACCGCACAGAATAGAGGCGGCGGAGAGAGACGATGTGTGGGTGATGGGCGAGCTTGGTCGGGACGGTACGGATGAGATTGGCAAAGGGCGAGGGCAGGCGGGCCTCGTCGAGGATGGGAGCGTGTTGAAACGGCGAGCCGTGTACTGCTCGCAGTGTATCATATGTAATGAGTCCATGTACGGACGGCCGTGAGGCGCATGCTGGGACGTGTCCCTGGCTGCGCTACGAAGCGAAATGTACCAAGCATTGGCTGCATGCAATGATGATCTCGACTGATGACCGTAATGTTGCAAGTCATGCTTCTGGATGAAGCTGATACATCTATTCATGCCAGGGGCAGTGTCTATCTCATGTCCCATCTAAGCTTCTTGGAGACTTTTTGCTCCCCGTACCTCGTACCCACGGATGAATAAATTCATATCTGTGCCTCCCTCCGTCTATAGCTTTTTAAACTGTCCCCTCCACTCCTCGTAGCCGTCAATCATGTCGCTCGTAATATTCCGCGGCGTCTTCTCCACCGCCGCCACCAGGTCCTCCATGCAAATCTCCAGCCTCGCCACCCCGGTGTCGTCGTCCTCGAAGCGGTCCTCGGCCGCCTGCCCGGCCTCGGTGCATATGGCCTGGATCTCGGCGCCCGAGTACCCGTCCGCGAGGCGTGCCAGCTCGGCGACGTCGACGGCGGGCGAGACGTCGAGACCGCGCAGGTGCACGCCGAAGATGGCCTCGCGGGCGGGCTGGTCGGGCGGGCCGACGTAGAGCACCTTGTCGAAGCGGCCGGGCCGCAGGAGCGCCGGGTCGATGGCCTCGGGGCGGTTCGTGGCTCCGAGGACGAGCACGCCGGTTAGGGCCTCGAAGCCGTCCAGCTCGGTGAGCAGCGTGGTGAGCATGTTGACCGCACCGGTGCTCCGCGAGACGCCGCCGTTGCCGGAGCCCGCCCCGCGCTGCCCGCCGATGGAGTCGATCTCGTCGAAGAAGATGATGGACGGCGAGGCGGCCTTGGCGCGCGCAAACAGCGTGCGCACCGCGCGCTCCGACTCGCCGACGTACATGTTGAGCATCTCGGCGGCCTTGACGGCGAAGAAGTTGAAGCCGGACTCGGTGGCCATGGCCTGCGCGGAGAGCGTCTTGGAGCACCCGGGCGGGCCGTAGAGCAGCAGCCCCTTGGGCGGGTGGCGGAGGACGCGGCGGGAGGACGGATTGGAGTCCTTCGCGCTCTTGATCATGCGGCCGAGGACCTTCTTGACGCTCTCCTGGCCGCCGACGTCCTGCCAGTGGATGGTCGGCGGGCGGAGGTTGATGTCGTGCATGGCGGTTGGGCGGATGACGCGCAGGGCCTGTTCCATGTCCTCCGTTGTGAGGAACTGCTCCAGCCCCGAGCCCGGGTCGGCGCCCTCCTCGTCTAGCCTGTTACCCATGAATCTGTTGGCCTTGTGGACGAGTTTGACGAGGTCGTGGCTGTTATACGCGTGCGTTTTTTGCGACACGCTGCGGAGGCACTGCTCCTTGTCTTCGGGGAGGATGTGCGGGTCCAGGAAGGTGAGGATCTCGAGGCGCTCGGCGGCGCGGGGGATGGGGAGGGCGATGTCTTCGGGGAAGCGGGAGGGTTTCTGGAGTTTGGCGGGCACGTCGGTCATGTAGTCGAGACAGGTGGCTATGACGACGACCTTTGGCAGTGCGTTGTTGGCGCTGGCTTCGGTCGAAAGGCTGTCGAGTTCCTCGCTGAGGGCCTCGATGACGGATTCGCGGTTGGAGCGATCCTTGCCGGTGATCTCGTCCAGTCCTTCGATGAAGACCATGCTGGGCTGCGTTGCACGGGCTTGCTTGAACGTCTCCCTCATGGTAGACAGCTTGTCCGACGGCTTGATCCAGTACGCCCTGCCCCATCTCGTTTCCTCGACACGCCGCAGGATAAACGTCTTGCCCGTGCCAGGTCCGCCGTGGATGACGAGGCCGCACGTCAGGCGCTCGTTCTTTACCCATGAAGGGCGACAGAAACCGCGGAGAAACTGGTTCAGGGTCTTGATAGGGGAGCTCAGGCCAGGGACGCCGGTGACGATGAGGTCTCCTCCGGGGGTAGCAACAGCATTGGCAGTCTCCTCCTCGTCTGGCTGAAGCATGCGTACATTTGTGGAGGTGAGCTTGAACTTGGCGAGGTTGTTGGTCTGTGAGTTGACGGAGACGATCTTGAACGTCCGCCGGAGCTTGTTGATGTTAACTCCCTCGAATACCATGCCAGGAAACACTTGTTCCGCGCGATCTGCCGCAGGTTAGCCCATGGCAAGTACGTTTATCGTTCGGCTGTCACTCACTCAGGGATAAACTGAGCGCAAATCTCCAGCTAGAGGCCCAGTCAGGGGCATCCTTCGCATTTCCCAACGAAATCTCACCATCCTCAGTGACATCCTGCGCAACCACCTCCTCCGCATCGGGCACAGGCTCGCCCAGCACGACCCTCACCTGGTCACCAATCTTGAAACCCGTTGCCTCCTGGAACGCCCGCGTCATCATCACGACGTTGGGACTGAGGTTCCCGGCCGGCGGCGCCCATAGCGTCGCCTCCCGCTTGGGCAGCGGATCGCCCTCTAGTCTCTCGAGGACACAGCGCCTGCCGCCCTCAAGGCTGTTGGTCAACACGAGCAGGGATTCCTTGCTGATGTAGATGCGCCCGGCGCCGGCGAGAGTCGCCTTTTCGAGGGGGCTGCCGTTGGCCAGCGGCCGGACCTTGGCGTCGATGCTCCTTCTGAGCATGTTGCACTGTATGGGGAGAGGCTACATGCGCGGGCGAGTGTTGAATGGCGCAGCGTGCCTCTCCGTCTCGGGGAATAGGCGGCAATGGAGGTTGCAAGTCCAAGTTTGGAATTCTCAGGAACGTCCCGAAATTTTATACGAGTACATGGAAGGAGCAAGTCACCACAACAGGACGTGGAATAATGTCATTCCGCACATAAAAATAACAAAAATAATGACAAACGGAACCATTACGAGTCAGCTTTAGTTTTATTACCTTCGGCTCATGAGATTATTCAAGTCTACAACGTGTCATAACTTGCCTTTTAACTTCACTCGCTTCGTCTTGTGTCTTTGGCGGGGTGTCTGTCTCGGCTCAGAAAATGACGTCCATCGAGAACCAGGCAAGCCAGGCTTGCCAGGGTCCTCCGACGCACGGACCACCTGCCCCCAAAAAAGACACCCAGCTTCAGCCTCAAGTCTCCAGCTCCAACATACCAAAAAGTTGGCCAACGCGAACGTCGTCTCCCACCAGCGCCAACGAAAAAGCCGAGCTGTTCGCCTGTCCTCGATGCGCCCTCCCGCCTCCCCGCCGCCTGGATGATCCACTCCCGCGTGACCGCGCTGCTCTCGGCCTCGAAGCTCCCCGTCGCGACGCGGCAGGCCTCGCGGCGCATATCGCACGGCCCGGCGAGGCGCGCGCAGGGGGATGCGCCGTGGCCGCTTCTGAAGAGGAGGACGCGGGCGCAGCATGATGGGGCCGCCGTTGGGAGTGGGAGCGCGCTTGTAGACTCGCTTGGCGTGCGCAATGGCTCGCTCGGGGTTGACTTCGCGACACCCGAGACGTCGCTCGCGCAGAGGACAGACGAAGGCAAATTCCCAGTGACCAAGACCGATTCTCGGCTCATGCTCATCCTGAACGGCCTGAGTCCGAACCTCAACCCGAGCGACTTTTACCGCCTAGCCCCCAACGATCTCTCCAGCTGGCACAGCGTCATCAATAAGGGTATGTAACTTCCTACCTTTCTTCACGAATCTCTCCCTCGCATCACGGCCAACACGACGCCAGTCCAGCAACAGCGCAACCCCACGACCCTCGAACCGCTCGGCCGCTATCACATCTCCTTCTCCACGGCCTCCGCCGCAACCTCCTACCGCGACCGCCTCCTGCGCCTGCACCGCCTGAGCCGGCATAAGCTGCGCTCCCCTAACGGCCTGTGGGAGAGCTCCGTGCCGCCGTTCCTCAAGTCCAGCAGCGGCGAGGCTCCCGCCGCCGAGCTCGATGCTTTTACGGTCGTCCCCGGTTCGCAGCCAGTCGTCGACGTCGACCGACGACGCGTGTCTACGAGAAACAGCTGGGCAAAGGCGCTGGGCGATGTGGTGCACAAGTTCGACTACGGCGAGAAGCCGCCCGTCGTGTTGCTCCACGTGTACCCGCCTACTCTCACCGCCGAGGACGTCTTCCGGTTCATACGCGAGGATGGCTTCGCTAGGGGGTGTAGATGGAAGGTCTGCCCGCCTCACCACCTCAAGCCCAAGACACGGGCTGTCGAGGATACCGTCGACGGTGAGGACGCCACAGCCGCACAGAAGCCGTCCTTTGAGTACAAGGACTTCGACACGGTGGAAAAGCAGAGGAGCCGGTTTGTAGTCATCTGTGCAACCGAGGCCGAGGCACGGCGCTTTCACCGGCACTGGAACCAACGAACCCTGACGGCAGGACCGGGGGATAGGGCAACGCGAAATGTAGTCCATGCATCAATAATAAACTGGTAGCCGCCCATACTGTCACTGCACCCCTCCCTTGAAATCTCTTCTCTGTACGGCACCTCTTTCCTCTCTTCGTCTTCCGTCCATCGTTGTCCCTTCGTTCCCTCCAATTGCCCCGTAGCAGCCAGCGCTCCCTCAACGACAACCCGTATCAGCGCGCGCGCGCCTCGTGTCGGCCGTCCCACGTAGGTATCGAGTCTCTCCAAGCCCGCCACAGGCACGGCACAACGACAGGAGCTTGTATTAGAACCCAGATGAAAACCCAAAAAACTCCAGACCATATTTGCTCTCTAAAGGGGGTGTGGGAGGGGGGCTGCAAGCCAGCAGGCGGGTAAAGTATAAGAAAGCGACTCTAGTCTTGCGGTAAGATGCCATCCCCGGCGTCCCGGCCAAGGCAGCCGGCCTTCATTATGTCGTCGCCTTCCCTCTTTCTAGGCACCCGTTAAAACGCGGATTTGCTCCCTATCCCCGCGCGCAGGGTGAGCACACACAGCACCGGCGGCTGTTGCCGTCTTAGCAGCACTTGCTGCCCATGCTGCCCTCGGCCTTGTCGCCGACGTTGACGCCTGCGCCGGCGGGCTGGTCGTTCTTGGAGTTGTCGATGAGGCGCTTCTTGATGTCGGCGGCAAGGCTGTAAAAGGCCTTGTCGATGTTGATGTTGCTCTTGGCGGAGACTTCGAGGAAGGGGATGCCGAGCTCATCTGCTAGTGCCTGGCCCTGTTCTTGAGAAACGACCCGCTTGTCTTCCCAGTCGCACTTGTTGCCAATCAGGATCTTGTTGACGCCCTCGGTGGCGTGTTGCTCGACGTTTTGGAACCAGGTGCGGATGTCTGCGGGGGGAGAGTTCATGTTAGCCGACTATTTCACACAGTATATGCAGACCGAGGTCAGGTATAGGAGCAAAGGGGAGCCTAGACGCACTGTTGAATGAACGCTCGTCGGTGACGTCGTAGACCAGCAGGATGCCCATGGCGCCGCGGTAGTAAGCGGTGGTGATGGTGCGGAAGCGCTCCTGGCCGGCCGTGTCCCAGATCTGCAACTTGACGCGCTTGCCATCGAGCTCAATCGTCCGAATCTTGAAATCGATGCCGATGGTGGTGATGAAGGAGGGGGTGAAGGAGTCTTCGCTGAAGCGCAGCAGGCAGCACGACTTGCCGACGCCGGAGTCGCCTATTAGCAGCAGCTTGATCTAGAGAAGCCCAGCGTGTCAGCGTTGGCCGTTGCAAAAATAAAACCGTCGGCATCGCGAGAAGCGTGCCGCGACGAGGCGAGCGTTGGCGCAGAGGCAGAGCAGACGGGAGGCCACGAATGCGCAGCAGGGGCTGGAGAAGCGGGCGTACCAGGAAATCGTAGTTGCGATTATTCGGCATGATGGGCATTGGGGGGGGAGCGGTGAGCGCTGTCTGCGGATTCAGGAGCGGTCGTGCGTGACTGGACGAGATCCGGATCGTGGGTGCGATCGCAGAGGTTTGGGAGTCGTGAGCGTAGGCGTTGGGAGAGGAAGGGAAGGAAACAGGGTCGTGACGAGATGGCGGCGACGGTGGCGGCGATCAATCCGTGCTCGGGGGGTGGTGGTGTGGTGGTGCGTGGTGCGTGGTGCGTGCAGGTGGTGAGCGTTGAGGTCTCCAGTGGGTGGTGCGTGGCGGTGGCTTTCGGGGGCGCCGTTAGCAGTGGAAGGTAGTCGCTGTCAGGGACAGGCACTGAAATGAGTTGCTGAGCGATGCCACGATTGCGAGGCTCGATCGGGTGCTGTTCGCTGTTGCGTTGCTCGCTGGATGGTGGCAAGGCGATGGCGGACAATCAGATCCGTGGCCAGCTGCGGAAACGGACACGGAGAGTCGGTGGCTTTGCCGGTATGATTCGTGGCTGGCAGGACGTTAGACGATGATGGTGATGACGAAGTTGCCAAGTTGGTGAACCTCCAGTGGAAGCTGAAGTAAAATGGCACAGGGCAGGCGCACAGGCCACCTGTCCACTCGCCATAGAATCCTGGCCCGTCCTATCCCGAAACGGCTGAACGCCCCGTGCCAATGTCAGCCAAGACCCCAGGCGGCTGCTCCCAGCTCCCCACTCCCCTGACTCCACTGGGGAACTGCTGCGAACTCGCCGTACCTGAGCCCCCAAGGCCCCTCCTACATTCTTGGAGATGCCACCCGACCTCGACATCCACGAGCCTCGTACACGCACAGCACCGCACTCTATCCGGAACTCATCCCATCTCCCCATGGGACTTTTCACACGTCAACCAGCGCCATGCTGAAGCTCGGCCGAGGCTCCGGCCCATGCTTCTCGTGACCCCGGAGCGCCCTCAATCTTCAATGGAACCCTTTGTTTCATGCAGCCCCGCCGCTTGCCGTGTCTCACAGACTCGTGACTCTGATCCTCATTCAGGACCGAGTCCATCACGGTAATTATACGTTCATTTGCGGCATATTCAACGAGCTTGGTACGTATAGCTCAAAGGGATATAGTTTTGAACTTTTATTTGTTTCTTAGGAAGCTACTGACAAGTGGTCGCAGACATATTCGCCGTGGTACGAGTTATGCCAGGAAGATGTGAAACCGACAGACGCCCAGCCGTCATGATCGCTGCCCTCCGACAAGTTTCAGAATCAACCTCCCGCAAAGCATAATCACGCCGTCGTATTCTCCCACGAAGAGCCTCGCGCTATCAACCAGAAGCCAATACCAAGGTCTTTGCAGATGCCTTCTACTTCCGGCACTCCCCAAACTCCGTCTGGCACCCACAGCCGCAGTGCCTCGTCGACCGCCCGCACTGCCCCTTGCTTGAGCAACAGTCGCCATACGAGCTCCCCTTGCATGTATGGCCCGTGTCCCCGCCGCACCGGCCGTCCTTGGACACCTCCAGGGGGGCCCCGCCGGCGCCGCAGCTTTCGCCCGGGGTCTGGGGAACAGCCAAAGTCGTCTTCGGGGCCGGCGGTGCCTTGGACGACAGGGACGTCGGCAGCGAGCTGATCACTGTGGGCGTGATGGTAGTCGTCGCTGTCGGTGCATTCTCCTCGACCGCCGTGCTCGTACTCGCAGCCCTCGCCGTCGTCGTTGCCGTCAGACCCGACGTCTCCCCGCCAGCACCCCCACCCACCTCCCTAAACACGTTATTCCACGGCTTCGGAATCTCCCCCGGCACCTTGGCCAGCTTCTCCTGTCCCGCAAACTTAGGCGGCCCCTCAAAGTTCTTCGCCGTGCAGCCCGCCTCGGCCTGCTTGCAGTAGTCCTGCCACACTTTGCAGTTTGCGTCTCCGCTCGGCGGCGCACTGTCCCAGCACGTCTGGCTCTGGCTGTAGCACCCCTTGACGGCAGCCCAGCAGCCCTCCTGGCCCGCGTACGCGGCGAGCGGCTTGCCGCACCAGTTGGCGTTCTTGACGAGGCAGTCGCTGGGCACGACGCCTTGTTTCTGCTCGAGCTTGATGGTGGGGGCGTTGCTTGTTGGGATGTAGACCTTGGGGCCGGGCATCGGGTAGGGTGGTAGAGGGTTGTTGTAGATATTGAAGGTAAGACCCGGTGTGGTAGGGTTGACGTAGCCGGGGATGCTGACTTGGTTCTCGCTCGGGATCTTCAGGTCCTCCTTGGGGCCTTCCTGGACGAAGATCTGGGCACAGCCAGTGTAGAACTGAGGGTCTCCAATGGGAGCGCTGTGCAGAGCGAGAATCTCAGGCCGCACGAGGTAGTACCCAGCCGGCAGCCCAGCAGGAAGGTCCACGGACAAGAGGCCGTTCTTCTCAATCAGCCTGTCGACGCACCACTTGCGCGTCGTCGTGTCCAGCCCATCCTCCCAGATCTTGAACCAGCCCGAGCCCGCGGACTTGTCTTTGGACATGTCCTCGACCTTCTTGACGTACACCGCACAAGGACCCAGATGGCCGTTTGCGATGGCCCCCGGCTTCTCGCCCGTCGAGTACATGCGGAACTCAAACGTCAAGGTCGCTGCTCGCGGCGCCGGGCAGGTGAAGGCAACAGGTATGCCGCCATCGCGTCCTAGAATGCGTCACGTCAGCGCCGAACGGGTATCTTGAGCACTGTTGGGAACAGGAGAGCAGCCGACTTACCGCATGCCATATCCTCACTTGATACAGGTTCAATAGGACCATTCGCTGTTGCCCCATCATGCGGCATGCGCACGCAAGTCCCATCCCCCTGGTTCTTCCCGTTGATAAACAAAGTCGTAAAGAGCGTATGCGCGCTCGCCACCGAGGCGAGGCCCAAAACCGTAGTAAGAAGCTTCATCGTGGAACGCAGTTCCGAAGATCGAGATCACCGGAGCAAACGGCAAGGGTCAAATGAGAAAAGGGCAACAAAAAAAGGGGTTTATGCTTTTATGTTGCGGGGAGTCACGGACAGCTTTGTGCGTGAGTCGGTAATGGGAGGCCCATACACAGCTGTGACAGCGAAAGGAGCGTCGTCAACGACGTTGTTGAAGTTAAAGGACTGAAGGAGCGGACGGAACAAGGAAAACGGCCAGCGGTGAAAAACTAAAGGTCCCGGAAAATGAGAGTGACTGGGCGGTGCTATATAACCACATGCCAACTTTTCGAATCTTCGACTGGATCAGTATATATGCTGTGTTAAACAGCATGTTGCTCGCTTGAGGCTCAACCCCCCGCTTGTTCAAACGACGCCGTAGCCCCCATCTGCACGCCGCCCTATAAGCCATGCTGGCCCGGCGACTAGGCTTTGGGATGCTGCATCTGCGAGAATGGCAACGGGACCTAATATTCACGGGTCGTTG
Organism: Tolypocladium sp. Sup5 PDA-1; assembly: GCA_000750105.3. Classification (NCBI taxonomy): domain Eukaryota; kingdom Fungi; phylum Ascomycota; class Sordariomycetes; order Hypocreales; family Ophiocordycipitaceae; genus Tolypocladium; species Tolypocladium sp. Sup5 PDA-1. The sequence goes on from JPHH03000026.1 coordinate 255,760, forward strand.
AGCGTTGCCAACCACAAAGCAGCCACTCCATCAACTTGAAACGAAACAAATTGGCCCCGGGGGCGAGTTTCGCAACGATAGGCTCTGTTGACCGCACCATGTTGGCCGCCGGAGCTGGTCGCGTAGCACCGCATAGGTGGGCAACCAAATAGCCGCCCGACTTGGCCGCCCCCACGTTTCGGTCAAATGCAGTCGTCTGAACCGTACGACTGAACCGCCCCGATGGGGGCAAAATCTTCGGAGCGGAGTGTTGGTCGTCTAGAGGTCCTCTCTACTGTCTCAAGAGGCGAGGCTAGCTCGGCGATGCCTCTGCTAGAGTAGGGCCAAGCCGAGTGCTGGCGTCCGGAAGGCTGGCAACATATCCAGCACGAGCCACTGGGCGGCGCATGTCGCGGCCCCTTTCTCGACCAAAGCAAGGACCCGTATCTCCCTATGCTGTGCCGCAAGGCCAAGAAACCCTTCATCCTGCAGATCACTGTGGAAGTTCTTGAAACTTGACCGGGTTGGCGGTCCTTCTCGGTGAAATATGAGGGAAACCGAAGTGGTCAAAGGAACAATCGGACGCGCAATGGACGATGAGTGGAAATTGAAGGTGAATCTGCGAGACCCGAGACTGCCCTCGCGAGTACAAACTACCTCGTACACACATGGCCCCCGCGCGCTTACATTACAACCCCAGGCTATACAAGAGATCCATCCCATCTCCTATCTCGACCGTGTTGCCGTATGATACATTATAGTACAGTCGTTTTCGTTTTCCGCGTGGGTATCTTACTCGCTGTTGATCTTGGCCAGGATCCTGTTGCGCTATGTCAGCTCCTAGTCTCCGGAATCGCAGAATGGTCATCCACTTACTCGCTGTCACGGAACAGCTGGTACTCCTCATCACCGGCCTTGACGGGGGAACCGCCGAACTGTTACTCCAGTTAGCACACTGTCGCACGACAACCTCTCCCATATTATTGCGGACAGAGCCTACCTGAGGAATCAGGACACGGTCGCCGGCGACGACGCCCATGGGCAGGCGGTTGCCCTTCTTGTCCAGGGCACCGGGTCCGACAGCCAAGACCTTGGCCTCGTTGAGCTTCTCGACGCTCGACTCGGGCAGGAAGATGCCGCCGGCAGTCTTGGCCTCGGCCTTGACGCGCTGCACCAGGACGCGGTCCAGCAAGGGAGCGAGCTGGCGGATGGAACGAATAGAAGTGGCCTGCGGCGTTTGATTAGCTCTCTATCACACTACCCGGTGATGTTCCTCGGCTCCCATCCATCCGTTGCCCAGGATGGCCAACGGCGCAATGCCGAGGATGGCCAGCTCCGGAGGCCTGGAGCCCGGAACAAGGGGCGAGAGAGCGTCGCAAGCGCACGTACCATTGTGATTATAATGCACTAGGATCGGGAAACTGCACGAGTCCTTCGAGAAGAGCAATTGGGCGATGGAAAAGGGTTCGATGTTGTTGGAGTTGCTGCTGAATCAGGGTCGTGGGAGGTGGAGCTGTCTTCGAACAGCTTCCAGGAAGTCAGCAATTTTTTCTGGGAGCTAGTTCTGGGAGCCGCGGCGCCTGATTTCCCCGGTTCCGACCTCCGCGATTCCTGCCGCCTCCACCAGCTGCAGCTCCACTTCTAGGCGACCTTTGCCGACGGCAATGCCGCTCGGCATGCACAACACCAAGGCGCCTCTTGTTTCCAGCGACGATGAAAGCAATTCCAAGTAATAATTAATTCGCTGCGGACTCTATTTGATATCCAGTACCTATATCTCACTGACCCTGAGGCCCACCTGTAAGTTATGCCGGCAACTGCTGCTCGTGCATCAAATCAATCATGGCTCTCTTGCATTATGCAACCAATGTATCCGCCCCAACCAGCCCACCATGTAAAGAAAGTCCCAGCCCGTGTCGCATACGCCCATACCTAAGAAAACATTTATCCATCCAGCGCGTTTATGCACTTCTGTTTCCGTCCTTCAAGTCTTCTGCTGCGACTGCTGCGAGGCAGGCGGCTCGAGCACGTGAGTGTGATCCTCGGCGGGGATGACTTCGCCGTTGTCGAACTGTTGACAGATGACCGTGTCGGCAATCCATGGCTCTTCGAGGATCTCATCCATCTCCGCGCGGGTATTCGGGTTGACATCGAGCATTCGATGAACGATGTGCCGGCTCTCTCGTGGCAATAAGCGGAGGATTCGCCAAGGGCCGCGGATAATCTCTTTTCGTTCAGCAGTTGGGCCTTCCTTCTGCGACTGATCGTCACCATGCGTGGAGGTCGCCTCCGAGTCGTTCCTCTTGTGGTGGCTGGAGTGGTGATGCTGGCTCTTGTCCTTCACTTCATCAACCATCAAGAAATCTCGCGCTGGAGTGGTAGCCAGCTGACTTGTCGATTTTGATGGCACGAGCAGCCGCTTCGGGTCGTGTCCAGGGGTCGGATCGGCGGCAAAGAGCTTGTACGAGTTGTCTGTCATGCGCGGAATCTTCCACGGGAAGCGGCGTAGAGTCATGCAGCAGAAGATAATTGCTAGCGACCAAATGTCTACGGCCGTAGCATCGTACTCCTTGGAGTCGTATACCTCCGGGGCCAGATACGGGTCGGAGCCGACAATACCTAAACGCCAGACGTGTAAGTACGTGAATCAATGCAGCGAGAAGGGTACAACAAACCTTTGGCGGGAACAGTGCCGTTCTCGAAGGGGTATTTGAAGACATGAGCACTTCCGAAATCAATAATCTTCATGATGCCCTTGTCGCTCACCACCACGTTGTCCAGCTTCAGGTCGCGGTGTGCCAGACCCACGCTGTGCAGGTACGTGACGCCATTCAAGATTTGCAAGAAGCAGCATTTAATCTCCTCCCGCGACATCTTGCCGGTCATAACGATGGCGAACAGGTCAAATGGCGCATACTCCATGACTTCGAACCAACGACCCTTCTCTTGCAGAATGTCCAACGTCTCGATGATGTTGCCATGGTGGAGAGTTGAACCAACGCAAAACTCGGCGGTGACTTTTTTGTTGTATTCCTTCTCCGACTCGTATGTGTGCCTGGCCCTGAACTCTTTGACGGCGAAGACGGTGTTGTCTTCCTTGCGCCTCAGCAACCTGACGGATCCGCCGGCTCCAGATCCGAGCACCTTGCCAAGCTTTCCATACTTGGATGTGAGCCCGTGTTCGTCACCAAAGGGAAGCTGTTGTGTCGAGCGCGAGCTGGGCGGGGTCTTTGTCCCGGCCTTGAAAGATGTCGCTGGTGACAGATCCCTCTTCTTGTGGTGATGGTGGTGGTGTCCTGATTTCCGGAAGAAGCGCTTCAAGTCGACCATGGAGCCTGCAGGTTGGCCCCCCTGTCCTCCGTCACTAAAGTGCTCTTCACTGCCGTTCTTGGCCCCGAACAAGCCCGAGCCACGCTTCTCGGACAGGCTCGTCTTTGAGCCGCTGGGAGACCCGTGTTTCTTCTTCCGAGAAAAGACGAATCGGGGATCGATTGAGTGTCGACTGGGATGTTGCTGCTGCGGAGGTCGTCGGCCTTTGGCATAGGGGTCGTTCGCGTCGCCGCCAGGGGTGATGGGCTTTGAATAGAAGTTGGACGCCGAGCTCCGGGAGGGACTCGATTCTCTAGATACGGGTACCGAGCCGCCGCCGCCGCCAAACATGCCTCGCCTGTGCGACTTGTGATCTTCGGCAGACGACGACCTCCTTAGGGCATGGTCCGAAGACGCTGGCCGATGAGCCAGTGGCCTCCGCTCCGCGATAGAGGGCGCCTTTTCGTGCGAGGAAGTGGGCTGAGGGGTGATGACCAGGGGTTCGTTGACAATGGAGCTTCTGTCTCCCGCCTCATGACCGAGCTTCCTCTCCCCTGCCGCCGATGGACCTGATCCGGACGGGGTGAGGGGAGGCGAGGCCAGAGCTGAGAGGCGCGGGCTGCCATGGGGAGACTGCAGCCCAGAGGAAGAGATTGGAGTCGGGAGTCTGGTAGAGTCGGGCGACTCGTCTTCTCGAGAGGGGACCTGGATTAGGCAGAGCGGTGAGCGCGTGCCGCGTTCGGCGGACTGAGTGAGCAGTGGGATCGACATACCCTCGACGGCGGTAGGGAGAAGGCCTCGAATTGGAACGTATTCATGCGCCGTTCCTGCAGCGGCTGTCCGTGCAGCGACTTTGTGAAGGCCTTGAGCTGGTCTGCGGTTACTTCGGTGAAGCTGTTGTCGTGTTCGGCGAGCGGCTGGGCGGGGATCGCGGTGGGGGAGATTTCCTCGACGGCCGAGGCGAAGCGAACGGCGGGAACATCGTTGCGAGGCTTGCCGTCATCGCCGAGCGCGCTCTGCTGCTGCGAGGGGTCGGGAGCTGTGAAGCGGACAAAGAGTCCCAGGTCAGCCAAATGCGCCGGTCGCGGGGGTTCCTCCGGGCTCGGACGCAATGGAACACGAGGACCCTAGGGAAGGGCGTGCAAGATGCTGTGCTGTGCTGTGAGTGCTGCAGCGAGCGCAGCGCAGCGCGGGGGCCGGAGGGGAGGAGGGGTACTGCATCCGGAAGGGTCGGGCAGAGGATGGACGTACCGGCGGAGTCAGGGCTCTGGTGAACCTCCTGCTGGGGCGCCGGAGAAGCCATGAGAGGCGCCGGAGTAGGGTGTATCGATACTTGTGCCGTTGATGGGAGACGCGCGTGCTCCCAGGATCGCGGCGAGCGAGTGACTGGATGAAGGGGTGGGATGGAGGAAGAGAGGTTGAAGAAAGTAAAGATGTTGCAGGTGGAGCGGGAGGTGACAGGCCCTGTGTTTGTTGGCTTCGGGGCCGCTGCGATGGATGTGATGGGAAAGAAGCCGCTGGTGGGGCACACAGCGACTTCGTCACAAGCGCAGGTCGAGCACAAAATCTCCATACAGGGACTCCACTGTGAGTCCGTAAGTCCCACTAGAGTCCTAGACTGAGCCACAGCGGACGAGGTACGTACCCGCACCGCCTACGGACTAGACACACCCGACGTGCCTTGTATTATTACCGCCGTACGGCGGGAGCGCGCAGAAGCATGTGCCTCCGATGCCCGTCGAGTTCACGGCCAAACGGCGCACTCGCTGACACGCAGCCATTTACTTTGGCAAACCCCGGTTGCCCGGTTTATTCGACGCTGCTAATCATCGCTGTCGCCATCGTTGAAGTTTCAACGCGCCCCTCCCTGCACCTTCGCCGCCTTGGGAACGGTTCGTTGGCAACATGTTGCTGGAATTGTCGCCGATTGCTCATTGCTCCGGACGCAGCAAACCGTCTCTGCTTCTTCCACCAGAGAGGTGGCATTACGTCTACGAGGCGACTGCAAGTTTGCTTCTTGTTGAAAATTTTGTTGGTGCCCAGAAAATTTCCTTTTTTGTCGCCGCCCGCAGTCCAATTGGCCGTCTCGTCGACGCGGATGCTCGACATCTTGTTGACTATTAGCCCGTCATATTTTCCATGCAGGCAGGGTTCCTGACTCTTGATGGCTGGTCCGTCCAACCACACAGGCGTGCCACTAACCGTGCACTTTTCAAAACCTCCATAACAATCACGGATCCCATGTTTGCCACGGCAGGGTCGACATAACCGTTCGGCAACGAGAAGCTTCCCCGATCCCGCTCAGCAGGTTGCCCAATTCAGTGGCTCCTACATATGTAGATTGGTAGAACCTTTCTCTACCTTGTCTTATTCGTACGCATCGGCCGCATCTTCAAGTAAACGCGCAAACAGGGCAAACATACTCGTAGTCCACAAGTCGATCGATGCTCGTATTCCATACTTTCTTGCGACTCGTGTGGCTGAGTTGCAGACCGTACTTCGTACATCCGATGTCTGAGGTCGACCCAGATCGCATCGCTAAACTCATCGCGGATCCACTGTGGGTTCTTGCTTGGCACAGATGCTTATTATTACCAAAGGAGTCACAAATCTTGTCTATCTGCCAATGGCATGCCACGAAATGCTGAAGCCTGGCTGCCCAGGATTTTTTCTGCCCTTGCAGCTTCGTGTCGGTTGAAGAAGAGCTTGAGCTTGTTAAGCTCGACTCCTGGCGCAGCAGGAACCACCCTGGCTGGTTCGTGGTGCCCGGACTTCCGAACTCCCGGTTCCAGCCGCCGGCCGTGCTCTTCCCGCGTCTATCCTTTCCTCACGAGTGCAAAATTTCCAGACGATAGAATGTTCTATTTACAGATAGGCTCCTCATGGGCACGATCGACTTGAGTTTGTCAAGTGTGTCCCTGACCCGCTGTCACTCAAGCATCAATCGGCACACCCGCTCCACATGGAGACGTAATCACAGTTCTTGTCACGGTCCATCTTGCTCCGGCTCATATGTTTGATCAATGGATGGTAGATGCCTATCACTCCCGTAAAAGTAACCTTGTAGCACAACTGCCAGATGTGGCCTGCGAGGGTCGGCCTTTGAGCAATTTATCCAGTCAGTCTCAGCCGCTCTGCTGCCTGAGTCCTTGGCTTCTCGCACCAACAGTGGTATCCTCACATCATCCGGAGAGACTTGCATAAGACGATATACATGAGACCTGTTGGTGCTCTGAGTGAAGAGCAATGCCATATCATCGTACATTGTCTTCTCTAAATGGTATCCATCACCAGCCCAAGTATGTTGTACACATGGCCGCGGCCATAAGAGACATTGCTCCAATGCATCTATCCATCCCAACTCCATGCGTCCTATCGATTAAGCCACCACATTGATGCCGATTGACTTGGCCTGGTATATGATCGACCTGCACAGGCCCTCGAGGGACAGGCCGGAGAGCCGCAGCTCCGACTGCTTGATCTTGGCAATCTCGTAAATGTGCTTGAGGCTGATGGTGCCGACCGTCTCGTGGCCCGGTTTGCTCGCGCCTTTTCGGTTTCCCTTCTTGTTTGCGGGTGCCTCCACGGCGTTCAGCAGCAGCCAGGATGTCTGCGGTGTCCGGAGATCGAACTGGAACGACCGGTCGGGGCGGACAACAACGCGGCAGGGCATCGGCGTCCCCGGCGTGATGTGAGCTGTCCTCGCATTGAACTCCTGAAGCAGAATACGTCAGCATTGACTGTTCCGTAGCCCTCTGCGGTGCTGTCGCTTGCGCGCGTCGCTGGACTCGTACCTTGCAAAAGTCCATCGACTTGACACCTTTGCTACCCAGCGCCGGGCCGACCGGCGGACTGGGGCTCGCCTGACCGGCGCCCACGATCAGCTTGACGATCTGGTCCATGCCGCTGGCGGCGCCCTTTGCTTTTGACATTTTGGCGAGGTTGTGGTCGAAGAGCGACTTCGAGTTCGAGAGGCTTGACGCTGTCGCGTGGTTGACGCTGATGAAAGATTTCAAGAGCTCGTCCCTGACTGGCTGCTTGGCCCACGGGAGGGGTGCGTGCATCCCCCACCTTCGACCGACCCCCACATTATTTTCGAGAGAGCCCAAATTTTTTGGAAGCTGCACCTTCTGCCAATCCATCATCCAAGCCTCAAAGGTCAACCCAAGAGGTGCAGCCATCAAGAGTCTGCGACAAAGGCGGATACCGTTTTCTGATCCTGTTGCAGGACTTTGTCTTTCAAACAGCAGCGTCTTCTCCTAGAGCCAACGAACGAAAAAGAGACCGACGATGCCTTCCACGCACAAGAAGGAGAAGCCGTGGGACACGGACGACATCGACAAATGGAAGGTTGAACAGTTCACCGCCAAGGACAATGCCGGCGGCACCTTTACCGAAGAATCGTCTTTTGCGACTCTTTTCCCCAAATACCGCGAAGTCTATCTGAAGGAGGCTTGGCCGCTTGTGACAAAGGCCCTCGAGAAACAGGGCATCGCGTGCACCCTCGATTTGGTCGAAGGTAGCATGACGGTCAAGACGACGAGAAAAACCTTCGACCCGGCCGCCATCCTGAACGCCCGCGACCTCATCAAGCTTCTGGCTCGAAGCGTGCCTGCGCCGCAGGCAGTCAAGATTCTCGACGATGGCGTTGCGTGCGACGTCATCAAGATCCGAAACCTGGTGGGAAGCAAGGACCGATTCGTGAAGCGCCGGCAACGAATCCTGGGGCCCAACGGCTCGACGCTCAAGGCCCTCGAACTCTTGACGGAAACCTACATCCTCGTTCACGGCAACACCGTCTCGGCGATGGGACCATACAAGGGACTGAAGGAGGTGCGGAGGATTGTCGAGGACTGCATGGCCAACATCCACCCCATCTACCACATCAAGGAGCTCATGATCAAGCGCGAGCTAGCCAAGGACCCCGAGCTGGCCAACGAGAGCTGGGACCGCTTCTTGCCCAACTTCAAGAGGAAGACGCTGAGCAAGCGCCGCGTGCCCCACAGGCTCACGGACAAGGCCAAGAAGACGTACACGCCGTTCCCGCCGGCGCCCGAGAAGAGCAAGGTCGACAAGCAGATCGAGACCGGCGAGTACTTCTTGGGCAAGCAGGCCAAGGAACGGGCGGCGCAGAACGAGCGGAAGGAGAAGCAAAAGGAGCGCAAGGTGGAGAAGGCAAAGGAACGACAGGCAGAGTTTGTTCCGCCCGAGGAGGGTGACAGACCGAAGAAGAAGCGGAAGAAGACGGCGGAGTAAGCGAAGAGCGGAAAATGTGGCATTACGTTGGCTTGGGGCATGTCCCCAGATGGACGAGGGGCATGGCTGCACGTGGATGCACCTGTTCTGTTGGCATTGGGGGCGTTTTGATATCCCGATTTCTATTTTCAAGATTGAGCATCTCGATCAAGTCGACAACGCATGGCGTAGGTGTCTTGATTCAGATCAAAGAATGGCAAGTTGCGACAAAACGTGCACATTGCATCCACCGTAACATTACAAGTTGTACAGTACCCGGTGACGTCTTTGCAGCTGTTGCCTGATCTCCCCTCACAGCTTGGGCGAGGAGCCGTCATCATCAATTTCAATCACCAGCTTGCCAAACTGTCGCCCCGCCTCCATGTCGGCAAACAGCCCATCTATCGCCTCGATGTTGCTCAGCCCCTTGACCGTCCTGCTGACGATGGGCTTAATCTTCTTGTCGTTGACAAACGCAACCATGTCCCGGAACTCCTTCTTGGACCCCATGGTGGTGCCCTTGAGCTCAACGTTGGCCAGCACCGCCTGCATCAGCCAGTCCATCTTGGGCGACACCGTCATGCCGTACTGAGAAATGACACCGCCGGCCTTGAGCAGCCGGACCGACTTGGAGACGACCTTGCCGCCGGCGCCGTCGATTACGGCGTCGAGGAAGGGCCTGTCGCTGGGGAGCATGCCCTGGAGGTCCTTCTCCCAGGCGTCGTTCTTGTAGATGACCCCTCCCTTGGCGCCGAGCTGCTTGGCCCGGTCGATCTTGGCCTGGTCCCCGGACGTGACGAAGACGTTGCAGCCAAAGGCGACGGCGAACTGCAGCACCTGGAGGGCCACGCCGCCGCCGATGCCGGTGATGAGGACGTTCTTGCCGGGCGACGCGCAGCCGGCCTTGGTGACGAGCGCGCGCCAGCCCGTCAGCCCGACGAGCGGCAGGGCGGCGCCCTCGGCGGGGGAGAGGTGCGCCGGCGCGGGCTCAACCTCGTCCTCGTGGACGACGATGTAGTCCTGCGCGGTGCCCACGTCGGACAGCTTGCTGCCCCCCGTGACGGTGAAGATGCTCTCCGGGCCCGTGGGATCGGATTCCCAGCCGCGCATAGGGGTCAGGATGACGGGCTTGTTGAGGAGGCCGGTGCGCGTGACGGAGGACCCCGTCTGGACGACGACGCCGTAGCCATCGGCGAGCAGGGCGTTGGAGAAGGAGATGGCCGGGTACTGGTGGTGGCGGATGAAGAGGTCGCGGTGGTTGAGGGCGGCGGCGGAGAGGCGGACGAGGACCTCGTGCGGACCGGGCTCAGGCTTGGGGACCTCTTTGATCTGGAGGCTGGGGTTTGTGAGTATGGTGAAGCGGTACGTGTATGGTATGAGGTGTGTGGATGGGCAGGCTCACGGGTAGTAGACCTCGCCGGGCTTGCCCTCGATCTTCTTGAGGGTGAGAACGCGCGGCATTGTTGTTTGCTGTCACAGACGCTCGAGCAAATGACGGTGCTTCTGAAGTTCGAATGAGCAGTTGACTTGTTGTTGCAGCAATGTCTACCACACGAAACAGCCCTACGGACCTGCATTGAAACTATTCAATCTATATGACGTCCGCCGCCGGCGGGGCAAGCCACGCCCGAAGGCCCTACGGCCCCGCGCACCAGCGTGGCATCCCAGGAACCTCGGCTGGCCCGGTGCCGGGGACCGTCCGGACGCCCGGATCGCAGCTCACCACCGCTGTTTTAATCGCCCGAGTGCCGGATATCCTGGACGTGGATTACAAATACCGGCAGTCGCGCCCCTACAACGCATTTATCCAGGAAAACGGCCGGCGACGTGGTAGTCACCGAAATGTCATGCCGCCGGGAACTGGGAGCGCGGCTGTTCGGTCCCATGTTGGTACGTACCAGAACTTCGAAATTCCCTTCGACAGACAAAACAACACCACCAACACCAACACCAATGTCCGTATCGCGGCCATTGAAAACGAGGCATTGAGACGCACCTCTCTCTTCCAACGCATCAGAAATGTCGGAAACGCGCCTAATACTCCCTACCTAGCCAGAGCACCGGCTCCACAGCGCCTGCGCACGTCATGGTCGGCGAACATTGCAAAATCACCTGTGGCCACGCCAGCGCTAGTACCCAGCTCCTCGCCGACAGCCTTGTGGCCACAGCCCCCCAGGTCGCCGACTCTAGGTGCCTCCAGCGGCGACTAAGAGCACCGCCGGCAGCGATGGGCTACCCGGCGTCCATGCGGCCTTACCTAGGTAGTTGGCGCGGGTCGGCATTCTTGGGATGTTCGGCGCTGTCGGTCACTGGGGGATGGACCCCGAGATCAGTTCTCTGCAGAGCGCCTTTTAAACTTCCCCTACCTTGCCCTAATGATTAATATACGGGCAGGCCCCCAGGTGCGCCGTGGAGGATGAGGGCTAGTATTCATTTATGACGACGGACCCCATACGATTCGCACTCGAAGTCGCACGGTAGCCTTTGCAAGAGAGTCGTACACACCACAACATGGCAGCAACTCTCGTGTCCGGCGCGGCCTTTGGCGCTGCCATGATGGCCGCCGGCTTCCACAACCCTGCGATCGTCATCGAGCAGCTCAAGTTTCAGAACTGGCACATGTTCCAGGCCTTCCTGGCCGCGACAGCCAGCAGCGCGTAAGGCATTGTACCTCGCTGCAGATGTCCTGGACGTCGTCACTAACACCGCGGCCGCAGCGTCATTTACACCGTCGCCGAGCAGCTCGGCTACGTCAAGCTCCAGCCCCGAAGTTCCTCTCCGCTAGGACTCTTCACCAAGTACGACGGAAACATCATCGGCGGTGGACTACTCGGCGTTGGCATGGCCCTGTCAGGGTCATGTCCCGGCACGCTCTATCCACAGCTGGCGGCAGGTGTCCTAACAGGATTCTACGCCTTTGCTGGAGCCAGCGTGGGCGGCATCCTCTGGACCGGGTTCCTCAGCAAAGCCGCCAAGAAGCAAAGAGAACACGCAGGCGTCAAGCCCCAGGCAGGCGTCGTGAACGAAGCCCTTGGCCTCTCGAAGGCGACGACGCTGCTCCTCCTTGAAGCCGCCTGCCTCGCCGTCATCACCGCCACAACCATCTACACGCCCCGCAACACGAACACTATACTCCTGGGCGCAACCGGTGGCCTGCTCGTCGGCCTCGCGCAGCTCGTCTCCATCCTCACGCGGCGCTCCATGGTCGGCATCTCGGGCTCGTACGAGGACATCGGCCACGTCTTCTGGTGGCTCGTCGGCGGCGCGGACCCGGGCGCCAGGCCCGCGTCGTACCAGAACCTGCTGTTCGCGTCGGGCGTCGCGGCCGGCGCATGGGGGCTCCTGCGGGCGTTTCCGGCGCTGGCGGCCGTGCCGGTGGTCGAGGTGCCGCCGCCGCTGGCTGTGGCAGGCGGTGCGCTGATGGCTGTGGGATCGAGGATGGCGGGTGGCTGCACGTCCGGGCATGGCATCAGCGGCATATCGCTGCTGTCTACGTCGAGTGTGATAACTATTGCGGCTACGTTTGCGATGGGCGGGCTGGTGGGGCCGCTGATACACTAGACAACCCCTTGGTCGATGTACATGTACTGAATTGCGAACGGAAGTAATGACTACCTTATGATACACTCACTGCTTCTTTGTCCCGCAGCCCTTCTTTGCCGTCACCTCAATCTCAATCTTCATCTCCTCCTTCATCAGCCCCGACTCGACCATCGTCGCCGCCGGACGCACCTCGCCGAACCACTTCTTCAGCACCGGCCACGTCTTGGGGAACTCGCTGCGGTCGGGCAGGATGTATCTCACGCGGACCACGTCGGCCATGCAGGAGCCCGCTTCTGTCAGTGCCTTGTCGACGTTGAGCAGGATCTGCTCTGCCTGCTCGGCTACGTCTGGTGAGATTCCCCCAGTCTGGTAGTTGTAACTACATGTGCGACGTGTCAGAGTTGAATACATCCGCGAGAACTCAGTATTAGTAGGGTTTACCCGGTGGTGCCAGAGACGATGACCCAGTCGTCGACGACCACGGCTCGCGAGTATCCAATCTCGGCCTCGAACGCAGAGCCGGAGCTGATGTTGTTGCGCGCCATTGCCGTTCCTTTCCAGGTATCGGTATAGGGTAGCCGAGTTGTTGACAATTCCCCTGATTCAACGGTGTGTCGTTGGTCAAGTAGAAACCATCGAGACTAGTAAGAAAGATATTCACGGTGTCGTGCCCGCAGTACTGTGAGTCACTCGTTCTCCAGACCGCGCCCGGTCGTTACTCCAGCTTAGCGGCGTTGGTGTCTTCAGCGGGGTTGCAGCTGAAGCCACGTGGGGACCCTTGTTAGCCGCCTAGAAATCGGATTGAGTCTGTTGTTGAAGGGGACTCGCCCAACTCCCCAAACGCGCAGCGACTATTATCGTACGGAAGTATAAGCTGCAATTCTAAAAGATCTTTCCAACGTGCATAATGAAAACACAAAGTTTCAGGTATTTTGGCACGCTCCGCAACGAACGAGGTTGCAGCTGTGCCTGAGACTTGCTGAAGTGAGAAATGACATGAAAGAAAGGGGTTCGCCGAGGTATGCATTTCTAGGTGTACAATATGATACAGACATCATCTATGCCAGTTCGCGACATCTCACTGGCTGGTCAGCTCCTTGACCAGGTTGGCGACTTGTTTCCTGTCCACGTCCTTGCCCTCGAGCGCACTAGAGAGGCGCTTCATGACGTCTCCCATGAGCGACTTGGCCGCCGTCCCGGCACTCTTGGACGCCTCGACGGCATCTTGGATCAGAGCCTTGAGCTCGGCCTCTCCCAGTGACTGGACCCCGCTGCCGGAGAGGTAGTCGTCCAGTATGCGGATTTGCTCGGTTTCCTTGTCGACCAGATCACCCCTGCCAGCAGCCTTGGCCTCTGCAGCGGCATCCTGCGAGCTCTTTTGGATCTTCCGTACCAGCGCGACGAGCTGCACGTCCGTCTTGATTGGGGTCGACGTCTTGGAGGCGTTGAGGTTGGCGGACATGATGGCTCGCAGGACCGACAGCCGCGGCGCGTCCTTAGCCCGCATGGCAGACTTGAGCTCGCCCTTGAGCTTCTGGAGGAAGGGTGGGGGCGCATCGTCGGATGCTGTCGAGTAGAGCCGGGAAGCTCGCAGGACGTGCCGCGGAGCCGTCTGCCGGGAGGGCTGCGGCCAGCGCAGGGCCGCGAGGAGGCGCGTAGAGGGTTTCGGTGCCATTGGGTCGGATCGTCCGAGCGCGGTGACGGGATAGCTTGCTGGGAGGGCGACGCGACGCGGTGGGATGCGACGTGGCAGTGGGCAGCGCAGAAATGATGAAGCAAAGGAAGCAGACGGAGCTCTCAGAATAGGTTGTCGTCTCCGGGAAGCTCCCCAATTGGCCAGCGAGCTTGGGATGATTTGCATGGAGGCGCTCAGGCGCTTGGCTGGAAGGGGAAGTACAGGGTAGGTCGGCCACGCTGGCGTCTGGCTTTGCCGGTGTGAGCAAGTGGGGCTTCAGCATGGCAATGTTGTGTGGCAAGCGACGGCACGATCGCTCGCCTCTCATCAGCCTTCAAATACCGTGGTCTAGACCTTGAGAGCTGAAATTGCAGGTAAAGCGGCGCGTTTCTCCCACTGCTGCCCCCGGTGCGTCTCAACTTCAGATCCTGGGCACTGACAGGCGCTATATCACCTGATCTGCAGCCCGTCCTCGGGGGATGCTTCCGATCCAGGGTGGTGTGGATGCCAATTGCAATCCGCAGGGGACACGCTAGGTTATTTTTGCCAAACGACAATCTGCGACGCCAAGTATGTACAGGCTCGAGTTCGAACCCTTGATGGGGATCTGTCCCAGTTGCCCGGGTGGATCGTGGGTGCTGAAGAACGTTAGGGGAGCTGGGCTGATGAGGCTCGTCTCTTGTTGTTGGCTCCTCGAGAGTCCCGTGGCTGATGCTTAGGGCGAGCTCTGACTCGCAAGCCCCATCCCTTCGAGATGGGATGAGACAGGAGCTGGATCCGTCCATCCGTCCATCATCGCCTGGGCAGCTGGGGAAATCAAGAACCCAAGGCTGACGGCGGTCCGCAGCCCAGCTGCTGGTGCTAGTACGAGTACTCGCCTGGCTCTACCAATGGCATCTACCTAATCAAAGGCCTTGATGCCCAAAGCGAGGGCTGACGGCGAGCAGAGCTGGCTTTAGCCTCTGGCCAGTGCGGACATGGCATATAATTGAAGCACTTAGAGCGTGGCCCATCCGGCTCTAGCGGATGTGCTGGTTGTGACTCGAGTCGCAGGCCTCCATGTTTTGAATCACCGGGTTCCAGGCTGTCGGTACCGAGCTGCCCACCCATTCGAGTAGTAGAAGGGTCATAAGACTGGCGCCGCAGCCCCTTTTGCACCGCTGGTAGCTAGACTTGAATCTGTTCATTGCGAGCGTCGAGTCTGCGTTTCACTGGCCGTGGTTCGGGCAGGCGCAGTGCTGGCTGCTCCTGTCTCGTCTTTTCCCAACTAATTGACGTCCCATGCTCGTTGATGCTTGTCCCTTCCTTCTTCTGCCGATGGCCGTCTGCATAACTCCACGCGCCTGCCCCTGTTAGCCTGCAGAGATCCCGGGACCAGGCAAGTACGACACGCCGTTGCTGCACCCTATCTCGATCTGCCTAAACCCTCTTTCAACGACATCCGTCCCTTGCCACGACCAACATCCAACACACCATCGCCGGCGAATTTCTCCAACGACACGCCTATCAAGGCTCGCGTATCGAGACAGCAGCGCCAGCCCGTCGTCCACCCACCCCGAGGCGCGGCAACATTACCTTGGCGCTGCTGAACCTACCACTTGCTATCGGCGGCGGGGCTTGCGGCCAATACAAACGTAACTGCATTGGCAACGTTGAGTATATTGGCTTGCTCGACAGTCTCGTCTCACGGGTGCGTTACTCACAGCGGAAAGTATGCCTGCGGTCCAGTCAAAGCGTCAGCGTAGTGCCAACAGCAACACAATGTCCAGCTCGGGGTTCTGCTGGGGCATCTCCGCACCTTGAAAGATGGGTTGTTGGCCTCACTCCTCGCCTGCTCGATCAGACGCTCGAAATCCTCGATCGGCATGCTGGTACCACCGCTTAGCTGCCTGTCCAGGAACATGTCTGAGCCGCCATGTCTTACCCTTTCAATTGCGTGAATGGGTACAGCGCCAGCGACTGCAACAGCTGTGCCACGTTCTCGCTGTTGGCCAACCCGATGTTATGGTCCCGCGGTTCTGTGTGGTGGCTCAAGTCAGGCCAACCTACTTCGATGCCAGGATACGGGACACACTACCATTGGACCAGGCGCACATGGGCAAGGTCAACAGTCTGGACTCGACTTCCGTGAACCCAGCGCTCCTCATCCAACTCGGGAGCTGCAAGGCCGCTCTGGGGTTCTTATAGGGCTGCATGGCGTCCAGGTATTGGCTCGACCACCTGGAAAGCGCATGATCTATCCGAGTTGACTCCATCAGCAGCGTTCCCTCATGGTGACTTTAAGAGGTCTCAAGAAAGCTCGCCTCTTTGCAATGTTCCATTGTCCGACTGTGCGTTGAAGTATATCTCAACCATCTGGCACCATCCCCCTGGCTTGAGGACGCGGAATATATCTCGCACATAGCTTCTCCATCGGTTCGCATGGATTCCGCCAGCCATCATCTGGCTGTGTACGACGTCAAAATGGTCGGAAGGGAAGGTGAACCTGCGAGGAAGCAACCAGTCAGTACGTGGCCTACGTGTATATGGATGGCGTAGCTAACCTTCCATTCAGGTCATCGATTTGTATTTCGAGATTGTTTGGCGGATCTTCTGGGACCATGTGCGGACTGGCATCTATCCCCAGCACCTGAGTATTGCTGTCAGCGGGATGAAAGACAAGACAAAGGCATGCGGGATTGCGCGTATGAATCGACCCCGGAAACCTCGATGCCGACAGACGCTCGCTCTGGCGATTCTTGGCTTCTCGACCATACGCACAGACAGGACGAGCCTCCAACCGCGGTCGAGACTCGGTACTATCGCCCCTGACTTGAATGTAGTATGCATTCATCTCGGCAAGCTTGCGCTTTCGGCAGTGGAGGTCGTTGTCGAGACGCGAGGCTTGTCGATACCGAGGCAGAGAGGCAGCAAGATCCGGACCTAATCAACGCACACGCACCTCGCAGTCGGGAAATCGTCCCGCGGCATCGACAGCCCAGTCACCAGCTCCGCATCCGCAATCCAGTATCCTGCGTGGCGAACCCACTGGCGGGAATATTAATCGGTCATCGAAGACTCTGGAGAGCACGGAGTGCATCAATTCCAGGCGCGCAATCTCGTCCTGCCCTGGATCATCAGTGCCAGAGTGCCGCAACCTCCAAAACCTTGGGCAGGCCTGCGACTTACCTCGTCAATCGGTGCGAAGTATACGCCGTTTGTCAAGGCATACTTTTGATATGTTCGACCGAAGAAGTCGACTGTTTCTGTGAAGGATTCATCGAGAGGGGCGGTTCCGTCTCTTCAGGGGCCGTTAGTCTGATCATTCGCACGCTGCTGAGGGGGCATTCCTGACCCTGGATCCATTATGGCCCCGGAAACGAGAGCTCAAGGGCGTCTTCGGTTCGAAGGACAACTACAAGAGCGATGAGGACTATTCTCGGACGAGGAATGGGCCAAGGAAAACCGACAATGACCCTATCGAGACCAACTCTGGACCTTATTCGAGCCAGAAAGTCATGTGGTACCCAAAGCGTGGCCCCAGTCCACCCGTACATGAGCCCCTCTTGCTCCCAGAAACTGGTTCGTCAATGCCGTATCAGAGACAACTGACTCTGACTCTGACGGAGAGAATGTCCGTGGTGCAACCGCTTTGCGGCCTTTAGTCGACGCGTCTCTTGACCGAGAATCGCAGGCGAAATAGGGGCTTACGTGGGACAGCTTGCGGCGCTGTTTCCCATGGACCGTTGCTGAATTGTTACCGCGCATGGACTGCTCGCAGGACGCCGCCGGCTTGTACTACCCCAATCGTGAGCCCACCCGAATCAGGGGTGCCTGGAGAAGGCGGGAGGGACAAACTGCACCAACTAGTAGAGTGTACGAGCAATGGCGCACGCCAGGTCCGTTGAAGACTGGGGCTGCCTAAGTTGAAAGGGCAAACAACAGTCCTAGGTCGGTGCAGCCGATGCCTCAGCCTTGGCTACTGGTACCAGTTTCAGCTACAACGGACCGACGTCGCTGCCCAAAGCTTGGGTCATTGCATCCATGCCTATTAGGAACACATACATCATTGGCGGACCTACCAACGCCAACGACAAAACGAGCCTTGCCGAGCCAGATTCGGTCCAGGCGGCTGGGCGACCATTTGCACGCCCCGGCCCGGCTGTCCGCCAACTTGGACTTTGGAAGTTGGAATAGACAGTGTTGGCCGGGCAAGTGGCACAGATCAGATATGCGGCCAGTATTCAGCCGCAACGCGAGATCGTGCCGCACGAGGGAGAGTCCAGCATCGAGCCGTAAGGACGCCAGGAGACCTGGATGATCCGTGGCACTTGGCGGCTTCTGAATCGGCTTCGACGCAGGCCAATGCCCCAAGACATGCACGTCAAAACCGCCTCGGGAGCTAATCAATGTGGTGGGGATTTGGGCCGGCGCACACTGTTGCAGGGGGTTGTTCAAGGTCAGACGGTGTGCAGCGCCCGATGGTTGACGTTTCCACAGTTGGAAGCCTACGGAGTGGTAAGGCGCCATGCGGTCTCACTGCTGGTGCTGGAATCCACTTTAGCTGTGGGCGTGACACGCTGGAGCGGCGAAGCAGGGCATCTGTGGTCTGCTTCGATACCGAGGACGTGGATTTGGGACACCAGAATCGGATATGGACACCGCAAGTCCTGAGCAAACTGGAGGCTTTCCTCACGAAATACGACTGGTGTTAAAACCTGGGCGGGACAGGAGGGTGCCGCCAGCCTGGAACATCGCCGTCCCGCCCGGTGGCTGAGCCAGAATAGCCTTAAGGCTCATTCAACCGCCCGATGGAAGGTATCCGGATCTGGTCCTGGAGTTGCAAAGGGGGTCTGCGGGTAAAGGGTTAGCCACAAGACTGATCCACACTCGGAAAACAAACTGGGGAGATGCGACGCGGTTCCAGCGATACGGTAGGAACCAAGGAGACGGGAGCTCCGCACGAGAAGCCAAAGGCGTAACCGATTTGGAGCTGAACAGGTGATAGCCTGCTCACCGCCTTTGCCACCCGGTGCGACCATCCTGGGATTCTTTGATCTCATAACGACCGGCTGGTTGGCACCGTTGACACAGAACGGTCCTGAGCGGTTGTGGCGCTTGTGAGCACAAAGTTGGGACGATGCTCCGTACAAGGACAACCGAGCTGCGCGAGCGTCCCGCGGTGTTTGCCGAGGGACGCAGATCTCACGGGCTGCCCAGTGTGTCTCCTGATTGCCCTGTTTCAGTGCCGTCATATGACTGATGGCTCGGGAATGGATGCCCGACCCCTGCTGGACCGAGAAGTCCATTGCCTCTAGTGGTTGGAAGTCAATTGGCTTTCCGCAGGCGGCGGGTCATGGCAGGGTGCTGGAAGGGACAAGAGGTGGGTAACAGGACCCCACGATGCGGTTTGGACAGAAGGCCTGGAATTATTGGAATGTCATGGGCGTGAAGCAGAAGACCTCTTGGCAGGCCTGAACGCTGCGTCTCTCAGGCCATACATAAAACGGCGGCTGGCATGGGCACAGCCGACTTGGCCCGAAAGCATCCAGTCTAGGCTGGTCGCTGCAACATCATGATGGCGAGCGAGCGCAGCTTGGTGGGACCAAGACGAGCACAGACAGCTCCCGGGTTGTCTGTCGTCGTTGCGGGCGAACACGAGACACCAAACGCGGCAGGGAAGGGGTATTAGTGAACACAGCAAGCAGCTGGCGAGGTAGGCGCGCGATATGGAGGACGGTGCACCAACAACGAATTACGAAGTACGGACTATTGGTCCTTCATACCGCGACAAGGACACGGCTAATACTTTCTGGAACATCCAACCCTTTACACTACCATTTCCATGCACGCCTAGCTTACTGCAGGCAATGCGGCGGTGCTGAAATGACAGACAGGCTGCGATACGTTGGGATTGTTAGCTGCTTGAGAAGCAGGGCGCCAGCTGCGCGTCAGAAAGCCACGCACGACCTGAAACGTGACAAACCCCCGAGGGCTGATGCCAGGCTGCACTATGGAGAGGCGATTGCTTCTGCTGGTGGTGCTGGTGGTGGAACAACAACATGCACGTCGGCATCCCAGGAGTGAGCGAGCAACGTCGCTGCGGACTCGGTACATGGTGAGACCCTGTCTCGCCATGTTCGGGCGACGAGGTCGGGTGTTACGGAGTATTTATTGCGGCAAAGTCGCTGCCGCCGCCAATTCCTTGCAGGGGGAACCTTGCCAGCCCCTTTTTTTGCCGACCCAAGCTCTCGGGATACCCGCGCGTGGGGGACCAGCTCCTCGGGTTCTAGGCTGAGCAGTGAGAGACAAGGTGCGGCATGCGATTCGACGCCATTGCTTCTGCTGCTACGGACGTACGGATTACTCGTATGCTTGATGGCGCCCGCGGGCATATAAGAGCATTCCATGGCGCGCTATTGGCCGGGAGTACCCTTAGTGAGGGTCTGGCATACGAGCGTATGTTGTCCCGAGTGTCCGCGGCCCCTGCGGCACGGAACGGACAGTCTCCAGAAAACCCGGAATCCAACCATTTTCCTCTATATTTTCCTGGTTATCATGCCCTTGTGTTACCGCCTTTTTCTACCTGTGAGTGAGTTTTTGCCCTCTCCATCCCCCCACCCTGCTATATCTCTAGCTGCAATAGTGGTGTATCCTCCCTCGACAGACCGTGAAATTTCCCCACGCCAGTAAATGAACCCAGTACGAAAAACAGAACGTTTGTTTGCCACAACGTACACCGATACTGTACAGGACAATCGCAAGGAACGTGACAAGTCACATTCACCGCTCCTCCCGCTAACCTCGGCAGCTCTGAGGCTCGGGCCGCGATTGGCAGGAGCCCAAGTCGTGCATGTGGAATGGTGCGGCGGGCAGGCTGAAAGTCCACTTTGTCGACGTGGCGCGAAGAGAGGACCAGCTTGGCGGCAGGCTAGAGACGTGTCCAGCCGTCGGAGCGCTCCCGTGTGCGCCGTTGAGGGCCATCGTAGGACGCAGGAGGCATGTCTTCGCCCCGAAGGACGTCTGCCTCTCTAGCACCAGGTAAAGACGGGGTTCCGGCTCTTTACGGCCTCGAGGCGCTCCACGATGACCTTGCGCTGATTGCCCATCTGGCCCTCGGCGGCCGCGTACCCGAGATCGCCGTCGAAGTCGTCGCCGCCGTACGCCTCGTGCGGATACAGCTGCGCCGCGATGCTGTTGCTGCTGCGGCGGGCCGCGGCCGTGGCGAACGAGTACCGCCGCTGCTGGCGGGGGCCGTTGCGGGCCGGCTCGTAGACGTTGAGCGCCCGCGACGGGCCCTGATAGCTCCCCGTGCTCCTGGGCTGCGGAGCGAGCTGGTCCGTCACAGAGGCGCCTTGCTGGTTGGCGGTTGCGCTGGCGATATCCTGGCCGTGCAAGGAGCCTTCGTTGGTTGGTGATTGTGTGCCTTCTCCGTGGGGGCTGGACATTTCGAACCGCCCCGAGCGTGGCATGTCGACCGGAGCGGTCGCGAAGCCCAGCAGATCCTCCACGGGCACATGGCTCGTCGGGGCCGAGCTGGCTATGTCGGTCTCTTCCATGGACTGCCGCATGGCCGCCGTGCGACGCAGCTCCGACGAAGTCACCCGCATGGGCACCGCCACGGGCACCTCAACGAGGTCGTCCCAGACGCAAACCCTCGCGCGGCGAGTGAGCTCCAGGGGCCCGTGGTCAGGCGTCTTGAGCGCCTCCACGACGTTCCACGCCTGGCCCTTCATGACGGCAATCTGCTTGGCGAACATGCGCTCCTGGAAGTCGTCGTCGACTTGGAAGACCTTCTTGAGCGCCACCTGCGTCTGGCTCCACCAGGCCGTGGAGGTGAGCAGCGGGAGGAAGTGGTCTCGCGTCTTTTGCGAGAATGGGCGTCCGATGAGATCCACCGGGAGGAAGAGCCAGCCAAACGGGAAACTGACATGTTAGCAAACACTGGCTGTCACTAGTTGGGATGGGCAGAACGTACCTTCGCCAAGCATCCGGGTGTTTCCACGGCCACGACAGCGAGTTGTCAATGGCACCGATGGATATCTCCGGCTGGTTCCCGGTTGGACGGCTGCTCGTAGCATCCATTGGCTTTTGGGTCTTGTATGGGTATGACGCCCGCGTGGCAGAGGACGGCACTTGAGACAGATCAACCGGCCGGGGGCCGTTCTCCTCCGACGGCGGCTCCATGTTCATATGAACGGGCTCCGACGCTAGCGAGACCGTGCCCGCCTCCCAGTCAACCTTGACCATCCAGTTGTCGAGTCCCCGGTCCGTGTTCCTCATGATGTAGTCCAAAATGACGAGCTTCTCAAGCTCCTCTCGAAAGGACTGCTTGAGAGGCTCAGTCCACGCAAATCGTGGAGGCCCAGAGCGTTCATCTCCCGAGCTGTGATGCTCGTCGTCGCTAGAATCCGGGTCGTCCGGCGACCCGGATGTAGACGGCCTACAGCTTTCTGTCCACCTCTTCCTCTTGTTCCTATGGGTGTCGTTGGCTCGGAAGCCGGACCAGTACTGATCCGGCCAGGGGTGTTCTCGAAGGAACACGTTGGCATCCTTGAAGCCTTTGAGGAAGACCTGGAAGCTGCCGGGCTTCGGGGGCAAGGGCTTCTTCTTTTTACCGAAGCCCCGGCGATCCCAGAATGGATAGTGGAAGGACTTGGATGAGAGCCATACTACATCGGTATAGGGGACGAGGTGGGTTCGAAGCTGGCAGTCCAGAACATAGGCGGCTGCTTCGCTGACGTAGGACAGGTTCGGGATCAGGCTATGGCGATATGTCAGCACATCAGAGGCACACCACAGGAGTCCCTAGACTTACCAAGCTCGCCCGAAGCAGCATGGAAACAAGTTCCTATGTATCCACTTGTTCCATTTGGGATTGCCTGCTGCGTACGGCTCTTCGTCCTTGGGCTTGAAGACACCCACGATCTTGCCGTCCGGATTTCGGGCAAAGTAGCTGCCCGAGCTGCCCTGTGATATCATGCTCGGGTGAATCTCCTGGCGAATAGCGGTCCGTACGCTGTCTACCACTACCTCAAACTCGGCCTTGGTCATGACGCCGGCCTGTGGCTCGGCCATGCCCTCGGCCGAGACGGGGCGCACGCCTTCAGGGGCCTGGAACACTGAATGGTGGATCTCCAAGCGCTCCTCCTCTGCCAGATGGCTTTTGCCCTTGCGCTTGAAGCGAGAGGCGATCTCGTCGGCCCAGCGTTCGAGCCGCGCATTGATGGCTTTCAAATCGACCCCGGCATTGCTTCCAACGCGGCGTCGAAACTTGGGTCTCGCAGGGTTCGACTTGGGGCTGGCCATGCCCGACCTGTGGCGAGGCTGTGTGATGGGCGCATATCGAGGCGCCGAGGCAGGCTGGAGAGAGGCGGAGGACTCGGCGAGGGGATCGTCGTCGGAGTCGTCGCTGAACTGATCGGCCTGGGTAAGACGCTCGTAGCCCGTCGTGGGAGGCCGATCGCGAGGCATGGCGGCGATGGGAAGGTGGTGGAGAGATCACAGGGGGCGGTTGGCCATTACTCTCGCGCCAGCTTCGATTCGATGCTTCGGCTGTCGTCGGATGGCGTGTTGAGCTACGCCTTGTTCAGCGTTGCGTGAGAGCTTCGGAGCACGTAGCCAGCCGCAGTCTGATGGATGAACGCGGTATCTTGGGACGAAGGGGCGGCCAATAGGGTGGCCCGGAGAGCAAACGGCAATGAAACGGAGGTTCGATAGGGAGGCGGAGCAGCGTCTCAGGGCGATCTCGTGGCACGCAAGACGGCCATTGGCACTGGCCGCTGCCAACAACGTAGTGATTGATGGTTGGGGGCGGGAGTGACGGAGTGAGGTTCTGTGTGACGTTGCTGAATGACACGCGTTGGCCTGTGAAAGCTCCCAGTTCGCGCCATGAATCCCGAAGTGGTTAGGTAAGCGTGACGCAGAGGCTTAGGTTCTCTAGCCGTCTGCTGGCCCCTAACAGACGATCTTGTCCCTCTACAGTCAAAAGCCAACACCATCTCGTGACTTATCAATCGCAGATTCGCAGCATGAGGACGTGCGGGGACTAGCGAGATGGTCGTATCTCGTGCAAGTCGATATACGGCAAATACTGGACTTTCACTTGCGTCGCCGCGATGCTTCGCCTTGCGCAGAGCAAACAACGGTGCCGGCCATGCGGCAGTGCTGGCACTTGGGCGAGGGGGCTCTGGGGAGTGTTAAATATGACGGCCGTGGACGGCCCTTGATGAGTCCCGGATTGTTGCTTTGTTGTTGTGGGTGGTTCTGCATCATCAACGACCTGCTGCTCAGCCCGGCGCCGTGCAATGGACCAACTGGGAGGCATGGCCGGAGCAAAACCAGACATGCTATTTTGACAGCCCCAAGGACGTTCCCTGCGGCCAGGGCCGAGTCTCGCTCTTGTCTGCCATGGTGGAAAAGGCAGAGCATATCCAGGCTGCGGTTCGCTTCGCGGCCCAGTACGACCTCCGCCTCGCCATCAAGAACTCGGGACACTGCTTCCTAGGCCGCTCGACGGCACCCGAGTCACTCCAGATCTCGACGGACAAGATGAGGAGCATCACCTTCACCGACCAGTTTCATTCGGCTGGGGCTGGGGCGCCGCAGTGTCAGCCCGGCAAGGGCTCCGCCGTAACAATCGGCGCCGGAGTGAACCTGAAGGAGCTGTACGCGGCTGCTGCGAAGCACAACGTGACCCTTGTCGCTGGCTTGTCGCACACGGTCGGTGCGGCGGGAGGCTATATCCAAGGCGGCGGCCACAGTCCGCTTGGGAACTGGAAAGGCATGGCCTCAGATAATGCCCTCGAGTTTAGTGTAGTGAACGCAAAGGTAAGAATCTCGTAGCCGCCTTGGACTGCTGATACATGGGAGTGATGATGAAGCTGACAGTGTATATTGTCGTGCAGGGCGAGCTGGTAACTGCCAATGATTATCAGAACCAAGATCTGTTCTGGGCGCTTCGAGGCGGCAGCGACGGCACCTTTGGCGTCGTCGTCAGCGTTACTGTGCGGACGTTTCCCACTGTCCCAGCAGTCTTTGCCGACTTTAGCTTCGCTGTCCCCAAGGGAAATCTGTCGGCATACTGGGCCTTGACTCGGGACTTCCACTTGCACCTCGCGGAAATCTCTGATGCTGGTGGCTGCGGATACTACTTCGTCAGCCCACAGCCTCAGGATACATACGGCACAGAGGTGATGCTCCTCTCTGGAGGGTTCCTCTTCCTCAATGAAACGCAGACGGACAAGGTCCACAAGGTCATCGATCCACTGGTGGCAGACATGGGTCGACACTCGGGTCCTGGCTCGATATGCAATGTCAACATCGTGCCGCAGATCTCCGAGTGGGTCGACGTGGCACTCAAGGGCGGTGCCGATACCACAGGCAGAATCGTCACACTAGGCAGGCTCGCGGATGATCTCGCGCGACTTCCTCACCAAGCCCGACGGCCCAAGGCGCCTCGCGGATGCGCTGAAATCGATCAGCGAGAACGTAGGTGCGGTGGGCTTCACTGGCCACGTCGTGCCGGGCGGTGCTGTGGCTAAGAGCAACGTCGACTCGGCTTTGAACCCGGCGGGGAGGAGGATTGTTACGCACATTGCGTTTGGCGTGGGCTGGAACAGCACTACGTCGCTCGTGGAGCAAAAGGAAATCTAGGACAGGCTGACCAACGTCGAAGTCGAGAAGCTGAGGGCCCTCGAGCCGGACACGGGCGCATACCTCAACGAGGCCAACGCTTACGAGAAGGACTTCCAGAGATCGTTCTGGGGCGACAACTACAAGCGGTTGTACGAGATCAAGCAGAAGCTAGACCCTACGGGATCCTACGGGGCTGTTCATCGCGCGCAAGGGCGTGGGCAGCGGGGACTGGGACGATGCGGGACTTTGCACAGTTGGCAAAAGAGTCGCGCTGGATGCTGCAGGTGCAATCTTGAAATGCTATGCTTTGGATGCATAAATCTTGTTCACGGCCGAGTGGCAACGGTCAGAATGTAACCTATTTATGTCTTGTTTGAGAAAGAAGAGGGCATCTGCATAGAGTTGATTGGCGATCTTACATACATCAAGATCAGCCGATACATGAGATGCACGAATCGGCCCTTGAGGTTATGCCCAACGTTGGCCCTCTGTTTAAGTGCAGCATGCAATGCAATGCAGCACAAGGCATCTCGTAATAAGGTACTCCGTACTCCGTATGCAGTATCACTCTGCAGGGGAAGCCGACGGGCCGAGGGCCATGGGTGCCCTTTTACCCAGAGCCCTTGTATCGCAGGAAACCGTAGTGAACCGAGCTGTCAAACGGTTTGTCCCCACGTCAACCGCGAAAAGGTCCATTTTCAACTGAATGAATTGAGTTTTCTTCGTCGATGTAACATATATGTCCTGGATATATCGTATGACCCCACTGAGCTGAAGCGCGAAGGCGCCGTCTTACACGAGCCTTCGGGACAAACCTGAGCTCTTGCGCCGGGTCTTCCGGGATGAGTCAAGCGGAGAGTCGCAGCTCGCCAGACGCTGCATATTGTTGCGAGAAAATTGGATTGACGAATTGAAAAGGCTATGAGTCAATTCGGAGCTGAAAATGGAAAACTACGTGGGGGTATTGAGGTTTAGTGGTATGCGGGACTCGAATTGAGGAGCCATAAGGTGTGGATACGGCGTGAGACGGACGACTCTTACCAGGATGTTAACGAGTATATAACACAGGTTGAAGCCGTGTGCAACTCGGTTGAAGCTCCAGCTCATCAGTACAGTAACACTGCATGCAATCCGCTGCAACCATGTCGCCATCAGCAACAGCCATGCCGTCCAAACCCAACCACAGCATGGACTCGGTCGTACACGCGGCACAGACGGCCTTTCAGTCGGCGCGGCTAAAGTACATCAAGATCGACGAGGCCGACGAGCATATCAAGGCGTTTCTGCCGCAGGTCGAGGGCGACCCCGTGGTGCTGGCCCTCTCGTCGCCGGCGCTGCTGCGGCCCGCCGGCAAAAAGGAGCTGGACTGGTACGCCGAGCAGCAAGCCAAGGCGTACCTGGGCGTCGCGATATGCCTCCTGCCGTCCGAGGAGGAGGAGGAGGAGGAGGCTGCGCGTAAGCCGGACGGAGATTCGAACAGGGAGAAGAGCGGCGAGAGCAAAGACACAGACAACCAGGACAAGGGCAAGGACAGCAAGGAGCAGAAGAAGCCCACCATCATCGGGACCATGTGCCTCGGCTGGGGCGGGATCCCGCCGTCCACGGAGCACCATCGGACGGCGTCCATCGGCATCACGCTGAGCGGCGCGCACCAGAACAGGGGCTACGGGCGCGAGGCCATCAACTGGATGCTCGACTGGGCGTTCAAGCACGGGGCCATGCACACGGTCAGCATCGTCGCGTACTCGTACAACGAGCGCGGGGCGCACCTGTACCAGGACATTGGCTTCCAGCCCGAGGGGCGGCGGCGCCAGGTGGTGTGGTTCAACAGGAAGTGGTACGACGAGCTGTGGTTTGGCATGACGGAGCACGAGTGGGAGAAGCTCAGGGGGATCAGTTGAGCGGCCGTGGCGTGGCGTGGATGGATGGATGAAGGGATAAGGACCCGCGGGTTGGTTGGCAAATGCGGCAGTCTAGTGGATAGACAAGACGGAAAACAATAGAAGGAGACCCGTGCCAAGATGGCATTGACGCGAGCATACGAGCAACTGCTTGAATTTACTCCCCCTCCGTCTCCGCCCCGGGTCACCATTGAAACGCCATCTGGTCAACATCACAAGTTCATTGGTAAGTTAACCACGGCCCCGGACATGCCCTCTGCACCTCCGCTGCCACCGAGGAGACTCGCCGCCCAAGATGCGCGAGCTGCAGGTCCATTTCGCCCCCCTTGCCCCCCTTGCCCCCCAGGATTGAACACGCCCTGGCGATGAAACCTGGGGAACCCATGGGGGCTTAGGGCGGCTATCGGGCTGGGCGCTAACGGGCCATGCAGGCGAGTGAGGGTGTCATGGCCGTGGCGCTGGGCCAGCCAGAGGCGTGGCTAGTGGGATCGAGTTGCGGGTGAGGATATTATCAAGGTGCTCAATGGTTGGAGATGCCAATGGGACCTACAGACTAGTCTTCGGGCTATTGAGCTCCCTGATCTTTTTTTTTCGGTGATGGGAGAGAGACGGAGAGAGGGGTGGAGAGAGAGATAGAGAGAGGAAGAGAGAGGGGCATAGACATCCAACCCCCAACACACCCATCAGGATGATAACGCAGAGAGTGAGAAGGGGTCCGGACTAAAGTGACGTAAAGACATGCCCCGAGAGGGCCTCACTGTGACGCTTTGGGGTGACACGGAATGAGTGCCTAAATGCCAGCGACGGTCCCCGCGGATGGCACGTCGTCAGCAGTGGGCACAGCCGCTCGTGTACTCCGAAGTTTGTTGATGTTTGTCCGAGTCACAGGCGTCCATGGGTATTCGTACGACAGCAATGGCTGGGTTGAATGACCCACGGATACGATTTGCTGGTACTTCGTACATGGTGACGACTGCCGACACCCGACTCGTCTTTGCCCGTGCGCCTGCACAGTCTGGGTGTCGTGTGCCAGGTAGACTATTGGCGAGCTTTGGGGAGGGTGGCCCAGTACTGAGGCTTGTCCTCGGCAGCGTACGAAGTAGCGATGAGTCTTTTGCCGTGTGTCTGCTAGACTGGCTGCGGCGCGATGTGACCCTTTGGGTTGCTTGCGCCTATGCCGGTTAGGCCCGTACGAGGCTCGATGGAGGCGGTAGGGCCAGATGCATGATGATGCTGCTGCATTATTAGTGATTAGCATCCTGCGGAGAGCGGCGTGCTCGGTGACGCTCTCCTTCAGCGATCCCAAGCTCGATGCACACGCCGCAGGCCAACCACCACCCTCCCTAGGTAGGTAGGTAGGTAGGTAAATGGCGCTGCCGAGACGCAGGGCTGACCAACGAGCTGCCTCCTGGTGCTTGAGCCCAAACTCTGGCGCTCGCCCAGTCACAGATCAATCGAGCAATCGAGCAATCGAACAGTCGAATCAAGGCCGGCAGCGCCAACAGAGTTTGGGCCCGTTGGGTTGGCGAGGTGCTCAGGTGACACCTCTGTGGCTTTGCTCTGGCGCGTCGCTCAGGTAACTCAGGCCCCAGGAACTGCATGTAGGTAATTACCTTTTCCCTGGCTCGTCTGTCTCCTGGCCCTTTCTCACCTCTTGCTCTTCCTTGTGCAACATCTCCGTACCCCGGATTTTTCTATATCTTGACGGCTCCCCTTTACTCTAATCTTCGTCTTGGCTTGCTCCTGGCAGAGCTGAGCATCTATTCTGTTCCTTTCAACCGACACCCACATTGACGTACGTCTTCTTCGTACACTCACCTGGACAACTGTACTACCACTACCACCACCACCACCACCACCCCCGCATCTCCAACACCACCGAACCGCCACTGCCTCTGCTGAGCACGAGAGCATTTACCACGTCACCCTCTTCAGATGGCTGCCAGAGCGGACGCGGGCAGCTCCTTCCGAGAGCCTGCCGTCGTCGTCCCCCCCGCGGCGGACCACGACCTCAGCCGCGGACGCAAGCGGTGCCGCAGCAAGACGCGGTCCAGCAACATCAAGTCCCTTCGGACAGAAGAGTCCAGCACTCTGCGAGGACGCTCCCCCCGACGGGCATCCTCCCCCCTCGGCCTCGTCTCCCGCAACTCGTCGCCCTCCATGATGTCCGCCACCAGCCAGATGCTGCGCTACAACCAGCTGCGCAACACGCGCCGCGAGCACTGCCCGTCGCGGACCGGCACGCCCTCGGAGCAGCGGCCCTTCCGTCGGCGACAGAGGACCCGGAGCCGCAGCCGGGGCCCGCGCGACCAGGACCCCCATCGGTCCGTTGATATCCTGTCGGGCCTGCGGAACGAGGTGCTGCTGCACGACGATGATTCGGGCAACGACGAGGAAAAGTGACGTTCGCCCTGTACCTAGTGCGAATGGACGGATGGCGGACTTGGCGTAATGCAATGACACGAATATGGATTATGATACCAAAAGCTACGGCTTGTACTATACGTTATGGGAGAGGGGAACTCGGGCGAGGAAATCGGCGAGCGTGGGATTTATTTGAAGGACCAAGGGACTTGCAGCGGATACTGTCTTCCATTTCTTGTATCATTGGGCGTTGCGAGCAGGCAGGCGCATGCATCATTCGGCCCAACAGTGGCTACCCCTGGAACGGGAATATCTGAGGAAAACAATGGAATTGTCAACAACTACTCGTTGCAATCGTGACGGCCTTGAGTGTGGATGTGGTTTCTGACAATGGACTGGAGCAAGATGGTGAGCTGGGCCAGCTTGGCCAGGTCTTGATGATGAAGGTAATATGCCCCACACTGCACGTGCTGGCGCGATTGCTCGCACTTAGGTTGCCTTGCGGGTCTCGGCAAGCTCCAATTCGGCGACCAACTTTTTTGAGCATCATCCATCGCGAACATGAGGCCACTCTTGAAGTAGCCGCGCAATTCTTTTTCCACACGCCCACGCTGATCTACAGCAGCGGTCTCGCTTTTGGAACCATACACGATTCCCATGGCACCAGAACTGTCTTCATAAAATCGATACTTGTCCCCGACAGCTTGCCCTCGAGCCCCGACTCTCGCGTCGACACCGATTGCTCTCCAACAACACCACCCCCCGACCGCCGTTCGGCGCGAGCATGCCAACTCGTCCCTAGATAGCCTCGGTCTAGCAGCTGGCAGCTTGCAACCCAGGCTGTCTCCCGAGGACCAATGCTCGAAAGAACGGCCGCCAGCCTGGAAACATGCAACCTCCAGCGCGTTCTTTCCAAGCCCGGCCGCTCGACGAAGCGCTGCAGACAGCTTCATACAGGCTTTTGGCAGCACGGCGCCTCGGCCATAGAGCTCTCCAGCCTCTGGCCCTTGCCCGCGCGAGCCGCTGATGCAGATGCCGATTCGTCTTCCCGTCCGGCGCAGACGGGGCTCGTTGCGTCGGCCTTCCTCCTCGACTTCCTGTATCCGAATGGCACTTATGCGCTCCTCCGCCGGTTTTATCCGTCGCTGCCGCGGCCGCAAGATGGTAGCAGGCCAAACGGCGGTGCTCGGAGGCGAAACTTTACATCTTCCACCATTGTCGCCGAGCCGGATTCTCAGAACCCCATTCTGCGGCTCGAAGCCGTAGAAACGAGGGAGAAGCGACGAGGTGGACGGCCGGTTCGGCAAGATCGAGCTCTGCGGAGAGACATAAACACACACTCACCGACAGGCCTACACCCTGACGCCGAACGACATTCTTCCGCCACAGCAGCAACATCCGATGCGACCGATGCAGGCGACAACGCACGACTCAATCGGATGGCAAACTCTCGAACCCTCCAAGATTTGCTGTCACGACCGGACGAAGGCCGACACCACGATGTCTGGGACTTGTACTGCAGGTTGAATGACAGCCAGCGACAAATCTTGCGTCGGGAAGTCATCATATATCTGTCCAGGTCACAGAGTATTGTCGAAATCGGCAGAGCAGTGTCGCTTGTCCGCCAAATACCCATAGACTCATGGGACGATGAGCTTCAAGCTGCAGGGGTACTTGTTCTCATGCGTTCAGGCGACATGCCGTCCGCCGTCGACCGATTCAAGACGGGTTTAGAAGAGAAAGGCCTTTCCGGTGGTCTCGAATATCTACTTGCGGACTCAATCGTCAATCGGCAGTGGCCTACGCTTCTGGGCGTCTGGCTGGAGTATTTTGCAGCCCTGAGCAAAAGAAACCCCGACACACGCATAGACGATGCCCAGTTACACCAGCTCGAGACGATTTCAGACCTAGGGCAGCTTTATTTCTCCTTTGAGCGCTATATTGAGGCAGAGGGATCAGGCCCTGTGCGTGCCATCAATCTCCACTCCGACTCGAGGCTCGGGCTCGAACGCCTGCGACGAAAGCTGGCTGAGACAGCGTTGCAGCAGCCCTGTCCGCCGAAAGAAGCCGCCGCCATACTCGAAATCTGGGGGGATGTTCAATTATATCAAGACTACCTCCTCCGCATGCTTGATAGATGGAACAACGGGTTGGAATCCAAAGGCAGCTTGATGGTGCTGCCGGAGGTATACAAGAAGTACCGGGCCTTGCCCGACGCTAAGCCGCCGGTATCCCTGCTCCGTGGCATGTTCGACCTATACTTTCCTACGAATGCGGCCGGCCTGGAGGAGATATATCGTGACTGGCACACTGCCTGGGGCGACCTCGACCAGTGGGGCTTTGAGAAATTTCTCAAATTTTATGCCGGAGCAGGAGACGTTCAGGCAGTCAAGGACCTCTGGTCTCGATACGTGACTCACTTTCCGCAGGTGTTGAACCTCCCTCGCGCATTCAGGAGCACCATGAATGTCTACGCCCAGACTGGCAACGTGGCACAAGCTGAGCAGGAGCTTCGGACTATGACGGAGCAATATGGAGTCAAGCCCGACATCGACATCTGGAACGCCTTGCTCAAATGCTACACAAGGGCCGAAGACTTCCCGCGCGTGCTCCAGTGCTTCGAGGAGATTCGAGCCATTCACCGGCCAGACTCCTTCACATATGCTCACGTAATGGCCATGGCAGCCAAGAAAGGCGACTTGGATACAACACTCGACTTCTTCAACCAATCTCAAAAGGACCAGGTTCCCGTGTCAAAGGAAATGGCCATGGCGCTGGTAACAGCCTATTGTCGAAACGACCGACTTGTGGAAGCGGAGAAGATTTGCACGGAGCTCGCAGAACGCAAAACTACGAGTGCAGCCATATGGAACAAGCTCTTGTATTTCAACGGCGTACAGGGCAAGCTGAATAAGTGCTATGAGCTGCTCCAGGCTATGAAGATGTTCAACGTCGAGTGGGATCATCAGACGCACGAGTTCCTCCTCCAGGCCCTGGTCAGGGTCGACCAAATACAAGCTGCCTACCACCTCCTGCAAAGCGCATACGAGGACAAGCTATTCCCCGTTGGCCCGGAGCACTTTGCAGTTGTTATGGCAGGGGCTGTTCGCACGGGAGAGCTTGCCCTCGTCGAGACCATTCTGTCTCACATGCGACGGGCAGAGCAGCCTATGTCTTTCAATGCTCAAGTCGCGCTTGTGGAGGCAGCGTTCCGGCAGGCCCCATCAGCAAAGCGCACGCGGAAGCTGGGCAAAGAGTTTGTCAAGCATTTGCGTTGCTTGCTCCCAACACCCGAGGGTGCCGGCCCCAAGCAAAAGGACAAAGGCACCCCCGTATCCAATTCCCCAGGCAGCCTGATGGAGCTCAGGAAGCAGACCCAGGGCATCGGCCGAGCCATCATGCTGCTGGTCGAGCTGCGCGATTTCGCCACCGCCGAGGAGCTCGTCAACATCTATGCCGAAATCTTCCCCGAGTACAAGGGAGAAGCATCATTCCCGCCAGAAGTTGCCTCTGCCTTGATGCTGGGCTACCTCAAAGATGGCAGGTTGGCTCAAGTCCACAAGATGTGGGGGCAAACCTGGAAGAGCGTGCTGGCTCGCAGCCAACGTCCCCAGCGGGGAGGCATTTACCCGGCGCATCAGTACGACCTCTCCCGGCCCATTGGGATTGTAGCCAAGGCTTTCAGGGAAGGGGACAACGGCCGTGGCCTCCTCAGCTGCGTCGAGCAAGTGACCGGTGCGGGTTTCAAGCTGACTCGGAGCAACTGGAACCTTGTCGTCAAATACCTGGCAGAGATGGGGCACTGGGAGCGGGCCATGGACTGGTGCGAGACGATGCTCATGCCACGCTGGCGCGGCTGGAACCCCGGCGCCAAGTCCCTCCAGGAGGGGCGCGACATGAAGAACACGCGGGTCCTCCAAGCGTCCAAGGCAGCCGTCTTCAGCCTGCAGAAGGAATGGCTCAAGCTGCGGAAGCTGGCCGCCTGGTCCGGCCAGGTCTCGCACAAGCTCAAGGAGATTGAGCAGAAGCACCCGATGCTACACTACGCCTTCATCACGACCGACTACGAGCAGCTCCCCGCCACCTGGGTCCTGCCCAAGAAGAAGAGCCTGACGCGGGCCATCAAGGAGATGCTCAAGCCCCTCTCGCACGCGGAGCTCAGGGTCATGAAGAGGACGCTCGAGAGGCAGCTGGCCCTGGCGCGAAACAAGAAGCCGCCGCCGCTGCGACGCACGGCCGTACTCAGCCCCTTTCACGTCGTCACCGGCAGGTCCAAGAAGGAGGTGTATACGAAGGCGTTTGGGCACGGGGAGTTGAAGCACCTGGACACCGCGTTGCGGGAGAGGCTGGGCGAGATGGAGGCCGAGCCTGCCGTTGAAGAGGAGGAGATCAATGAGCCTTTGGCGCGCAAACTGGAGAGCCGGGAGGACCTCCGGTGACGATGATGTACATCAACGAAAGAAGTGTAACGAGCCCTGGACGCTTGTATAGAATCTCCGCATGTAATTTACCGAACCAATTTACTGTACATTAGCACACCATGACACACACAAACACACATACGAAGGCGTGACAGGTCTGTGGAAATGTAGATGGATATTCCATATTGATATCTAAAGCTGCCGAGTGCGCTTTTCAAGTACGTACTTGCTCGGTTAACGCCCACGTCTGGCGAGCTATATGCAAAGACTGAATGAAGAAGCAAACGCCGCCATCCGAGCAAGTGCAGTGGCACACCAAACTCCGCCCCGGAAGAACCCCCTATTCTATAAGTGACGATGACGATGACGAGGGAGAGCGCTTATCCAGTAAACGGCCCTCCTGTCCTTTCCCAGAACCCCGTGTATCGATGAATAAGTAAATGAGTGAGTGAGTGTGTGATTACAACTTCCCTACGGTAAAGAAGAGGAGAGTGGTGGTTGTGACTAGTTCTCGCTAGTCGTCCTGCGCGCCTGGCGATTGGGGCTTGACGCCGAGAGAGCGCAGCCGCTTAGAGAGCAGGCCCTCTGCACCACCGCCCTGGACGCCGGCGCCGGCGAGGCTGCCGTTGAAAGCATTGCCGCCGTAGCCGAGGTCCCCCTTATTAAGCTTCTCGTACTGCGGCGCGCCCCAGGGGTCGAGCCCGGCCGAGTCCTTGGTCGACGGGCGGCTGGCCTGGGAGGAGGAGCCGGTGGAGCGGTGGCCAGCGGCGGTGACGCTCGTCCGCGTCGAGTCGCTGACGTCGTCGCTGTCGCCGCGGTCGCGAGGGGGCAGGCGGAACGGGATCGGATCCACGGGCAGGGTGTTGCCGCTGGCGGCGCCCGAGAACTGCTCCATGCTCGCCTGGCCGCTGGAATACAGGCCGTCGGCCGTGTCAAACGCCCGGATCGACGCCCCACCGACGGAGACGCCGAGGCTGCGCCTCCTAAGCGCCTTTTCGGCGGCCAGCATCGCGCCGGACGACGACGTCGGCGGGTGCATGACCCTGATGGGCTTGTACGGCGTGAACCGCGGCTCCGGCCACGTCGTCTCGTTGCGGAGCTTCTCCTTGCCGTCGGGCACGCGGTTGGCGAAGACGACGCGGATGCTTTTGTACAGGTAGAATCTGCCCCTGGACGGGCAGCAAATGTGCAGGTGAACCAGGTATCTGAGCATCGGGCGGCTCATTCTATCCGTCTCACTAGGGTTGGGGACGTGGTCGATGATCGGGCCGGCCGAGTAGCTGCGCTGGCGGATAAAAGTCTTGGTCCCGGGTTCCATGCCCGTCAGATCATATGGTACCAGGAAGAGCTTGACCGCCGTCTTGTTCTGGTTCTTGATGATGATCTGTATCTGGCCCTTCTCCGGGATCCGGTAGCTGCCACCGGGCGGAGCCTTTGGGGACGCGGATCGACGATTGGGTCTTGGTGTTCTTCGGCGCTCCCCGTCGGCGTCTGAGCCGGCCATGTCCAGATCGCTGTCTGCCGGCTTCCTATCCGAGTACCGGCTCTGGGCCTTTCTCTTGGATCGCAATTCCTCCTCCAGGTTGGGCAGCCCGTTCTCCAAGTCAACCTGCCCCACATACGGACTCGGCCCGTCGTCAGACTGGGATCGTCCATGCGGCGTGCTGCTGTAGCTGTAGTAGACGGCGGGAAACGGTAGCGTGACGTGGGCAGGGCAGCGGAGGCTTGATTTGCATTTGCCCTTGCCCAAGACGCCGATCTGAGCCAAAAAGTCAAACGGCTTCGACGGCGTGGTGGACATGCGGCCGCGGAGGATACTCTCCTCGTACGATCCAACCATGGAAGCGTGCTGGATCGGGGACACGTCTGAGCCAAGAGACGGCCGCCTCGAGCGTAGCATG
This sequence comes from Tolypocladium sp. Sup5 PDA-1, assembly GCA_000750105.3. Lineage (NCBI taxonomy): Eukaryota > Fungi > Ascomycota > Sordariomycetes > Hypocreales > Ophiocordycipitaceae > Tolypocladium > Tolypocladium sp. Sup5 PDA-1. Next base: position 291,704 of record JPHH03000026.1, read on the forward strand.
GCCGGGGTCTGCGGCGAAGTGCCATACTGCAAGTAACTGGGCGTCGAGGTCAGAGACCTGCGCGGCTGGTGTGCTTGGTATGGTAGTGAACCGTCCCGTCGTTGCAGGGGCGTCCAGGCCGTCATGGAAGGCCGAGATGATGGAGACGCGAATGGAGACGAGTGGGATGAGGTGAGTGTATGTCGCCTAGAGCTGAGCCGCCCTGTGGACAGATTGATGATGCCGGGTGGCATGGAGAAATCGGGCTCATCGTTGCTCTCAGACTGCACCAGGGGGCTGGTGGGCGGTTGATAGGCGAAGCTGGATGAGAGGGAGGACGACAGGGGAGAAGCCGTGGACCTGAAGCTTCTAACACTATCTGGAGGCACAATCCTACTCTCGTATCGGAAGGGTGTATAGTCCCGGGGAGGCGATGTCGCAATCCAAGGGCTCTGGACAGAAACGCGGTCTTCGACTTTCTGCCTGCCCATGCGAGTGCCGGATTGCGGTTCCTCCTCTTGCCTCTCGTCGTTTGTGAAATCGCCACTGTGCAATGCTGACCGTGGCCGCTCGATGTTGAGTCCGTCCTGCAGCCTCTCGTCTACGTGATCCTGGGCCGTATTGTTCTTCTCAGGCGTTATCTGGGCGGGCGGCAGGAGCCCTGGCGACTGGGACGACGAGCGAGATGTCCTGCTCACATCGATGGTGTTGCCTTGTTGGAGGATTGACTCGAGCTACGGAAGACGGTCAGTATAAGAGCGCGGCATTAGCTGCGGAGGTGCACCAAGCTGCGTACATGTCGATTTGGGATCCAGGTTGGGCTCTCTCCCCGCTTAAGTCGCTCGATCAACTCGGTCCGGCTCGACGTTGCACCGTCATCCTCGCTTCTCGGGGTCGATGGAGGCACCGGACTGTCTGGGATGGGTCCTTCGCAGAGCTCGGTGCGCAGGCTCTCCTCGGAGAGACGCCTCAGTCGCGGCGACGGGGGCTCGAGTTCAATCGGCTCGGGGTCGGAGTCCAGGCGCGGAGAGCGGTGCTCGTGGTCGAGGTCGGCTTGGAAGATGGGCATTTTCGCGAGCTAGAAGAACCGCAGCACGAGAGCTGCGGTTCCTCATGTAGTCGTTGGTCAAAATGGCGTATCGTTGGATCACCGGAGCCGGGCGTCACACGAGCCAGTGTCTCCGTCGTTTACATGCGAGTCGGCGAGCTGTGAGCTGTCCAGTTGCACGTCGGGCAGAGCCGCTGGGTTCTGGGTCGGTTTATAGCTGGTCGCAGATGAGGACGCACAGCGCTGGGCAATGTCCAGGGTGTCGGTTCGTTCGGGCGATAGCGGTGAATCACGCCAGAGCCGAGAGCGGTGCACGGGACGGATGAGGATATATACGGCTAAGGGCAGTGGGGTGCCATCGTCATGGGGTCGGGCAGTGGAGGCCACCTCAGTGCCAGATTGAGCCCTGCGTCCTGCTGCTAACGGGACGATTTGGGGGAGGCGTTGTTAGTCGGTCCCACTGGACAGCCTCCAACGTCGCTCTTACAGCATGGGCCTCATGGACATGACACCTACCTACAGTGGTGTACCTAAGGTACCTAATTTGCCTAGGTACCTACTGAGTCTGGGCAGCGAGACAACAGCGATGCAGCTCCACGGAAATGCCCGACTCTGCTGCTACCCAAGCAGCTGTCAAATCTAGGCCCGAGTGCATGCCGGTCCCCATATAACAGGTCGTCTACGGCGCACGTCGCAGCATGTGAATGAAAGGCTGTTTCGGCTTTGCCTGGGCTCGTGTCAATGGCATGGCTCAGCCCAGTGCTGCGCTGCGCTGCGCTGCTCTACGGTGCTGTGCCGTGCTGCAGGTTACAGTGCTTGCATGACGCTGGCACCAATGGCTGGCGGAATCGCTTCCGAGCGCGACTCCACCTCGGAGACAGCCCAGCGCAAACTTTACACTGCAGCCTCAGCCCAGCAAAGCGTCTTGAGATAGCAATCTCAACACACAACACACAACACACACAATGGCTCCCAAACGGCCACTCGAGGCCTCTGAGCCGGACTCGGCGTCCAAGAAGCCCAAGCGCGGCTTCAGGGTCGGCCCCGACAACTTGCCAGACGGCCCGTGGCGGCGGAAAGGTTTGCCTCCCGTGCTCCCATTTTTTCACCATGCCCGCATGAGGTATGCAAGCATCCACATCAGACGCTCACATGACATCCCGTTTAGTCACCAAGATCAAGAAGGACTTGATCCATAAGGCCAAGGTGAAGAAGGAGTACGCGAAGATCAAGGCACGCGAACAAGAGACTTCTGCCGGAGCGACTCGCAAGAACACGGCTGCGGCTCATGACGAGCCAGATCATGAAGATGTCGGGGGGGATGCCGGTGAGCGTGAGCATGGAAACGACGCCGCGGCCCAAGAGGACGAGCAGCCGATGCACCCGACGAGAGAGCTCATGCTCAAGGATGAGGAAATGGCCCAGGTCGGCGCAGGCGCGAAACCAGACACCGCCGAGACCGCCCCCACGAGCGACGGGAACCGCCGCAGGACAAGGCGCCCCGGGTACTACGACAAGCAGCTGGAAAAGGCGGAGCAGAAGCGCATCGAGGCCGAGGAGAGGACCAGGGAGATGGAGCGTCGTCGTGAGGAGCGGGACCGCAGGCTGGCAGAGCGGGAGCGCTTCAAGAAGGCCATGGCCAAGACGAGGGGCAAGGACGGCAAGAAGAAGCTCGGGCGGGAGAGTACGCTGCTGCTGGACAAGGTCAAGAGACTCATCTCTGAGGGACGATGAGAGGGGCCCGGGGGGGGGGTTTGACCGAGTATCGTTGAGTGAGGCTGATTCAACAACACCGAAGGCGCACTCTTTAACTTGTGGCTTTTGAACAAAGGAAGAAAGCAAGGCATAACTTAGTAAATGACTGGAACATGATATAATATTGGCCATGCTTACAACCTTCGATCTCTCAGCAGTGTTCATGAGGCTGGACTGAACGGCCAAGGTCATCCTGGGGTACCAGCGACGGATGATTCTCACGGCAAGCCCCCACGCAAGACTCACTCACCGCAATTATCAGCAAGACCAGGCCAAGGCAATGGCGCCTACGAGTAGTTCTCGGTTACCGACTCAGTTTCCGATTGATGCAAGGCTGGGCGTCGGATAGACAGACTACGTCTCAGATGCCTCTGGGTCGCCAATTGCAAAGGACCTCACTGAAGCAGCAACGATCATTACGAGTTTAGCCAACAGACTGGCTGATTCCAAAGCAAGACGCAGCCGCACAATTACTCGTGTGCCATGTGAAACTGGTCAAGTTCGATAATGTCTCGCAAGAGGCATACCTACCTTACTGCAAGGTGTGAAACCGCGAGCATCTTCAAATACAGAAGGTGGCATTCCCCATGCACGCAGAGAAGAGCAGCCCTGCGCAACCCGGCCGTGATTGAGACCCGTGGCAAGGGTCATGGCATCGTGAGATGGCGGGGGCTTTCCTCGATGCTGGGATGATGAGGGGATGATGAGAGGGAAGGTCAACGTGGTCAGGTACCCGAGACACCAGACGCACCCAGGGCTGATCCACGGAGCCTCTCACTTCTCACTGTCAACGTCGCTGCGATCGGATCTCAGTTCTGGCAGTCTGCAGCCGGATCGCTACTACGTCTGTGTGTCGGCGAGAACAGATCAGACGGTGGCACGGGCGCTGCCCAAGTGGCCCGCAACGCCGTTAAGTGCGTGCATCTGACACGGGTGAAGCGCGCTGGACCCATGGAACGCTGAGAATGCCAGGCAAGGCAAGGCAAGGCAAGGTGGTGGTTTCGTACTTTAGCCGAGGACAAAGGAAACGGAGGTTCCCTGAACTCGCCGTGCCGTCAGCAACCGGAGGGCAAGGAAAGATATTATCACGCCTTCCGGGGGGTGACTTTGCAAAGAATTGGGCTCCTGGTCTCCTTGACCAGATCCTGCAGGTGTTGCGTGGCGCATCCAGGGGCGAGGGAAAGGGGAGTTTAGCCGAGCAAGGGTCGGCTCTTGGAGTCTGTTCTCATGGAGCGGCGGCGATTCATTAACCGCAACGAGGGGCTTATTGCAAGTTAGTGCGGGATGATGGGGGAAGGGGATGGATGCGGATGCAAGGCAGGGCGCCGGAGGATTTGGAAATGAAAGCGGCCGGCGGCGGCAATTGTCTGTTGGTACGGGAAGGCGGCGATGGAGGAGGTTGGTAATTAACAGGTTCGTCCACGATGTTGTGGAACCAACCAGGGGCATAAGATACGAAGCTCTCCGTACGAGTACTCCGTATCCAAGGCTCAGAACTCCAAGAGTCGCCGAGAAAGGGATGTACGAGTAGTCAACGGCACGTGCCCCTTTATCGCAGCTCGTCCACATACGAGTAGCTGCTGGCTGCGAGGATGCCAAGCCCTCCTCGTCGTCAGCAAGATATATCCCGCCGAAGTGGCTCATCATCAATCATCAAGGATCCATAACCTGTCGTCGAGCCAGGACCCGCGAACCAACCCCTTGTCTCCATCTGCAGCCCAGCAGACGACAAGGGATGGCCGGCATACTCGTAGGCTGCTAGCACCAAAACAGCCACAGATCAGCCGCAGCTCGCAGCAACAAAAACGGAGGGACTCGCGGGACGTTCGATGCCTCTTAGTCTTGGCTTGCCCCTGGCGAAGTCGCCCCCCCCTTCTGTTTCGTCCCTGGAGAGACTCCATGTAGATGAAACAGCAGCACGCCAGGTGGAGCGGCTGGTTTGTTTGCTGGCCAGCTTGCCTACCAACGCGCATGCATGGATATTGTATTATTAACGAGACACAGGGCAGAATTGATTGCCTTGTTCTTGCTGTCAGGCCAGTCCCAACCGGTCGGGTCTGTCTTGCTCCCAAGCTGTTGGTTGTGGTGCTGTTAGTCCGTACCTAGATGCTGCCGGCATGTAGCCTACTTCGTAAAAACAGGTCAACTGCCCTGCAGAGCAGCAGTGCAGCCGCAACAAGGGACTGCCGTGCTATAAAAAGGGGGTCCCTGTTGGCTACTCGCGCCGGCGCATTTGGCATCTCCTAATGCGGGCAGGGCGGGTGTTCTGGCTGGAGACACGGCAGCAAGCCACACCGTTTCTGCGCTTCTCCCTCCCCCGGCTCGACTGTCTGACGCGCCGCTGGTCTTCTGGGAAACAGAGTTCAGCAACCTGCTCTCGCACGGGATGGCCGACATCCCAGGCCGTTTGCTTATACAAGAGATCGAGTATACGGAGGTTAAAGGTTTGTTAGCAGCGTTTGGAATCTGCGTAAGTTGCCTTGGGTATAATGCTGCCCACGTCCCCGTCAGGCCACTCCCGGGAGCGTCTCGGCTGACTTACAAACACACCGCCCTCGCGAGGGGCCTGGCATCCGGTGCCTCTACCGCCAGCGATTGGATCCCGAGCATTGATTGCTGAGTCGTACATACTCCGCACAGGGACTGCAGATGCGCGGTTTCTCCGCATCCAGTGACCCAGGCCAAACCGCCCATCCCTGTTGTCGCTGCTGCTGCTGCTGCTGCTGCTGCGAGTTCTCCTTGCCAGATGCAATCGCCAACAGACGGGCCCCCTGGTGGGCCGCTGTTGGCCCCCAAAGCGACCCCCCCAAGCCCCCCCTCCTCATCCCTCAGTGGAACCGGACCGCCACGTCCCACAGTTCGTCGCGCTTGCGAGCCTGCAGTTTGGCGCCAGCAAAAGACGTGCAGCGGGCAGTCACGGCATCGTGTAACAGGGTCGACGGAGAGCTGCTGAGGGTAATCCGTACGGATACGGACTACCGACTGCAGCAGGCTGCGCGGGTTTAGCGAGCGTGTGCCTGCATAGATCGTCTTCCATCTGTCTCCCTCCTGATTGACACCGTCCCGTGCAACAATTGCCGCTTCTGCACGCGGGCACTAATTGGTCTCGAGTCGCAGCCTGCCGCGTAAAGACGGGCGCTGTCTCTCGATTGACGCAGCATTCCAGCACGACGCGGGTCGTCGATTAATTAGTAGATCAAGGGACCTGTCAAGGAGAGAAGAAAGGGACCGCGTCTCCTAGCGTGCATAGCACGATACTGGCCCTGATGTAAGAACAGCAGTTGAACTTGATACACACCACATGCTGTGCCAGGCGTCGTGTCCCCCATACCGTAGCTTGTATTATGTACGGCGCTCCTTAGCACTGTACCTGTACTTTAGTCCCCTGCCTGCCTGTTGTTAGCCCCTGGACTCGAACATTGCTGACCCGGATTTCCGTACCGGTACCTGCTTACCCTTAGCCAGCGACCGCAGTTCATACGACACATTATTCCCCCCCTTCGCGTCCAACAGAACGCCGCCTACCTCCCCCAGCCTCACCCGCTCAACGCCGACGAGCATCCACGACGACGCCGCGCTCTCCTCCTCCATTTTCCTTCCACCGTCGTCGGAGACTCCACTCGTTTGGCCGCGCTGCTTCGAGCTCAGAGCCCTCGTCCATCCTCGCCGTCGTCGTCGTCGTCGTCGTCGTCGTCGTCGCCTTCTTCCTCCACGGCCTCGAAAACCGCCCCGTGGCAGCGCCACTCGCGCCCTGGCCGCCACTCGATCCGCGTCATCGGAGAGACGTTTGGCTGTGCCAGATCGTTCGACGGATGCATCTCTCCCTCGCCAGCTGCCCAGCGCTGCTCGCTTTGTCTGCCCGCCGAGTCGATCGCTCCCCGACGTCGCTCTGAGGCGCCGTCGATGCCCGAGAGTCCGTAGCTACATCCCGCCCTTTGTCGCACAAATCCTCACCGACGCCCGTCTCGCTCGTCGACTCTACCGCTCCGATAGGTTGACCGTCCTTGGCCGCGTGCGCCGCATCTTTCCGCCATGGCGACCATCGTGGACGAATACCTGGACAGCCCCTTGGAGACTGACGATGTCTTCCCGTGCAAGGGCTGCGGAGAGGTTCGTACTCGATGCCCTGCTGTCCTCTGCAGCATACGCGCGCAGAAAGCTGACATGCCCCATCTTGTGTAGATCCTCGAGGAAGGCAAAGCGTTCGAATTAGGTATGTTGGTGTTACGAGTGGCCTGGCTGCTCCCTTCACCAGACCCTCGAGTTTTTTCTTGCTCTGCCAGCTGGCAGGCCTTGCGCCCATCACTCTACCCCCGTTGCCCCTGATAACCCACCCCGAGTGACTGGCTGACACCCTTTTTCAACAGCTGGCAATCGATGGCATCTTGACTGCTTCCGCTGCAACACCTGCGGCACCCTTCTCGACTCCGATGCCAACCTTCTACTCCTTGGTGACGGATCCCTCATATGCAACAACTGTACATACAGCTGCAGCGCCTGCGGCAACAAGATCGAGGACCTAGCCATCCTCACCGGGGACCAGGCCTTCTGCGCCACCTGCTTCCGATGCCGAAATTGTAAACGAAAGATTGAGAACCTCCGATATGCGAGGACCTCACAGGGCATATTTTGCATGGGATGCCACGAGACTCTAATGGCCAGACGCAGGAAGAAATCAAAGGCTGCGGCCGCTGCCAAGACTCGAGAGAAAGATCACTCGCCCATGATAACCGACAAGTCCCTACCCGCGCTGCCGCCCAGTGCCATGCCATCCAACGCCTTCGCCAACGACCGCGTCGATCCCGACTCCGATACCCCCACCGAACTCTCTCCTCGCCCTCGCGCTGGCCACAGGCACGTTGAATCCACTTCCCGGGGCAGCTCGCGGCCTGCTCGTTCGCCCGAACGCGAGTCTGTCAAGCCCGAGGGACTTAGCCTCCCGGCCAGCACCTATCGAAAAAACCGCAATTCCGCCATGTTCCCGACTGCGGAATCCGGCACTGGGGAGTCGCCTGATGGCGGCTTCTTCATATCCGTTGCGCTCGATCCGAGCCCTGGCCCACACGGGACCCCCAGGTCCACCTCGGACAGTGCTGGAGAGGCTTCCAAGAGGAAGAAGGAGGACTATTTCAGCGTCCCCAAATCGACTGCCTCCTCTGAGAAGCGTAGCGACTCCCACGCGTCGACTCCGCATATCGCTTTCCAGGACAAGGGCCGTCAGCCCTCGTCGGACCACGACGTCGCCCAGGTCAAGCCTCAGTCTCGCAAGCTCTCCAGGTCGTCGGAGCAGGATCAGAGTAAGACCTCCCCGTCCGGGGACGACTTTAAACTGCAAGATGCTCCCAAGGCCAAAAAGGACCTTGCGTCGCGAAGCAACAGCTCGCACTCTTCCTCCGCCCTGCAGGATACCAACTCGGGCAAGACAGCTAATGGCGTTTCCCGGAAAGATGGCCTGCCCAATTTGTCCGACTTGAAAAAGGCCAACGAGAACACCCCGCCATCTCGAGCCTCCCAAGACTCGAGATGGCAAGATGACGATGACATGAGCTCCTCGTACGATGCTAGCGTCAAAAGCACTCCCCGCCTGGACAGCAGCTCCAAGGCCATCACGCGAAAGGAGGTCCCGTCGGTCGTCTCCTCGCGCAACGGTATTTACTCCCCCACGTAGTGGATGTCCTCAAGGCTGTCACTAATTACCTCTCTTGTAGCGAATGGGAAGACGGGATCGCAGAGCAGGCCAGGCCCGCCCGAGAAGAAGAATACCGACACCTACATGCACCCTCGTGCGGCACCAGCGCCTCCGGGGGGCCAAGGCCATGTCGGCAAGGAGTCGATCAGCTCCAAAGACGAGCAAGCCTCTCCCAAGGTCTCTCCAAAGCTGCCTAGGTGGAGTAGCGGAGGCGACTTTAGCCTGGACGAGGACATGGCTAGGATTCTTGGCACCGACGAAGGTTCCTCCTCGATCCTGCGAAGAGTATCCAACGCCGTCCGGCACGGCCGCACGGGCAGCGTCGAATCTAGCTACAGCCCTCAGCGAGTCAGCCACACTCGAAGCATCAGCGAGACGACGCGGGCGACGGCCTCGCCAAGGTGGCCGAAAACCCCTCTCGATGGCCACAACGGTCACCCCGATATCAGTAACCCCGTTTCGCTCACCTCTGGCGACGACCCCAACTTGCTCAAGCGACAGCTTAGGAACTCGGAGCAACGAGTCGCTGAGCTGGAGCGACAGTTCAACACGGAGAACGACCTCAAGAACCTCAACAAGAAGCTCATGGAAAAGAGGAAGACTGTTTCCGTCCTCGACACCCAGACTGAGATTATGATTCGTCAGCTCGAGGTCCTGGCCGGCTATGTTGAACGGGCAAAGGAGACGAAGACGCCCATTGATCCTCGGGAGCTGGAAGATTCAGCCATCAAGGAGTTCGTGCAGAAGCTCGACAAGGTCAAGCTGGTCATGTCTACGTCTATCGAGCAGCTCCACGAAGAGCGGAATCAGTTGATTGAGGAGAAGAACCAGGCTGCGGCGGACAGGGATCGTGCCCTCATGGAGTTTGAGCAGCTGTCTTCCAAGAATGCTCAACTCGCCGACATGAACAACGACCTCACGCATCAGATCCAGGAGCGCTTCAAGTCTCAGATTGGCGGAGACATGAAGTCGCTCAACGGTCTCGGGATCTATGGCCATAACAATCGGGCCACTGGCTCCTCGGTCAACCTCGATACCATCAGCATGACGACTGGTGCCACTCTGATTCCTGACGAAGAGCCAATTGTTGAATCCGGCCCTACTGTGGTACAGGTTCGCAAGGGTCAGGTCAAGAAGTTCAACTGGAAGAAGGGGTCCAAGACCATGGCCCAGAACGTTGCCAAGGGAGTCAACAGAGCCGTTGTTGCATTCTCGGACCGGGAGAGAATCCAGCATCAAGGCCTGGTAGGTGACAACATTGGCTTGCCATACAACATGACTGTTTCGCAAGTTGAATCACCTGCGGCCGCGATTGGGCCCAACAACAGCCAGAATAAGCAGCAGGCATTCGCCTTCTTTGGCAAGAAGAACGCCATGCCCAAGTCCATGTCAGCCAGCGCCATGTCGGCCCCTGCCGCTGCTGAACCACCATCAACGCTCTTCGGATCCGAGCTGCCTGAGCGGGCGGAATACGAGCGTCGCCAGATCCCCACCGTTGTGACGCGCTGCATCGAAGAGGTTGAGCTCAGGGGCATGGATCAGGAAGGCATCTACCGAAAGACGGGCGGCAACTCGCAAGTCAACATGGTCAAGGACGGCTTCGAGAAGGATGACAACTTTGACATCTCGGACCCGGATCTGGACATTACTGCAGTCACCAGTGTCCTGAAGCAGTACTTTAGAAAGCTGCCGACCCCGCTTCTTACATTTGATGTGTATGAGCGCATCTTGGAATCGAACGGTATGTTGAACCCATTCATCGGGTGCTTCGCTCATGGTGCTAACTGCGCGCAGCCGTCGCCGACGAGGCGGAGAGATGCGATCACTTGCGGAAGACATTTTTGTCGATGCCGCAGAGCCACAGCGATTGTCTGGAGTTTTTGATGTTCCATCTTGCTCGAGTCGCTCAGCGGGAGCCAGAGAACTTGGTAAGAACCCCCCTTATCGGCATGTGTAAATATTTTGTCAACGACTAACTAACCATGTGTCCAGATGTCACCCAAGAACTTGGCTGTCGTCTTTGCCCCAACAATCATGCGCGACCTCAGCATTGAGCGGGAGATGACCGACATGCACGCAAAGAACATTGCTGTGCAGTTCGTCATCGAGAACAGCCACAAGATTTTCGACGATGCTTGAAGTTGATGGTAAAGTTTTAGAGCCGTTTGCGAGCGAAGACCGCCTCATGACGACGCACGAAATCCAGGTCCTTCGGCCATTCTCCACGTCCGATCTGGGCCCCTGATTTCCACCAGCTTTCCGATTACGAGCGAGTGACGCACCGCGGGGCGCATTGTGTTTGCTGCTTTGATGATATCCGTTTCTGTCCGATTTGTTCATGAAGGATGGAGGTGATGGAGAACAAGCCTGCGCAACGAAGGGGCGTCATGGCCTTTTCCCCTGCGTGCTTGCTCCCTCGCAGGATTTGACCTCCTTTTATTCACCCCGAACGCGCACGACTTCATCACGAAGCATCGCTCCGGCATTTCCATTCAACAGCGCATCCGCCGCCGCTGTGAGGAGGAGACACCGCTCGAGTTCCCCCCACGACATGTCTCCTTCTCAGGCACTATACCTTTTTTTTTTTTGTTTTGGTTTTCATTTCTCAGTCGTCTCAGGTCATTGCCGCGGAGTTCACACGGAAAGAGAGAGTACGGAACCCTGGCGGCTTTGTGTGTTTTGTGCGGTTCATTTTTGTGCGATTGCTGGACCGGCTGTATGCCTGGCTAGCCCCTGGTCCGAGTATAAAAGGGGTCGGGATACTGACTATGAGAGTATAGTTGGAATGCGAGAGACGGTGGCAGAGTGCCTACACCGATGAGAGAATCTTGTGTCGTCGGTGACTGGATGGTGAAGAATATTTGTTGTAGAGTAGGCGGCATGTTGAAGCATCACTCTTGGCAATAGTTCACAGATGTCCCACGTCGTGTGCATGTTTCAACCAATGTAATGACAAGACTACTCAACCAACGCCTCCCTACAAGTGGCCCAGCCACGGGCATTACATATATACACACATGCTAAAACTCTCTTCCGCTTTCGCCAGCACAAAATCAAATCGCATCCAAGCGCCGCTTTTATCCCGTTGTCTCCCCTTGAACGCCTTGTTTTCCGTTTGCATGTACGCACGCGCGCACGTCCTTGTCCTTACGCAGCAGGGGCAGTGGTGATTGTGGCGGCGGGGATGATGCCCTGCTCGCGCTGCCTCTTGACGATGTAGTACGTGATGAGGCTCTTGGGGTCATCCTTGACGCCGCGCAGGGCGTCCCAGAAGGGGCCCTCGCCGACGCGCTCGTGGAGCGAGACACAGAACTTGACGGCGTCCATGCGGACACCCGAGTCGGCCGAGTCGAGGCAGCGGCCGGCGAGGCCGGCGAGGTGCGCAAGCTCGCCCTCGGTGGGGACGAACTCGGCGCGCTTGTCGAGCATCTCCTTGAGCACGTGGAGGCCCATGCTGAGGGTGCGGCAGCCCTCGACCGAGGTGTCGGCGCAGGTCTGGAGGCGCCGGGTGAGGACGACGACCATCTCGGGCCCGTCGCCGAGGGTGACGAGCTCGTCGGCCAGGAGCTCGAGGCCGCTGACGACGTGCGCGCGCGTGTCGTACGCGCCGCGCGTCTGCAGCAGGGACTCGAGGCCCTTGGAGACGTGGGGCTGGAAGTTGTCGCGCTCCTTCTTGAGGAGAAGCTTGATGGTCGCGAGAATCTGCGCCTTGACGTCCTGCGCCTTGTCCGACGGCGTGCCGGCGAGGGGGTCCTCGAGGTACTGGAACAGGCCCAGCAGGAGGGCCTCGAACTTTTCGTCGGTGAAGATGGTCTTGCTGTCGCGGAGGAGGGACTGCAGCTTCCTGAAGCCGTGGACCTCGAGGGACTTGGCCTTGATCTTGGCGATGCCGCTGTCCAACAGCCGCGAGTTCTGTCGAATCTTTTCGGGTGAGTCAATCTGCTCCTCGCCTGGCTCCTGGCCGTTGGCCCTTTGCAGGTTGGCGGCGTCCTCGTTGACTGGCTTGTCTTCCAACACGGGCACAGTGAACGTGGGCTTCTGCGTTGACTGGTCTTCGGTGAACGGGTCCTCGTATACTCTCAACGTGCGAGAAGGGGTCTCAGGCCGGGGGTTTGGCAGGTCCATCTCTGGCGGCGCGGCGGCACCCAACGGCGATTGCGTCTCTGCAGGCATCTTTGGGGGTGCTGGTACCTGTGGCGATGATGTCCTGAAGCTGGACATCTTCGGCACTACCAGTGTCATGTCCTCGTGGGACTTTGCGGGGCTGGACGATGGAATCGTAGTTCTTGACTGCTTCAGCGTTGCGGACGGGCTTCCGCGCGGCGAGGGAATCTTGGACGCTGCTCGTGCCGCCGGCGACATGGCACTGGATTCGCTTGCGTGTGTAGCATGGCCGGGACGGGGTCGCGGCGCGGTTCTCCTGGGCGTAGTCTCCCTGGGCTTCGGCGTAACTGCCTTGGACTTGAGGCTTTCCGGGCTGTCGACCTCCATGCACGCTGGTTGATCGCGGACTGAGTAAGGGCCAGCAGTCGCCGGGCGAGCGGCCATCTCTGGTCGTCTGCGCGCAGGCCGCATGGGAGCCACCGACATACCTCCGGCATTGACAGAAATAGTCGGCTCGCCACGAGTTCTCGCTCCTGCAGGCTTGGCCGACGCCGTGGGCTGGCTGGACGAGCCGGATATTGTTCGAACGGGGGAGATGTGCGCCATGGCAGAGCCGGGCCGCGCAGGCAGATTCTTTGCGGCCAGTGCCTTCTTCTGGGCCAGCATGGCTTCGCGAAGGCTGGGTTTGCTGGAGGTCATGGTGCTTCTAGACAGGCCAAGACCAGGTCGAGGGGGTGGTGCATCTGCAGACTTCTTGGGTGAGTTGGGGTTATGCGGGTCCTTGTTGAGGAGCTTCTGGGCCGTGGAATCCAGGTCGGCCATGATCCTAAGTCAAGTTAGCTGCGGCCTGCATGTAATGGAATAGGGGGTTCATCGTACGCATCGGCCCTGGCCTGCCAAACGCCCCAGAAGGCCCAGTACGTCGACCTCATCTTCTCCCTCACGCCAGGGTTGGGGTCTCCAAGACCCTTCTTGATGCACTTTTCCATGAGATCGACGCCGCCGGTGTGTTCGACGTGGCTCTTGTGGTGAGCCTCCTTCTTCAGCAGCGTCTGGAGCCAGCCGGAGGAGTATAACCTCGGCTGCACATTCTTGTCCTGGCAAGCGGCCCAGACGTGCTGCATCAACCTGGCGCTGTACGTCACCCGGCTGATGATGGTGTCGACGGTGGCATTTGCCTGCTGTGAGCTAATCTTCTTGGTGCCAGCAGACAGCTTAACCAGCGTCTGCATGAGAAGCTCGACCATGGGGTCCAAGGCGGGACCGAGGGTGACGGCGATGTCTTGGACCAGCCCACAGCCCTCCTTGGACAAGCTTGTGCGCAGCGACGTCATGGCCTTGATGATCCCATCCAGCAAGCCGCGGAGGCCCGCCACAAAGGTGTCGAGGAAATCGGCGGGCGCGTTACCGGCATTGAGCTTCCGCAGCGTGCCCATGCTCTGCTCCCGCTTCAGCCAGTTCTGTTCCGTCTCCTTGCCCTCAAAGTGCCACGCCATGTCCCGGAAGATGTCATCGAGCTCGCGGTTGGTGTTGACGTACATGGGCTCGATGGGCTCGGCATCGACAACCATGGGTGTGATCGGGCGCTCGCTCACGACCGAGGACACGCTGGCGGCGAGGTTCGGGCGTCGCGGTTGCGGTTCGAGCCCGGCATCGCCCGGGGTGTCTGGGCGGCCGCCGGCGGGCGCGAGGGCCTTGACGATGGCCTGTTCGATGGCGGGCCGGACCTTGAAGTTTTTCAGTTGGCGCTTGAGGTCCGATTTGGCAGCATTCGGTGCAGTCCTAATTGGAAGTTGTCAGCGAAGAGGAAGCGTTATCGGGGAGCGGGCTGGGAACCGACTTGAAGAGTTCGATGACGGTGCTCTTAGCAGTATCCCGAACCATGCCGTCCGCGTCCTCGAGTAGCTCCATGAGCAGCGGAACATAGCTCCTGAACTGCAACCCCTGTTCCTTGTGCGTCTGGATCCGGCGGTTGGTCAGCACATCTCCATCGTCTTGAGAGCCAGCGTTTGTGGCACCAGGGACATACCTGCAGCAGCCAGTGCATACCCGCCTCCTTGGCGCGCGGGTTCTTGCCCGACATGGCCGAGTTCCTCAAGACGCGCTCGACGTCGGCGGGCGCGACGGGGTAGAGGGTGCTCAGCGCGTGGGCGGCCAGGGCGCGGTACTTGTCCTTCTGGTCGCCAAGCTTGTCGACGACGAGGGGCAGGGTGCGGGCGGCCTCCTTGGCGAGCAGCTTGGGGTCCTGGCGCGAGAGGCGCGTGAGCAGGTGGCCGAGGGCCGTGAAGCCGGCGTTGACGAGGGCGGCGTGCTGCGAGGCCGAGGCGGCGCGCAGGCCGTCGAAGAGTTGGGCGACGCACACCTCGGGCACGTTGTGCTGCTTGATGCCCGACTTGACCGTCGTGACGAACTGAACCTTGGCGTCGAGGCTCGCGTCGCCGCGCAGGATGGTCAGCAGGTCGGCCACCTGCTGCTCCGAGAGCTTGCCGTCGGCCATGGCCGTTGTGTTTCTGTTTCCGTCTCGCGTGTCTCGGGGGCTGTGGTTGGGGTTCTAGAAAGTTTGCCAGGCGTGTTAGCCGTCCGCATGGGGGTTGTCTCCGGGGGGGAGGTGTTCGTCAAGAGATGAAAGGACGGATCATGCGCTGCGACGTGTGCTGCGGTCGCTGTCGGATGACACGCGGACGATGCGACGCCAGCTGCGAGAGGGGCGAGCGAGCAAGCTAAGCAACCCCCTAATAACGAGTGAGACCTTACAATTTAGCAGAGGCGGATGCGCGCGCGATGAGTCGCAATGGACCGCTGTCAGAGTCGTGGGCAACGGGAGCGGTGGGTCAGGCTGGACGGCGACGGTCGCATTGGGAGGGCGTTGTGCAGCTGTCGCTTTTTCGGCCCGTGGTTCTTTGTTGTTGGTGTTGTTGCTGGCGATGGTGCTAAAGCGGAGGCGCACGCACCGAAAAGGGGAGCGGGTGTTGTTTGGCTGCCCGCTGCGGGTTGCCCTGGTAAACTACTGGGCGGGGGGCACCCGCATCACAGCGGCAGGCAGAGAATACAGTGGGAAGGACCAGCAGCCCAGGCGTCATTTTAGCGGGGCGGCGCGTCTCCCCGGCGCCCAGCGCGTCCATGCCTCCAAATTGTGGCGCACGGGGTCGTTTGGCTCTCGGCCCGTTCGTACTGTAGGGGTCCAATTGCTACCTGTGTAGTCCGTATGTACTCCGTAGTACCCCACCATCTGCATGCTGCAGGGCACCTCAACCTCATCCACGGACCTCAACCTCATCCACGGAATCATCAACCTCGTGTCACAGCTTCGAGAGGCTCTCGAATATTCCCATCATCGGGCCCAGTCATGGGGGCCTCACCTCGGGTCTCATCCTTCATTCGCATGATTATTTAGACGTTGCGGTTACCGAGCTCCAATGACAGCCCGTTTGCTAGGTCGTGTATATATATATATCCGCCTGGATGCCCCTCCCCCTCCATCCCCTCGCATCAACGGCCCGATCCAGGGTCTCTCCGTGCACGGCATCTCATCTCAGCCGCACTAAATACAACGTACCCGTCAACCTGATACGCCGACGTCCACTCACTTCACACACAGACGTTCCGTACGAATCAGCAGATGCCTCCTCGCCCGGACACCACCCCCGCTCCCGCCTCCGTCTTCGCGCCCGCCATGTCTCCCGCCGTCCGCCGACCGGCCCCCAAGCCTGAGGACGACGATCCATGCTCGCCGGAGCAACAGCAAGACCAAGACCGGGGTGACGAGTTCCCCGTACCCAAGCTCCGCCTCGAGATCCGCGACCTCACCCACCCCGGCGCCCGGCTCTTCCTCGACTCGGTCAACGCAACCGAGTGCCTCACCGCCGCCGTCGCCAACCTCCTCCGGCTGCTCTACACTTCCCCGGCCAGCCCCAGCACCATCGTGCCCCCGACCCGCTCCGTGACCCTCATCCTGCGCGACATGCCCGGCGTCGCCTACACCACCGGCTCCGACCTCGACGACGACCACAAGGAGGTCCACTTCTCGCTGTCCTACATCGAGCGCATCCCGGGTGCCCGCGCCGCCCATGAGATCGCCGGTGTCGTCACCCACGAGCTCGTCCACTGCTACCAGTACAACGCCTTCGGCACCTGCCCGGGCGGGCTCATCGAGGGCGTCGCCGACTGGGTCCGCCTACGGTGCGACCTCGCGCCGCCGCACTGGAAGCGCGAGGCGGGGGGTACCTGGGACGCCGGCTACCAGAAGACGGCCTACTTTCTCGACCACCTCGAGGGCCGCTTCGGCGACAGGCTGGTGCAGCGGGTCAACGAGAAGCTGCGCATCCAAAAGTACGACGAGGCGGCCTTTTGGAGCGAGCTCACGGGGACCTCGGTCGGCGAGCTGTGGAGGGACTACAGCGAGAGCCTCAAGACCACACCGGGAGAGAAGGAGGACAATTCGTCCGAGAATGAGAAGTCGACAGCGCCCCAGACCAACGGCAGCTAGCAGCACCATACGGGAAGACGCCGAAGACGACACCGAGGCGAGCTGCTAAATCGAGCGTCTGACAATACAATCATACATAGATAGAGCCTCACTATTCTGTATATACGTGCACATCGAGACCTTCATGTCCATAGGTTGTTAATGAAATAAGTGTCCAAGAAGTGACAGGACGGCCAGCCGCCGTGGCCCAACAGCAAACAACCCAGTTTCGCACCCATACCATTTTCAACGCCATGCCATATATTTCAGGGGAATCGGGGGACCGGAACGCCGTAGTACTCTAGAGACGGATCAGGCAGTATGCGAGACTCTGTCTATGCGTGCATGGGACCATGGGCCTGCGCATCGTTCTCGCTAATGACGCTGCCAACCTCGGACCAGCTCGCAGGGGTCAGCATGCCCTCGCTCTCGCTCAACACGTCAAACGGCCGCCCCGTCTCTCCCGCCCTCGACGAGTGCGCCTCGTTGGCAATGTCCTCGCCAGATCCGGCCAGCGACATCGAGTCAGTCGGCGTGAGCTCCCCATCGCTGATCAGCTCCGGCTCGGAGATGGGGGCCGCGGGGGTCACGGGCAGGGGGGAATAAAAGTTGCGGCTCGAGTCGTGGGCCCATGCTTGGATGGAGGCATAAGCTTCGTGTCTATCGTCCTGGCCGGCAGACATGTACTCGTCCTCACCAAGCTCGCGCTCCAACGTGCCAGACGATTGCGATTGCGATTGCGTTTGCGTTTGCGACAGCACCGGGTTGGACACGATGTCAATCAAGGCCGGTGGCGGCTCCAGGGTGGCACTCCGGACGTCGTCCTGGTCGCGGGTGGTGGCGCTGTAAATGTCCGACATGCCCTCGTCCTTTCCGGGCGCAATGTAGCTGACCCCCATCTCGGCGACTTCGTCGTTGTCGATGTGGTGCTCATCGGCAAACGGGTTCGCATACAGCGATGTGGCGATTCCCCGAGCAGCCTCGCCACGATGCCGAAGCCCGGCCTGCAAGTTTCGCACGTCAGCGCCGCTGTTGAAGACGAATGCGCCGTGCTCGGCACTCTCATCCTGTCGCAAAAAGTCGTCAAACGATGTTCCCCGGGCGACGCCGGCTGGCCGAGGGACATCAGGCAGCGCCGGTTGCTCCTGTTGTTCCCTTTCCTTCTTCTTCTCCAGTAACACTTTATTCCAGTAGAGCAGCTCCTCCCGCTGTCTCCGACGAGTCGCCTCGTCAGCGTCGACGCCGGGTTCAGCGCCGTCGGCGCGGCGGGACTGCATGAAGCCCTCAGCGTCCTCGGGCCTGTTGAAGCGCGGCTCGCGGTAGGGCGGGTTGATGCCGTCGCCTATCGAGTGCAGGGCCACGGCGATGCGACGCCGGATATCGTCAGCGTAGCGCCGCAGCTCCGGCGACTCGTACATGGCCATGGCTGCGGCGACAGCGACGGAGACGGCGACGACGGCGCCTGAGGCCAGGACGACGTGGTTCACGATGGGCATCTTGGCCGGCTATGAGGGGGCGGGGTAAGAGGGACGGCACGATGATGGGGCAAGTAGGTGGGAAGAGTGGGCGAGGAGTCGCAGGCAGTTGCAGGTTTAAATGGCGAGCAGGAAGATGAGGCTTCCCATGGGTTGGAGGATAGGAGAGCTCGATGATGAGCTCTGTGACGAGGCCACATGGGATGGACGTGATGCTTGCGTAGTCCTTGTAGGTTGCCTTTGCCACAGTCCGCGGCCAGGCAGGCGGCTGATTACCCGATCCGGAACGCCTGAGGCGCGGCCGCGCGTGCATGGTCACATGACCACTCTGATGAGTCGCTGGAGGTGGCCGTTGTACCTACAAACCTCCGTGGCCTCGTCAGTTCGCCTGCAATGGTTTACATACATATACATGGCAAAGACTGAGTCCACGCCAGGTCGCCATGCCGCTCCTTTACATGCCGAGGAGAGAGATTGCGGCCCTGTGGGACAGTTGCTAGCTGCAGGAAGCCACAGACCATGCTGGTACCGTGTGGAACGGGATCCAGTGGAACGGATCCAGTGCACTCATTGCCCAAACTGGCAACCATACTCGAGACACGCATTCAATGCGACAACGGCAAGGGGCTAGCTTGGTCAAGCCCAGCTCCGAAGATGCCTCCGCTGCCTCCGTTCTCGTGTAACGTTTGGGTCGGTGCCGTGTCGGCTCAGGACATCGGCGCCAGGTTTGACGCGAGCCGGTGTCGCGGCAGCGGAAGGCCCGGCGGTCGGTCCGAGAAAGCTTAGTCACGCCTCGGTGGAACCTCGAGCGAGTCGGTGGCAATTCCTCATCTCTGGGGGGTGTGTGTGCCCCAGCTTTGGCGAGCAGCAGTGACCGTTGCAAAGGTAAGCAGCCTCTGCTTGGCACTCCAAGGGTCGCCTTGGGACATCTCGTAACATCATTGACCACCAACATGGGCATTTGTTCCGCGAGGCTCACACGTGGTCACCTTCTCCTTAAAGTCCCCTGGGTCGAGACCGGAGAAAAGCTCCATGCAGGCTGAAGCACCCATGCATCCCATCACCTGCAAGGCCCGAGCCCAGCCAAACAGCGAACGGGAGAGATGGCCAAAAAGAGGTCAATTATGCAAAATAGGGGCCGGGTGTGTACCCCCCGTCTAGGAAGAAAGCCGTCGCTAAATGTGAAAAAAAAAAAAACCCTGCATGTATAACGTGCCTACCTGCCTGCCGCCGCCCTGATATCAACCGAAACCCAGCCAGCCCAGCGCCTTTTTCCTCGGTGGAATGTGGAGTTGGGGGCAAAGGGTGGGTGTCAGCCGTCGTTGCCGCCAGCTCCGGAGGGCGCGGTTCGTGGGGATCAAGAACGCCACATGCGGTCTAACGCCGAATGCTTGATGTTGCAGCCGTAAATTTTCTTTGCGCCGCGAGCACGCACACCAATGGTCGTTGGGTCATGGTGAGGTGTTGTCGACGTTGTGCATAACTCTGTCTAAGAGCTGGTGGTGGACGACGCGCTCGAGTCCACCGAGTCCATCGAGTTGGTACGGGCAGCCTTCATGCGCTCACTGGAAGATGTTAGCAATTGTATTTTGCGTAGACTCCAGAAGCAACAGAGGGGACATACTAGGCGGAGCGGTCTTGAAGCGTGCAGGTCCAGCGGCTGTTGCCCGTCTTGATATGGAACTTGATGCCCTTGTTGTCGCCAAAGGTGGCGGGCGCAGCAACCGCGGGCGTAGCAGCAGGGGTGCTGGCCGCGGAGGAGGCGGAGGAGGAGGCAGACGAAGAGCCAGTCATTTTGAATGTGTTGTGGTTTGGTGGTGGTGGTGGTGGTGGTGAAGTGTCGATGGACGGTGTCTGCGTGTAAGAAGGGCGGAAGACAGGTGCAGGCACGGCAGTGTGTAAGGGGACAAGTTTGCAAAGCGATTCACCAGGCAACAGGAAGCGCGAAATAGGGCGGCCAGGCGGCTCTTTATACACCTGGAATTAACTCTACACCCATCACGCTTATCAAGGGCTGTCTCCATGGACAGACGAGGGCCCACGGCACACCCGGCCGGGCAGCCATTCTGCGTGTCTCGCCTCGACGTAGCCTAACCCCCCCCCCCCTTATCAAGGACACCGAAGGACCAGCGCCGTCCCGCGAGGCTAATAAAACACGTCGCGGACTCGCTCGCAGCGATAAGGTGAGTTATTTTCTGGAAGACAGCCACAAGCGTGACTAGGCGTCTGTAGCAATCTCGTGCCCCACGATCGCAGGTGAATACTAACATGGGGTGCGACGAATGGCGACAAATGGCTGTCCAACCACCACGCGCCCAGGTCGGCACCGACCTCCGATGCCCTTCCTGTTCCCCATGGGCCCCGGAAATTACCAGAACACGGAAGCCGACCGGCAAGGACGGCGAGCGGCGGCTCAGGCGATGCAATACATGAGTTACACTGCTTGGTTGCTTCACCAGTTGCATGAGTGAATCTACCACGGCCGGTGCTTGATGAGCGGCTCAGCATGAAAAAGGCCCCTTGTCCCAAGACACGGTACATACGATACAACCGCCGTGCGAGCCTCGCGGGCGTCAGGCGTCACAGTGATGCGAATGCGCTGCTGCGATACGTGGATATGACGGGTTGGACGGCTGCGGCTGCGACGGAGAGCCAGCCTGCCCTCGTGTGTCGGGAGTGGTTGGTCGCTGGAAAAGACGAGGTGGGGGGGGGGGGCCGTTCAAGGTTCCATCCATCTTGAAACCCTTGAATGTACTTTTGCGTGGGCCCTTCCATGTAAGTTCTGACTGGCCCGTCTTGACGCAAGAGAAGGCCCGCTGTAGTGTTCTAGAAGGGCTGTCGATGCACTGTCTCTCCTCATCACCAATCAGCGCCTCTGCTCGTCGGCGGACAAGGGAGTCCCCGGCCCCCACGGAGGAGAAGAGCGGCCTTTTGCCAATTCGCCGCGAAGCTCCGTCCGTGGGCTTGCTCCGTACACCCACAGCGCGTGGTTGGGGTTGAAGGCATCACCCGTTTGGCCCCGATGGCGCCAGAGTTGGCAAGGTCCCCCTCTGTCGATCTGAAAAGGGCATCCTCAGCCGTACGAGTACGTACTGTACGAGTGTTCATTCCTCTACTTCGTACGTCATGTCCTGGTGCCAACTCACCTCCCGCTCCCGTCTGTGCCGTCTTCCGTCAGCCCTCATTTGCTGCCATCCAGCCGCTTTCGCGCAAACCACGCAACGACACTCTTGTGATCGAGAGTGATCTGCAAGAGCCTAGATCCGACACGTGGTTGGATATTCCCCTCATGAACGCCATGCTGCGGGAAGCGCCTCGACCCGGCACTTGCTGTGGAGGATGCCGTTTCTTACGTGCCAGCTACCCGGTCGATGCCACTGTCGAGGATGACGCATCACCGCCAGGTTACGGTGGTAGTGCCCGATGAGAACTCGCCAAGGAAAACGCCCGTCAATGAGAGTGTGTCCGTCGTCGGAATATGCTCGTTTTGTTTCAGTTGCCTAGCCACTTGACATTACGAGTACGCGGCCCATTGAGCGACTTCAGACATGCATCCGCCAACTGTCAGACAAGGCGCTTGGCGGTTTCTCCAACCATCCTTGATCTACGCCCGTCAGTGACACATCAGGTCAGGCGTCGTCCGACCCTTGATATCGGCAAGGAGAACAGACGGAGCATGTCCGACCGACAGCCGGCTGCGCAACGGCACGGGTGTCGGCATCGTGAGGCTTTCCGTATAACATCGTCCCCTTACCACTCACACGCGGACCGCCAGCTGTTACAGAAACCAACAGCCACGCAATCTGCCACACCGTTGTCTGCACCACCACCGCCAGAGAAGGAGCTGGGCCGTCCGTCAGGCCGTTCCATGCAGGCCAAGCTTTCTTTGGGGTAAGTAGCGCGGCCAGTCGATGAAACAGCGGGTGCATCCATGCATCCAGACTCTTGGCTTCCTCGCCACGCCGGGCGACCTGGACAGGTCTGGCAGGTCCCTGCGTGGATGGCGCAGACTCCGCGGACTCGCTCCGTTTGCTGGCCAGCATTGCCTGTCATCTGCTCTGCAGCCATTATTCTTGGCGGCCAGTGTCTGCAAGCGGGTTGGGGATGCTCGCCTTGGCTAAATGCCGCTGTTGGAGCAGTGCTTCTGGAACATGCATGGAAGTGGCCGGGACGGGACAGACTGCCCACTCATGCAGCCAAGCAGATGTCGTGTACGGACTACTCGTAGCACTCCACGATATCTTCGAGGCCACGGGATACGCAGAGCCCTTACTACTACATTTGTGTTGTCGTGGCCATGCGCCGTGTTGCGCCCGCCTGCGGACCCAGTGTCGGACAGCATCCAGGGACTCCCTTTCTACGCGGAACTGTCCCAGTACAACTAAGACCTGCCTCCGGTATCGCTTCTAGAATCCAGCGAAGGATTTGATTTCTGCAGGTATTAGTGCAACCTCGGAATACTTGCACGAGCCTCAGCTCAGCCCTACCCTACACTGCCCTGCGGGTCGCACTTCCACTCGCCATATGTCCATCTCTCCAGATCTCATATCCGCAATCTCTCGTTTAGACTGTACCTTTTGGCATCTTGGTCGAATCACGGTCGCGGGCTGGCGAGATCGAAAATGCTATTTTTAAACACGTCCCCGGGGGGGGCCTCTGCGTGGCCGCATCTTTGCTTACGGGGTGACGCGTCAAAATGCGTAGTACCACAGATCCTATGCCGCCTCCATTGGATCCTAGGCAAGCATGTTCTGGGACAGTGCCGACAGAAGGAAATGGACGCTCAAAAAGTGTAAAGGGGTGTTATGCCGAGCAATTGAGAGGGAGTTGCAAAAACTCAAGGGGAACAAGTCTTTCCTCGTCTTGGCACCAAGATCCAGCCAAGACTGAGTTCCAACACAATTGCAACGGATACTGGCCGGCGACAAGTGGGCGATCGGCACGGACTCAAGCGCGTCCCCCTTCGGATCCGGACTTTGCGGACGCGGAGGAATTCTTGCCGGCCATTATCGAGACGACGTCGAACCGAGTCTTAGGCCTACGCGTCCCCGACCGCAACCCTGGGTCGCTAAGTCATGTCGGTGATGACGGCTTGTCGATGAGCCTCACCGTTACGCAAGGACAATGCTTCTACTTTACGCTCTCAGCGCAACGGACGCGTATAAGTTGAGCAAGAGTTGCCATGGCGGGTTCCTAGACAAACAGCATCGCAACCTGGCCAGTTTGCACACTAGACTCGAAGACCGGCATGGCGACCCCAACTCCAACCGCTGCGCCGACGCGGACGTCCTCATCGACATCGACGGCAACATGCACGACTGCCGTGCCGGACAAGTACGGCCACGTGCCCATCGACGCGTGCCACTCGTACTACAGCTTCTACCCGAGCTTCGAGGGCAACCTGGCGTTCGCGGTGCTCTTCGGCGTGAGCATGCTGGTGCATCTCGCGCAGGCCGTTGCGTATAAAAAGGTGCGTCCGTGGGTTGGGGCTCGGGATGTGCGGGAGGGCGGTGTTAATGGAAAGCACCCTTAGAGGTTCTGCTGGGTCATCGTCATGGGCGGACTCTGGGAGACGGCCGCCTTCATCATCCGGACCATTGGCGCGCACGACCAGCAGCAGATGCAGTATGCCATCTGGGGGCTACTCCTCTTCCTCCTCGCTCCGCTATGTAAGCCCCGCCTATCAAGCATAGCAACCCGTGAAGAGCCCACTGACGCCTGCCAGGGATCAACGCCTTCGCCTACATGACCGTCGCGCGCATGGTCCACTTCGCCCTCCCCGAGCAGCGGATCTGGGGCGTTCGCGCCGCCAAGCTGACGCTCATCTTCATCTGGCTCGACGTCGTGTGCTTCCTCGTGCAGGCCGGCGGCGGCGCGCTGCTGTCTGGCAACAACCCTGCGAACTTGCTCGCTATCGGCATGAAGGTGTACATGGCGGGCATCGGCGTGCAGATGGGCTTCGTCGTCATCTTCAGCGCCATGACGCTGTGGTTCTACTATCGCGTGCACCAGGTCGCGGGCGGCGGGGGCATCGGCCGCATGCGGTACTTGATATGGACACTGCTGGCGGTGCTGCTGCTCATCGTGGTGCGTATTTGCCCCTGAATGTCCACGACATGGAAGACTGCTAACTCCTTGGCTGAATAGGGCCGCATCACCTACCGCCTCGTCGAGTTCGGCCCCGGCGTCGGCAACGACAACCCCATCCTGACCCACGAAAATTACCCCTTCCTGCTCGACGCGTTCCCGATGCTGCTCGCCCTGACGCTGCTCAACGCCTGCCACCCGGGCCTCGTGCTGCGCGGGCCGCACAGCGAGTTCCCGCGCCTCACCCGCGCGGAGAAGAAGGCCCTCAAGCAGCGGAAAAGGGACGAGAAGCGCCGGCGCAAAGAGGAAAAGAAGAGGGGGGGCCGCAAGGATAGCGAGTATGTGCTCACGGAGGACTTGAGGCGGACGACGACTGGGAGTGAGAGCGAGTGGGAGAGGCATCAACGGGTGTAAATGGTGTTCTGTAGGCTGAATTGTGATGCTGAGGAGGTTCTGGAAGCTGTACGAAGTACGGATACGAATGTACATGTAGATATCTCGATGGGGAACATCCAGTCGGCTTAATGCGATGCCATCTGCGCGCTTGTCTCCAGGGTCGTTGGCCATGTCCATCTACAGAACGTAGGACCCGATTGTACTCGACCAAGTTCAACACCGCTTCTCGTTCACGGCCCTCCTTGCTGACCCTGTCTTTTTGCTGTATCCATCTGACTGTATCCATCTGATGGCAAATAAGCTGCCACTGTCTCCACAAGCGGGACCAGCAACTCGCCAACAACCCACAAACAGCGTGATTGGTTTAGTGGTAAAATTCTCCGTTGCCATCCGAGCAGCGTCGGGGAGCCCTGGGTTCGATTCCCAGATCACGCAGGCACGTCGAGTGCTTTCCTTTTTTGAAGTTTTGCGGACTTCATTTTTTTTGGTGGTTGTCCTTTTTCCTTGTTCGTGATGGAGCAGTGTCGGGCCCGTGCGTAGATCTGACCGTATTCCATACGATTAAAGATAAAATATAGAATGGGAATACCTTGGCAGCCTTTGGATCACTGATATCGGGTGTAAGCGACGTTTGTGTCGACAAGTTGCGAGGCGTGAACAACACCCGCGGCCATGACCAGTGAACATGTACGAGAACAAGTTTGCTGCAACATGCTATCCAAAACACACCCTGTTTCCATGATGCCTTGAAATAACGTCCGAGATATACGTCATCGTTGCTCGCTCATACAATGCTCAGCTATATTCTCATTAATCCATACATGGCATGCATACTCCCTCCATGCTCGCGAAAGACCCAACACAAGATGCCTAATCAGTTGCCTGCTCACCATCTCTACAAGTACACGGGCCGCTCCGAAACACGCAGCGGCCCTCTGGGAAGACCAAAAAACAAAAACAGCACTGAAAATGAATTTCTGTTCCTCATGTTCGTGAATCTGTCGTAATCATTAGTGCTGGCACGGTCGCCGACCGCACAATCGTGCTGAAGTCGTCGTCAATGATGCTCTTGCCCCGCATCAGCTCGTCGTCGATGCCCATGTGCGCCGCGCCGATGCCCGTAAGCGACACGGGGAGGGATATCTTCCTAAGACAGTCTGGTTTCTGGCGTCCCCGTAACGGCTCCTTCGACACGGGCGGGTTGAAGCCATGCAGACTCTGGTTAGCGAGCCAGTTCTTTGTCGAATAAGATTCATCAACCGGCCGATGAGTCACGTATTCAGCAGTCGATGCTGTTGGTGCTCCGTCCTTGGTCTTGTGCATGTTGACTCCGGGTTCTGCACTCCCCGGCCCCTGCGTAGCCACATATTCTGGTTCTCGTTCCGGCCCCGTTCCGCGTCCCTCGTCATGGCTTGCTGACGCCAGTTCTTGCGGCTTCGAGTAACTATCAGTTATTGTCGATGCCACTTTCTCTGTGGCATCATCGCCACTTGAAGCCTTTTGTGCCGTTTCGCGGTTGTCATCACAGGTTTTCGCTAGTCGGGCCTCTTCTTCACCATCTCGTGCAAGCTCTGCCATGGGACGAGCTGCTGTAGTCTCCGATTGCTCGACAGCCGCAAGCGCTGCGTCGGGTGATGCCTCTGCCTGTACTGATCCAAGCGGCGCCGTATTGATCGCAGTCTCCTCTCTGGTAAGTTTTGGAATCGGTGCCACCTCGGTCGCAGCAACAGGGCAGGGTGGCTCATCCGGCGCAACCGCAAGCTGTTCCGGTGGGCTCATACTCTCTCCAGCTGCCGCACCGTGGCTCGTCAGCGTATCAGCCATGACTGAGAGACCTGCATCCTTCGTCGCCCTGTGCTCCGACGCTTCTCGGGGTCGATCCTCCACGACGTCCTCGACTTCCGCTGTCGGCGTGGGCGTCGTGTGGTCGTGGTCGTGCTGTGACACGTAGTCCGACATCGTCTCATCTGCCCCCGCATCGGTGTATGACGGTCGCACGCTCCTATTCGCAGCCCAGGACGTTTTGCTGAAGGGATCCCGTGATGACTCGCATACGTCGAAGTCGCTGGGCAGCGGGCTCGGAGGGGATCGGCCCCGGGCCGGGTAGTACGGCTCGTATGGCACAGGGCTGGTGTCCACGTACGTTCTGCCCGAGTAGGGCCAGTCGCTGGGGGGTTCGACGGTCCTGATGAGCGGCCGACCATCGGCGTGATAGCCGTCCACGAAGTACTCGCTGACCGAATGCCCGTCGTCAACGGAAATGGCGTGTTCCTTGGCGTACAGTTGTCCGTTATCGTTGGCGGCCGGTGGGAACATTTGCAGAAGTGACGATGCTTGTAGGCGCATCCTCGGATCAGCGCTGAGGCACATCTCAGTCATCTGACGATACCAGTCGGGCACGTTGATTTCCGGCCCGAGCATCAACGGCCGCCCATGGCCCTCTGGTTCGTCTTCCTCCATGGCCAGCGCCCACAGCACCATGCCCAGCTGATAGAGGTCGGACTTGACGCCAATGTACATGGTGATGCGGTGGCCCGCGTCGATCAGTGCCGTCGCCTCGGGAGGTTCCCAGCCCACGGGGCAACCCCTCCTGTTGATGTCGATGATCTTTGCATTGTCGGCATCGTCGATGACAATGTTGGACAGAGTAAAGTCGCCCTGGACGAATCCCGAGTCGTGGACGTCCGCCAAGCCCCGGACAATCTGCCTCGCCCATCTTTCCTTGGTGGCCCAGGGGAGACCGTAGCTGTTTTCCTTGCAATTCTCGAAAATGAGGTCGATGAGGGCGCCTTGGGATGCGTAGCTAATCAAGAGGCCCTTGACGTACTCGTCTTGATCGTCGACGACGACGCCGTAGAACCTGACAACGTCGTGGGAGTACCGCAGACTGTTGAGGGCATTGACCTCATACAGAAACTCCTCAATGGTATCCTGACTCGGGATCTCCTTCTTGATGAGAACCTGACCGTGCACGCTGACCTTGTACACGAAGCCAGACATGTGCGAATCAAAGACAATGTCGCGTTCTCTAATTCGCCTGCAGCCCAAGTGTCGCACTTGGGAGACGCGAGGGTAGTTGATGATTTCCTAGGCTGTGTCAGCAGACCAGCCAAGTTCCGAGACACGGGCTTGCGCCAAAACAAAAAATAGAAGCCGGCGGAGTGGTGACACAGGCAAGGGGTGGCTGGGCAAGACGTTCGTCATCATGCCAACGGGGAAGAGCCTCCACTTACATTGCCATCCTCGACAACGTGGACATGCAGCCGGCCGTCGGTGGTCTCGAGTTTCAGGTTGGTGACTGTATCGTAGAACTTGATGTCGAGCAGGCTCTCGCGGATGGCCTCGTAGATCTTGGCGCTCTTCTCTCTTTGATACTTGGTGTGGATCAAGTCCATCTCGAGGGAGTTTGGCGGGGCGAAGCGATAGTCGAGCGAGATGGTGACTCGACG
This sequence comes from Tolypocladium sp. Sup5 PDA-1, assembly GCA_000750105.3. Lineage (NCBI taxonomy): Eukaryota > Fungi > Ascomycota > Sordariomycetes > Hypocreales > Ophiocordycipitaceae > Tolypocladium > Tolypocladium sp. Sup5 PDA-1. The sequence continues at coordinate 320,151 of JPHH03000026.1, forward strand.
CCAGAGGTGTTCCTGCTCGCGGTAGGTGACGAAGAATTTCTCCCGTTTTGAACGGTCTCTAAAGTGCATGCTGAGGTTGAGGATCCACGTCCTCTCGAGCTCGTCGTTGATCATGGCCTCGTGCTGCGACGCCGTCATGGATTGGGCGTCCGCCATATCCGCCACGTCGGGAGCCGTCTCATCTTCGCCTCTACTTTGCGAAGCAACTGACATCTGGTCCAGTGGCTGTTCATTTGGTCCATCGTCAGTCTGGCTTGTGGATATGAACGAGGGGTAGTGATGAAAGCCTGGGGCGTCATGGGAGGAGCCGAGAAGACCGGGGGCGCTGACACGGGGGTTGGTACTGGGCTGGGAGAGAGCCCGCTTGTGCCGACTCTGAGATCGCCTGTCGACCGAAGCTGCCCGTCGCTCATCTGCTGTAGGCATGACGGGAGCCAGGTGCATTCTCTGTTCTGACTGTTGCCTCTTGAAGGTCTGAGAACGGGGGAGGCCGGTGACGACTGTTCTCGAGCCGTGTCCGTGTCCGGGTGCGTGTGCAGCCACAGCCGGCCGCAACGGCTCTTCATGGTCCGACTCATGATTCCGAGGCAGCTCGCAAGGAATAGACGAGTGCGGCGCTGCGCCTTGTTTGCCCAGGAGTTTTCGCCAAAAGGCAAGTCTACCAGACGGCGGCGGCGGCGGCTCGGATTCGGTGTCGTCCGACAGAGCCATGTTGGACGGCAGGATATGTTTCGGTAGCGAAGCGGTGAACCAAGAGCCTGTGGTGATGATGCAACGGCCGACCCAATGCTAGAGCAGCAGCCCAGGAGGAGAGCCCGATATGGCTTCCAAGCAGCAGCAGTCGACGTGGCTGGGGGCGGGCCTGTGGATACACATGTAGAGGCATGCAATGCAGATGCTGTGCTGTGGGTGAAGGTCTATCAATGGCACGGACAGAGCACAGGCGCGGACGAGCAAGAGGCAGAATAAGCGGGAGGATAAACAGACAAGAGGCGACGACAAGGGGAGGCGTGGCAATATACGGCGCCCATGAGGAAGGGCCTCAGGCAGGCCAACGACGATGAAGATGGACGCAAGGGGGGGCTGGTGGGGTGAGGGTGAGGTGAGGTCCGCGAGGCGGTTTCGTGTTAGGCGCCGTCAGTGAAGTGGTCACCGACAGGCTGCCTCTCGCTGGACTCGCTGGACTCGCTGGACTCGCCGAGGACAACGGGCCGTCTGCTGCCAGGCCAGCGCGCGAGCAGCGGCAGCATCGAACGGACGGACGAGGCGTCCGACGATGGCAGTGCGCGGGGGGGGCACGCAAGCTGGGGGGTTGCGAGGAAGAAAAGGGGCCCGGGCAGGAAAAGGCGATGGGATCGTGAGAGGTTTGGTCGATGCAGCGCTCAGGTGAGAGGCGGCGCGGCTGGCAAGACTGGTACCTTGACCTACCTATACCTAGGTAGGTACCTAGTAGGCCTTCTGGGCTGTGCAGCGCTGTGGCACGTTGCGGTGTACTCCGTAAGCCTCGACCCACTGTGTCGTAGGGCGGCATCTCGAGGCTTGGCGGGCCATCAATACCCTCCAGCTGGCTTCTGCTCCGCCAGACGCCCGCAGCTCGAAACAGTCATCCTGCAGATGAGCCCGAGAGACGGTGCATGGCACTAACTGACGTCCAAAGCCGCCCTGGGGTTGGGTTGTTGTCGGGTATGCCTTCCAATTGGAAGCCTCATGGCTCACGGGCACTCTATGGATCATCGTGATTCACGACATGAGTTTTCCTCCAGCTGGCGGGGCTCTTTGGACATCAATCGCCTGCCTGGAAGTCTCAGCATCTTCCTCCTCGCAAACAACCGACCGGGTACACCCACATCAGCAAATCCTTCCGCGAGACGGACCACCAAGTACGGACTACGGATACATGCCTCTCATATGCCTCCCTCGGCAGGCCATCGCGTATCCCGAGATGCCCAAGAGAAAAAAACCTCACATGCTCCGCCGCGGCCCCGAGCGCCGCAAAAGCACTTGACAGGAGTCCCCCTTTTACCTCAGAACCCAAACTCACAAGCCGGCTTCCCACGACCGGTCGCCGTCGTCACCGTCGTCCGATCATCAAACGACCTGCTACGCGCACATTGGGCGTCAATCGTGATGGATGCCGAGCTTTCGCAGCAGCTAACGTGACTGCGCGTGGCTGAACGCATCGCATCGACGGACGGCCATTAGAACGTTCCAGTTGCTATGCGGTCGGACCGTTTGTTTGCACGTATGACGAACCGGCCTCCGCGTATTCGTAGGCTCATCCCATGTCATGTCATGTAACAGAAGCATCTCGCAGAGAGAGACAAGCATGAGCACGTGTACAGGCTAGCCATGCACCCTCATGGTGTTCCTCGTCCCCGTTCCGTCTCCTCCCGGCTCCGAGACGGAGCGTCCGCTTGGGTATCTATCGTCAAAGTGCATAGGTACATGCTCGTACGGCAAGGTCGCAGCCCTGCCACGGCCGTTGCTGAGAGGAGCCCAATCGCGCCAGCGCACCGATCCAATCCAGCGCAATGCAATCCGTCCGTTCCATTCACACACCATAACCGCACCTCGATATCGAAATTCTCTCTTCTCTCATAGGGGCGTCACCCCGCTTCGAGCCCTGCCCGCGCTCCAATCGCGCCGTCCACGTCACACAGGAGCCCACGAGGGGCTCGCCCAGACCCCTGTATCAGGCATAAGTGCAGACGGCAGCAGCTACGAGTACGAGTAGAGTCGAGGGCGGTTGTAGAAGGAATGGATAGAGGCCCCGGGCTACGGACTAGTTGGCAGCAGTGAGGCTGCAACGCGCGACGGCTGGCTACCTATCCGCGACTGCACCCCGTCTCCATCGCTTGGGCACCGAAACCCGCGCCGTTGGGCTGGTAAGCTTCACATCCAGGCCGAACTGCTCATCCGCAAGGCGTCATCCACGCCAACGATATACCTGCGTCTCCTCTCCTCCACCGGAACAGATGCCCCTATCCACCATTCCATCCGGCCAGATCACCAGACCCCAAGGCCAACCTCTGCACGATCCATGCCTCCCTCCCAAGACCCGACGTCGTCCATCGCGGCAATCATCAAAAAAGCTAAGCTCGGCCCGCTAAACAGGCAGCCCAGCCGGCTCAACTAGGCTCGTCCCGCGACCCGCGTCCCGTCCCGGCTCCCCACTGGCCAACCCCACACCATCACTTCACCAACCGGCGGGACCGGCGGATCGATGGAGCTTTGTCTGTCCTGTTCTGGACGTCGACGAAGCTGGCATTGCCCAATGGGCCCCGTAGAGCTGAGACAGCATGGCGCCAGCAGATTGCCGGCTCCCATACCGAGATGGAGTTCCGTAGACGCCTAACCGTGTACGAATGCTTGGTACATGTCAAGAAACTGCCGTCCGAGCTGGTAAAACGACCCGGATGCGACGGAGCTTTGGAGGCGTCCAGTGTAATATGCGTTGCGCTGCACTGCCTGCTCCGTGAGCCCTGTTTTGGGACGCCATAGGCAACAGCGCCCTTCTCCCAACTCCGCCTCATTTGTGTCAGCTGAGAGACACGCTGTTACAACCACAACTGCAACTGCACAATAGTCTGATGACGAACCCGCAGTCTAGACCACGCTCGTTTGCTTGTACGTGGATACATGCCTTCGTGCATGTTGCCTTCTGGCTTTCTCTATTCCAACACACCCTTCTCCCCCTCGCCAACGTCCTCCTCGACACTGCCATTCTACAAGTACAAGAGTCCATCCACAACCACTGCCCAAATAGCAAAAGAGTAGGAGTAGTTTGTTATATGTCGTTCAATCCAGCAGCTCGGCTCCCCCATGCCCCCGGAAAATAATCATAACGCCAAATCATGTCAGCCTCGAGAAGCGGAGGCTAGAATGCAATAGGTCCGGCAGCGCCGCCCACATGCAGATTTTTACATGGCCTCGCCTTCTAGTTTCGTCTAATCGTCCTCTTCGGAACGCTCGTGCTCCTCCTTCTTCTGTTGGTCTTTCCACTCGCAAATCTTACACTTGTTGGCTTGCTCGCGGTCCAGCTCGGGGAACACGAGGTCGAACACCTCGCCGTACCACCCAACCGCATGGCCCTCGATACCCTTCTTGATGTTCTGTAGCAGTCCAATGTTAGCGAATCCTGTGCGTAGCCAACCCTTCTCCTACAAGTGACGGTCACATACCTCGGGCAGCTCCAGCCAGTCCGACATGTTGTCCGCAGGGAAGATGATCGTCTTGCACCCTGCTCGTCTGGCTGCCACCGTCTTCTCTCTCAAGCCACCGATCCGCAGCACCTTGCCTGTCAGGGTGAGTTCACCCGTCATTGCCACTGTGGGGTTGACAGGGGCATCCAGGGCCAGCGACAGGAGCGAAGTTGTCATTGTAATGCCTGCGGACGGCCCATCCTTGGACACGGCGCCGTCGGGCACGTGCAGGTGCATCTTGGCCTTGTCGAAGAAGTGGTTGTCGGGGAACTGCTTGGCCATAAAGGCTTTGGCAAACGAGTAGGCAATAGTCGTCGACTCCTTCATCACCGACTTGAGGTTGCCAGTGATCTCGAGGTGCGGCCTCGTGCTCGGCCGGAGCGGAGCTTGAAGGATGGACTCGATGTACATGGCAGCACCGCCCATCTGCGTCCAGGCCAGGCCCATCGAGACGCCGGGCGGGCTGACCTCGTAGAGGCGATCAGACGTGAATACCGGCGGTCCGATGTAGTCGGTAAGGTTGTCCTTGCCAATCTCAACATGGACCGAGTCGGGAACTCTCAAAGCTTTCCGTGGCTTTTCCGTCGTCTCCCCTTCACTGGCTTCCGTGGCGGCCTTCTCCTTTCCTTCGGCGGCAGCTTCTTCAGATTTCTTCTCTCCCTCCTCTAGTGCCGACTTGCCTTCCTCCGTCAGAGCCTCTTCCTCGGGTAGAACCTCCTCTCCAAGGTCCTGGACAATCTTCAACGCCGACTTTCGATACACCTTCTCAATTTGCTTCTTCAGGTTTCGGACACCCGATTCACGGCAGTACGACTTGATCAGCTCTTCAATTGCCTCGTCGGTGAGCTGCACATCCGCGTCCTTGAGACCAGCCGCTTCCCTCGCAGCAGGGGCCAGGTATGTGTTGGCGATGGCCTTCTTCTCGTCCGCGACGTAGCCAGAGAGTGTGATCAGCTCCATACGGTCTAGTAGCGGCCTGGGGATTGTATCCGTCATGTTGGCAGTGCACACAAACAGGACCTTGGAGAGATCGACCGGCACATCCATGTAATGGTCCAAAAAGGAGTTGTTTTGCTCCGGGTCCAGCAGCTCGAGCAACGCAGAAGATGGGTCGCCTTGATATCCCCGGCCAATCTTGTCGACTTCATCGATCAGGATGAGCGGGTTCTCGGTCTGGCACTTTTTCAATGCCTGGATGATCCGGCCTGGCAGCGCACCCACGTACGTCCTCCGGTGGCCCTTGATTTCCGCCACATCCGTTAGCCCACCAACACTGAACCTGTAGTATTGCCTGTTGAGAGCCCTGGCAATGGACTTGCCAATGCTCGTCTTTCCGACACCAGGCGGGCCGACAAAGCAAAGAATCTTGCCCTCGACGGTGCCGCGCAGCTTTCCAACCGCAATAAACTCCAGGATCCGGTCCTTGACGTCCTTTAAGCCGTAGTGATCTTCGTCCAAAACCTTGATGGCGTTCGGAATGCCGAAGTTCTCGGGACTCCTCTGACCCCATGGAATCTGAGTCAGCCAGTCGAGGTAGTTCCTAGTCACGTTGAACTCGGAAGCAGCCGTTTCCAGGTGCGCGAGCTTGTTGAGCTCCTCATCAAAGACTTTACGGACCGCGTCGGGCATGGCCAGCTTGCCCGCCTTCTCCTTGAACTTCTCTACCAGCTTGTCCTTGCCGTCGGATTCCAGGCCAAGTTCGCGGCGAATGCCCTTCATCTGCTCCATGAGCCAGTATTCGCGCTGCCTCTTGCTGATCTTGCTCTCCACGTCCTTGGTGATCTTGGACTGCAGCTGCGCATTCATGAGCTCCTTCTTCAGGACAATGAGCGCCTTCTGCATCCTTTCCTCAACGTTCATGCACGAGAGGACTTCCTGCAGCTCCTTTTGTTCCCCTGAAGAGACAGCGGCGGCGAAGTCGGCAAGCTTTCCGGGCTCAGATGTGACGTTGCCGGTGGACTGACTCATTGAAAAGGTTGAGATCTGATCGCGGAACAGATTGTTCATGGTGGCGACCTCCTTGAAGACATTGACAATCTCGTTGGTGACGGCCCTGATGACCGGGCTCTTGGGGTCGTACGGCTCGTCGGCGAGGTTCTCCACGTTGACAAGACTGACCGGATATCTCTTGAGGAATGACGTCGGCTCGTACTTCTCGGCCACCTGGTCGGGCTTCTTCTCCACGGCGCCCTCCTCGAAGCTGGCCACCACATCGCCCTTTTTGTCTGGCGAAGTCGATTCCTCCTCGGCGGCCTTCTGGGGTATCGGCTGCGGCGCCTCGGGCTCTACCTTTGCGTCTGTCTTCTTGAGATCCTGACCACCGGGCGGCAAGAGGCTGGACAGTCGGATTCGGCGGTGGGGGTAGAGGATTGCGGTCAAGGCGCCCTCTTGCCCATGTATTGGGAATGCACTCGTGATCTGAGCAAAGACTCCGACATCGTACACGTCGTCGGCATTTCGAATGATGTCTTCGTCTTCGTTCTCGTCCTTGAAAAGGAAGGCTCCGACGTATGGCTGGCCGCGCTTGATCGACTCCGTAATCGCAGTCGCTACGTCTGGGTCCTTGATGGTTATGGCCTTGTAGAAGCCGGGGAACAGCGGTCGCCGAGCAATGGGGATGGCCAGAACCTGCGGGTACACGTCCGGCACGACGGGCTTTTGAAGCGCCCTTTCGGCAGATTTGCGACCTCGTTTCCCATCACCGCCAGAGCCGTCCCCCCCTGACCCTGACCCGGCGCCAGCCGAGCTTCCTGCAGCCTTGCCATCCTGCGACTGGGCACCCCCTTCGGTCTTTGAAGAGGCTGGAGAGTCGGCGCCGTTGGACTTGGACTCCGTCGCAGCCTTGTCCGCCGCCGCCTCCTTATTCTTGTTCTCGAGGTTCGCCTTGGCTTCTTCCTCGGACAGGGGCTCGGTGGGGGGCTCGACGGCAGAGTCGAAGAAGCTGCCATTCTTATCCTTGTCCTTTTCCTTGCCTACTCTTGCGCTGGTCGAGAAAGCAGCTCCGGCCATTCGCGACCGAAGGGCAGGCAGGCGCCGAGCGCAGACATGAGGACTTCTGCAGGCCGACGTCAATGGCCAAGTTCTGGACACGGAGCCAGAGAGGGTTCTGCTCGCGTGAGCCGTCGAGCGCTCGAGGATGAGGCGTCCGGAGACGCGGGATCGCGGAATCATGGTCGGATGTGTGAGCTGCCCTCAGCTGCGACCGAGCTCGGAGGCGGGATAGCGAGGGTCAAAGCCGAAGCTCGGCCGAAGAGCGGACGGATGCACCTGGATTGGACAAGCAGGATGCCTTGACCAAACGAAGGGCGCTATTGCGATCGAGGTTGAGGTTTGCGTGTTGTCGTGTCGGCAATGGGGAGCATCGCCGCTGCGGAGGAGATTGGACAAGGCGTCTTAATAATGATGGGTGGGTGGATGGGATGGCTGCAGGCGGCACAGCACGACGACATCATCCAGAAAAACGAGCGAGGGACTAGGAGCTTCCACCGGCTGAACTCCGGGGTTGGACATGGCCATTTGCATGTGAGGACCTCATGCCCCGTTTGAAGCATATGGAACCTCTTCAAGACGAGAACAGCAATTCTGGAAGCTGCTGCGAGTTGAAAACAAAACAACTTTTCTAATGCGTGGCAGTTTCCTTGTAAATATGCATCATTCTATGTTAGGAATGCCAAAAGCATCGTCATTTCACGTGCATTCTGAGGTTCCAGTTGTGAAAGCATGAAGTGGTGTGCTCCGGCGACTTACAGCCCCAAGAGCCCGCAAAGTGACAGGACCAACACAGCTTTTGCGGGGAAGACGCCTGAGCGGCCTCTCGCCCAGGCCCCCACAGTGCACGCTAGGGCCTCCAACTCAGTGAGGTGGGAACGACCTGGGCGCAATGACCTTTCACCTCGCAGCTTTCATCACCATTCTGCATTTCCGATACAATCCGACGCTGCTCACCATTATCGACACGAAGAGGTTGAGTCGTCTTTGTACTTTCTCAGTACAGCAGTCTCTGCCCGTCGGCCTTCGCTACGGACACAACAGTGACACCGCTATTCGCTCAAGTACACGCAAGGGCCCCCCCGTCATGGCGTCGTCAGCACGGGACAAGGATCAAGTCACATCCTCCCTATCGAACCTGAAGCTCGATGGCGCCAAAGAAAGCACCAAGCCGTCCAAGCAACAGCAGAAAAAGCAAGTAGCCGATTCCTGGGACGACGAAGACTCGTCCTCGGCCGATGACGAGGCCGAAACGCCCACCTCAAAGGCGTCGTCTCTCCCATCAGCTCCGCCACCGACGCCCGTAACGCCACACTACACCTCTCCCCCCAACTGGAGCACAATTCCAGAGCCAGGGATGACCTCACCCCGCGAGGCCCCGTCGCCCAAGAGACCAGAGAAGACGGACGCCGTGGCGCGGCGCATGATTGCCGCTGGCTTGGGGCTCAAGGCACCGAAGCAGACTGAGGAGCAAAAGGCGTATCAAAAGTCCATCCGGGAGCAGGAGAAGAAGAAGAGGGAGCAAGAGAAGGCAGACGAGCAGAAGCGGCGCGAGGATGCTGAAAAGGCAAAGGCCTCGGTGTGGGATGATTGACAGTCACGATCTGGGTGTATGAGCTGTCCCGCCGCTGAACGAGGTACACGTGAAACTGATGGGGTTTGCCTTTGTATATTCAGAACCTATACACTCTTGTAAGCTTGCCACTACTGGCAGATGCTGCAAATAAAGCGAGTTTCCATTAAGATGGTTGCCATCATATGTCCAACGTCTTACAAAGCACCATACACTTTCTTCACCGACGGACGGTCCATCAGACGGGCATGCCAAGCAGCAAAGCTGGGGTACTTCTTCTCAACCTCGTAGCTCTCCCAGACGTCGGTAAGGAAGCCCTTGACGATATTGTCCCAGGGGATGAAGACCAAGTCGGCGTAAGTGCTGTGAGACATCATATCAGCGACCATTCCTTCGTACCAACGGGAACGTCAAAGTAAGAACATACAACTTCTCACCGACGAGGTACTGCTTTCCCTCGAGGATGTTATTCAGAACCTCAAAGACGCGCACAATCTCCTTCTCGTAGCGCTTCTTTGCGCTCGGAAGGTCCTCGTGGTGGAATTTGCGGAACCACACTGCCTGGCCAAAGTAAGGACCCTTTAAATACAGCGTTAGTTTCGAGTCCAACGCGTCATTGATATAAGCGTGAACTGACCTGGCCGGACATCTGGAAGTGCAGGTACTGCTTCAGGTGCCACTTGTCGGCATTTCCCGTCAGCGTCAGCTTGCCCTCCTTGTCGTACGTCTCGACAAGGTACTCGACAATGGCGCCAGACTCCCACAGAATGAGCTCGTTATTGTTGTGGTCCTTGATGGCGGGAAGTCGGCCGTTGGGGTTGATGGCCGTGAAGGACGCCTCTTTGGGGTTGTCGGTAGGGACCTTGCAGGTCGTCAGTGAAGACGCCCTGAGAGTGAACATGTGCATTTAGCAATTAGTCTCACCTTTTCATAAGGGATTCCAAGCTCCTCGAGGGCGATGAGGACCTTGACGGGGTTGGGGCCAGGACCTGGCAGCTATGTTAGACTTTTGTTCAAGGTTCCAAGGAGCAGGTCTTGCGTACCGTGGGCCCAGACTGTGATGGGCTTCAGATCAGACATCTTGTTCAGCGGAAGGTGATTGAGGTTCTAAATTTTGATTGAAGAGATTGTGAAGATATGATTGCTTGAATTGCTTCTGTTCTAATTAACCCACAAAAATTGAGGAGGACAAACACCTAGCTTTATAATATATCCATTTCATTACACCTTACCCGACTCTTCGGCTGCGAGCAGAGGCGCCTTTGGTTGATTTGTAACCAGGTTGTCTCGACTGCCGGCGCTCTGATGGATGAGGCCAGAGGCGCGCGGTAGATGACTAAGTGTTGCGTCTTTGCCGTGCCTAGGATAGCGTTGCCGCTGGTTTCCAACTTTCGTACGCAGCCACTCCAATGAACGCTCTGACGGATGTCGAAGATGGTAAGTTACTCCGTAGTCGTAAGTGGCAATGGGGCACGTTAGGAAACCGACCCGCCACGGCGATGCCCCTGTAGTCGCGCGCGTCCCGGATATTCCGGCGTTAAGGGGCCTGTCTGCTATGCCTCGCGGAGATTGTATTGGCACTAAAAAGATTGACACCGTATTGGACTGTGTCATTGAGTTGTCGCTGATAACTCCGCAGGGTCAAGACTTCTCTGTTGATGCCATCAGAGCTCAGCCCGAATTACATGAAGGGCCTGGCCGTCTGCTTCTTGGTAGAAGCGGAATGCCGCTGCGATCCCAACTGAACGGGAATGGATGGGCCTTGGCAAAGCCAACGATCCGTCCTTGAAGCCAAATAGGGAAGCCCCAACAAGCAGCGGGTGCAAGAACGCCCCGTCAAAGAACTTGGACTTCGAAGCCGGCCACGGATCACTCACTGCCCTGGTTCTAAGCGACCATGTCCCGGCGACAAATCGACTCTACGAATACCAGGCGGACTTCCAGCACTCGCACGCAGGGCAGAAAGGTCGACTCGCCGCCGTCCGCGCACGCACCCTTCTTGGCGGTGAGCAGGGTCAGGTGCTCGACGGCAGGACACAGGACACAGGCGGCCCATGAGGCCCCAGACGTCAGGGCTTGCCACGCTCGTCCTCGTCGGACTTGGTCTGGACGCAAGGGCCCCATTGATCTGATCAATCGCAGCTACCGTGTCTGCTAGAGCAGATGTTGGGAAAGATGTGTGTCAGAGTGTGTCCAATATGTGTCGTAGAGCTGCACTAAGTTGAGAGTGACTACGCGTTTATTCCTCCGCGGCAGCTTCAATACTACCGAAGCCGAGGTCAACAACCCAGTACAGCAATCTGTCCATCCACAAAACAATAGGCCCCCTCATCCAGCCAGAACCTAATAGTTCGCAAGCCCAATCCTGCTCGACAGCCCGGCGACATCAGCTACATCCCTCACAGTGACAACCACGCCCCGGCCCCTTCACGGTGTATCCTCAACCCCAAAGGAAATTCAATCTTCGCCACCCTGTGGCCGGGGGTTCGATTGTCTCTGGATTTTCCTCTGCAATCTTAATGAACCCAAGAATAGGCATATCCTGAAGGGAGACCAGCTTCGTCTTTCGCGAGAACTTGTACCCGAAATAAAGTATGAATATGAGCGGAAGGTTAAAGTAGGACGACACAAAGCTCTGGGGGGTGAAGTTGCCCTTGGTGAACACGTAGAATCCGCCGGTGAGCAGCAGAACACTAAACGACACCAGGGCAATCCAGGCTGCGTACGGTTGGCAGGGGCTTTTCCACGGCAGTCGGTCCCGGCTGATGTTCTGCTTCTTGCAGCCGTAGTAGAATCGGAGGTAGACCAACTCCATGTTGATCCAGTGGACCATGGAGGCGGCCGAGACGAGGTCCTGCAGCCAGTCGAAGACGATCGTGGCAGCGGATGAGAGCGTCATGTACCCCAAGAGCATGACGGAACCGACCGCGGCAACAGACAGCCAAGGAATCCCAAAGCGGTTCAGGCGGGTGAGGATCTTTGGGGCGTGGCCATCTTGAGCAAGCCCATACAGCGTCCGAGTCGCGACGAGCATGGCTGTATTTCACGTCAATCAGCCCGGGGCTCTCGTCCACTTGATGGCGGCTCGAAGGGTTGGGCATGTGCTTGCTTACCAGAATTACCAGCGCTCCATGCACTCGTCACCACGACGGCATTAATGATGGACGGCACAATCTTGATCCCGGCGTTGGTCGCCGCAATCGCAAACGGCGAGGCTCCAGCGTTTCCCGTGTTCGCCGTGAGCCCCTTGTCAGCCGACGAGACGGTAAGCCCGATATAGCAGACGGTCATAACGAAGAAGATCATGATTTTCCAAAACACGCGCTTGGCGGCCTTGGGGATGTTCTGACGCGGGTTCTGTGTCTCGGCCGCCGCAACGGAAACGTTTTCGACGTTGGAGTATGCATACGCAGCGCTGCTCATGACGCGCCAGAAGCCAAGGAACTGGCCCCAAGAGCCTTGAATGCCGAGGAACTGAACAAAGGGTCCAGGGTTTATCCAGTACCGAAACCCGATCGACTCGCCTCGTGGGCCTGCGCCGACCATGATGCAAAGACTCTATGAGATGGAGTTAGGGGCGCGTGTCCCGCTTTGAGTCTGTGGTGCTGACGAGTGAGGGCTTCTCACCATGAGGTTCACTCCAATGATCAGCGCAATCTTCAACATGGCAAACGCAAACTCCAGCTCGCCATAGACGCTGATCAGGCACATGTTGCTCACGATGAGGAGGCCGCCGAGGACGGTGATCCACACCGCGTGGTTGATGGGAGTCCAGTAGTCGATGATGACCGCGCAAGCCACCATCTCCGCGGGCAGCAGGATGGCGTTCGCATAGACGCTGTTCCAGCCCTGCGCAAACGAAAGCGCGGGATCGACAAACCATTCCGCGTGCCGGATGATGCCGCCGGAGAGAGGAACAAGGGCGCTCAGCTCGGCCACGGAGAAGACGACGCAGCAGATGAGCATGCCGACGATGCAGTAGGCAAGCAAGAGACCCAACGGCCCGCCCCGCGCCAGGGCTCGGCCTGTTCCCAGAAAGAGGCCGGTGCCAATCGTTCCGGCGAGAGCTATCATCTGAACATGGCGTTGCTTGAGGCCCCGTTTCGTGCTCGTCAGCTCGGAGAAGGCGGCGTCGGCCCTTGCATTGCCCACTTCTCCTAGTTTCGTAGGGCCGGTCGCATTATTATCCTTCTCTGCCGTTATGTCATCGACGCGACGCCCACGCATTTCGATGTCATGTGCCATCTTTCCGGCGGTCGTGGCGAGGCTCTTGCGAGTGGGTGTGAGAGACACCAGGCGACGAGTTCGAGAAGTGAAGACGCAGCAAACCCGAACGTTGCCACCAGAAGAAAGTCTTTTAACGGATTGGTGTCAGTCAAGTAGGCAAAGTGAACATGACCAGTTGGAAAGCAATGAGAGCAACGTCGAGCAGCAGATGAGCGGTGTACGAGTGAGTCGTGACATGGTCTTCTCCGTAGATATAGCAGCAGCCAGAGCCCATCGTACAAAGGACCCCCACGCCGAAAACAACCTCGGCCCTTCAGTGCTTCTAGCCTTCATCAAGTGACTGAGTTGCTATGGTCTTCCCCGCCCCCACAGGCTGGAAGTGGGCCTTGAACAGATTCCTCGTACTCGGAGTGGTGATGGTTGATTGTTGGTTCGGCGTCGGTTGGTTGGTGACACAACATGCATCCAACATCACCTACCTCACACCTCAGAGTCCAAACAAAGAGCAAACCGCAGCCCACTATTGAAGAGACTACGGGGTTGCCTGCAACGACACCCAATGACCAGGTAATGGGAGCCTCGGCAGCGAGCTTCCAAAGCCTCTAGAGTTTGACATCTGAGACATGCAGGTATGCGGTATGCCTGACTGGCGTCCTGGACGGTCGGAGCGAACCGCTCATACATGTCCCTCTCCGACATTAAATGCTGCTTGGAAATACCCTGTGAAGCAGATACCACAGCCATTTCCACGAGCGCTCCATCGACTTGAAACTAGCCCAGCTCGACGGGGGCCGTAACACCGCGGAACGGGGAGGCCATTAAAGACGCTGATGGTCGGTCGAGTGTATTTCGTAGGCCGAAGGCAGTCTGCCAATGCGTGTGGCTCCTCCAGTTTCCTTCATACCCAGGCGTAGCAGAGGCATCCTGCAACTGCCAAAGTTCGGAGAAAGTCTCTTCTCTTCATCCCGCGTGGATCATCCAACGACCCTGCCATTGTGCATCAACACAAGCTCAGGATCGCTTCTGCCCTCAACATGCCTCGGAGCCACCCCGAACCCCTCGAGGCCTTCCTCCTCAGCCCGTCGGTTCCACAACATTTGTCTGACGGTGCCGTCCCTGGAGCAGCACGCGTACGCCATCGGCCACCGGCTCCTGCCTAGCGAGTCCCTCACGCCTTTCGTCGCGGCCCTCTCGCTCACCAGCACGCCCAGCACGCCGTCGCCCCTCCAGCCCACTGGCGCGCCGACAAACGCGCCCTCGAGCTCGCGAACATGCTGAGGACCGACTCGCTGAGCGCCGGCCTTGCACTGGACGAGGACCCTCAGGGGCTGTGAGAGCGAGGGGAGCGTCCAGGCGCCGACCAGGTCCGTTCCGCAGTCTGAGGCGCCGCCTATCCGCTTGAGGAAGAAGCCATACTTGGACAGTGTCGCGGCAACGGTGTATTCGTAGTGCGTGCCTACAAAGACGGTAGACTTGTAGTCTAGGCCTGTGCGCTTGGCATACGCCAAAAAAGTGGTGAGATCCGAGTGCTGGGTCGACGGTGGATCGGGATATATCAGCTTGATGTCAGGCGGCCCATTGTCGTCAGGAGTCTTGTTGTGAGCATTGCGGTACCATCTCCCTGGTGTGGGGAGGGCCAAGTCGCTGGCAGAGCAGGCCGGAAGCTTGGCTAGCCGTAGCAGCTTGCGGCCCTGCCTCAGCATCATTCGGCCGGTCTCGATGGCTGCACATTGGCGATGCACACGGGGTTCTGGGCAACTTTCTTGAGGTGGCGTCCGATTCACTGGTTGACTGGACACCAATTCCAATATTATGCACCAAAGCGGGCCTTTCTAAATGGGGGGCGCCGGGGTCCTTATCCGGCCCCACCTCCAACCTCCAACCTCCAACCTCCACCCCGCGATGCGATTCTTTGATTCTATCCACACAACGTGCCAACATCCAGCATCCAACAACATCTCTCTAACGAGCCCCCACCAAAATCTCAACAGCGAAACACGCGCAGCTAAGCACGACAAGGCCCAGGCGCCTCCACACCCGCCTCTCCTCTTCCCCCAAAAACCATGGGCTCCGTCGTCATCCCCCACCTCGCCTCGGGCTGGCACGTCGACCAGGCCATCCTCAGCGAGGAGGAGCGCCTCGTCGTCATCCGCTTCGGCCGCGACTGGGACGCCGACTGCATGCGCCAAGACGAGGTCCTCTACAAGATTGCCGACAAGGTCAAGAGCTTTGCCGTCGTCTACGTCTGCGACATCGACCAGGTCCCCGACTTTAACCAGATGTACGGTGCGTTAAAGCCGTCTCGTTAGACAAGCGTTCCTGGAAAGGAGACAACGGTGCTGACGCGCAACGCAGAACTATACGACGCCTGCACCATCATGTTCTTCTTCCGAAACAAGCACATCATGTGCGATTTCGGAACCGGCAACAACAACAAGCTGAACTGGGTGCTGGAGGACAAACAAGAACTCGTCGACATTATCGAGACCATCTACCGCGGCGCCAAGAAGGGCAGAGGTCTCGTCGTCAGTCCCAAGGGTATGCTATCTCCATCCTCTTCAGCGTCGTCGCGTTGGCGCACTGACTCTTCTGCGCGCAACAGATTACTCCACGCGGCACCGATACTAGACGACCGACCCAGAAGATGCCTACCTACTTTACCTCGCAGGATCGAGCTCTGATCCTCTATACCCCCTTTCTATTAGAGACGACGACGGTCTCAACATCGATTACTACGGTGTGGCACACCGCGATGATTCCAGGCGCTCTCCATGGTGGATGTTAACAGCAAGATAAAAGCGTTAGTCTCACTAAATTGGATTTGTCTTTTGGATCCTGACATGCTAATCGCTGTGTCTAAAGACCGTAAACCTTTCCTTTACTACCATTTTATGCAGGTACGCCTTAATGCCCCCGCTCAGCTCATGCCACTGCTTCATCCGGATATGACCTTCCTGTCTATCCAATGTACCTCCATCGTCGTAATATCAAGGGTATTGATCCATGCTGCGTAAACGCGGCATCAGACCGTCATGTACCAACAGATTTCGTGACTTGCGCTCTCGTCTCGTTACAAAATTAGCCAACAAAAAGAAAAGGAGTCTTGATTCAAAATCTCCCTTTCAACTTCAAAGAACATCTCCAGGCCCTGACATCTTGGGCTGGAACAACTTGCTCGGAATCCTGGGGGTGACTGGTGTTGCGGACCTTTCCCTCTGTCCATCGTCTCGGGACCTGCTCGTGAACCGTCGAGTGCCTGGTCGTGGACCCTGCTTAGGAGCTTTGATCATGCTCTCCAAAGAGAAAGACCCGTCCGCGTTGCGAGCATCTGGCCTTTCGTCGTCTGCATCCGAAAATCCCCCAGACAGGTACTCGTCGTCCGATGTCACCTCGCCAGCCATGTGCGCCTGGTACGAGGCGGGCGCTGACGGTGACGTGATGGATCGTGAATGCAAACCGGGCCGCGAGGGCATGGCTGCGGTGAAGGCGCCAGGGTTCATCGTGTTGGAAGCGACATCCCTAGGCATAGCCATAGGCCGGTCCGCAAAACCATTCTGGAACGACGTATTATTCGAGGCCTCGTGCAGGATGGGTAGAATTTGTTCGTCGTACAGCTCCGTACCAGACTCGAATGACTCGGGCGTATACTCTGTGATGGTTCGCGATGATCGGCCGTCATCATCCGTGTGCGGACTCGAGGGCTCGTCAAAGAAGTCGTCGAGGCTGTCCAGCTTGGTTACCAAATCTCCAGCGCCAATGTCCACGCGCCCGTCGTCGGAGAGCATGGTCTCGGTCCTATCCTGCACGTCAAAATACCCGTAAGGGAAGTCATCCGTGTGGAACTCGACCTCGGCAGTCGGTGTGGCCTCGGTAGAGGATCCCTCTGTGCTCTGGCACATGTAAAAGGCCGCGTGGATGTTGGATCGAGTCGCGTCTGTCTTCTTCGCAGGAATGGGGATGGCCCAGCCAGATGCTTCGGGGATGCCGAACAGGCTTTGCGTGCGCTCATACTCCTTGCGCACAGCCTTGGAAGTTGAGCGCGTCATGCTCATCCGCAAATGGTGTTTGTCCATGTGGCTTCCAGACATGGTCATGATATTGTCCAACACCTCCAGGGCGCCCATGCAAAACTCAGTCTGCAAAAGACGTAGCAGGGGCGAAATGAGGTCTGACCCATGCCCTGCCAGTTCTGGGTTGCGCATGTCAACTTCCGGAATGGCCACGCAGAGAATGCGCATGGTTTGAACCTTGACCCATGACAAGGAGTTGGTGAGCAGGCCAATCAGGAAAGTGATCATCTTAAACTCCAGGCGAGGTAGATAGTACTCCTTGACGGCCATGAATAGATGATTCAAGAACTCCCTGCTGTCTTGATGCTTCCCGGAAATGTAGTCGTCGAGGACCAGCCCAAGGCCCTCCAAGCCCTGTCTGTCGGTCTCCCCCAGAAGCATCCTCGCGGTCCTCAGGGTTTCTTCACTCGGTGTTCCGCGTTCCAGCTCGTTCAAGAAACGGGGGAAGTTCGCTAGAAGAGCAAAGAAGAGTCGATTGTCGTCGCCAATCAGGTTATCGCCCGGCAGCTTAACCAACCTATCCATGGTATCAAGTGTTGGTTGCCAGCACGCTGAAGATCTGAGGCCCTTGTAGAGCAGAGGCTGAACCCCTTCAAAGTGGCCTTCCCATCGGTCTGGTCGTCCGTCTGCTATCAGCCTCCGCACATTCGGTGACCTGAAATCGACTTTTTGGACCAGCTCATTGAGCATTTCCGCAGCTTCGAGAAACTCTCGCTCATTGATCGATTCCAGGCACGCACAGGTAGTCCAGAAGAGTTGCGGGAAGGTCAGAAGCTTATCAGAGTCCAGCTTCACAATGAGAGTCTTCAACGTCGTCAGGATCTCCATTGAGAACGACTGGATCTCCGGGTCCTCATCGGCAATGGTGTTGGACAGCCTAGCGAGCATATCGCCGAGCATGTACTGGTCCAGCGAAGTGAGGACGCAACGGAAGATCTGGAACGACCGGCAGGCCAAGTGCCGGACGGGGCATGAAGTGGCCCAAGTCAAGGACAAGCGACCCCATTGCTCTTTGATGCCGGGGAATGTCGTCTCGAAAGTCTTGACTACCTGCGTAGTCAAATATTCCATGCTTGGTGGAACCTTGTTGTCTTGATCGTCGACCTTGCCATTGCTGTCCTCGTAACCCCAGACCACAGAGCGATCATGTCTTCGGATCAAGTCAACCAAATCCTCGACTGACCCCTTGCCCGTGCCTTGCGGTTGGTCGTCCATGCGTGAGATGACGAGCTCATGGATGAGGTGTACGAGCATCTCCCGAGCCTGCTCTTGCACTAGAGGGGTATAATGATCCCAGAGAACAGTGACCACCTGGAGAAGGAGCGGCACATTGTCTGGTGTCAGATGCACGGGTGATACCATTAAGTCGACAAGCAGAATTAGTGATAGCTGGCCAAGTGAGAAGCCAGCTTGCTTCGTCCCGATTGGGAGAGCCTCGCTCAAGTCGGCACAGTACGGGAGGTTGTTGATGTCTGGTGGAGGCGGCACCGCCTCTCTCTTCTCGTTTGGAACCATCGCCTTAGGAGTGATCTGCATGAGCAAGAACTCAACGACCTTGATACCCGGTGTGCTGTTTGTCGTGGATAGAAACACTACAATCTGCTTGGCATACTCGACAAAGTTTTGCTCGCGTCGCTCCAGACAGAGCTGCATGATAAAGTCCAAGACAAGACGAACGTTTCCCGGGTACGGCCCTGAGGCTAGTGCCTGCCAGAGAGCTTGAACCTCGTGATGTAGCGCTCCACTGGACCTGATGGTGAGCTCCAGCAAGTTCGCCAGGAGCACGTACGACTGAGCCGTAGGGCCGCCGTTTGGGTCCAGCTTTAGTTCTATCGTCTGAATCCAGGGAAGGACGACAGCAATAACGTTTCTCTGCGCTGCTGGTTGGACGTCTTTGAAGTAATAGGTGAACTCGGAGAAGATGTGGAACGCAAGCTCCGTATGTTGTTTGGCCACTCGCTTAGAAATTTCGAATTGCGCGAGTTTATAGACAGCCTGAGTCTTGTCTGAGATGCTTATATCGAAATCTTGAATCTTGGAGTTCCGCTGTTGGCGTGCCTCCAAAGACCGAAGCATTGTCGACGACTTTGACCTGATTTCGCTCTGATCGTTTCCAAGCGTGTATAGGCAAAGGCCAAGAAGTTTCCAAAACGGACAGGGGTAGTGGCTCTGCTCCTGCAATACCTCAATGGTGACCGCGAAATAGCTCTCGAGCACCTTGGGCACGTCTGCCAAGTAGCATCGGGCAATACAATGCTCAAGAAGATATGGGTATTCTTGGTTGTGGACGACTAAGTTCTTCAAAGCCCTGCGCCCTGTGACATTCATCCTGTCGCTGCCCGAGTTGAAGATTGCCTCGATCCAGGCGAGCATCCGACGAATGTCAAACTGCAGCGTAACGCCGCTTTCGGTGGTGACACTGATGGGTCCGCCACAGAGCGCAGCCATTGCACTGAGCGCTGCAGTTCTCAGGTTGCGCTTTTCGATCTCCATGGCGGCGGTGACGGTTCCTCGTTCCCCCATTGACTGCTGGTCAATGAGCGACTGGCGCATTGTGTCCTCTCTCGCTCGTATCTGCGTCTGGTTCGGAGAGAACCCGCACCAGTCTTCCATCAAGGAGAACGCAGACTTTCGGGACTCGAATGTCATCCATCGCGATGGGTCCTTTGTCCTGTTGATTCCCTCAAACAGCACCTCCATCAGACCACAGTAATGCCGCCTAAGCTTCTGGAACTCCCAGTCCATCTGAACTTCTCCATCCATCAGGAACAGCTTCAAATCTTTGGCATATGACGTCAAGGTACCGAGGAAGAACTCGGACTGATACACTTGAGGGTCCCGGAGAAAGTGGGATGTCAACTTGAACACATGTGTAATCTCTGTTCGGAGCAAGTCCATCTTGCGATTTCTTCTCGGAGTGCTATTGGTTCGCTGATGGATTCTGGCGCGTGCATCGTCATTGCACCGGGAAGCTTGGCCCTGGAGCTCCTCCAGAAGGGTCCGATAGATGTGAATATTGATGGATCCCATGGCGACAACAACGGCGTCCCGTACGGAGGCCGAGGATGAGGAGAGAAGAGGAATGAGATACTTAAACAGAGTTCTTGCTGTCACAATCTTATCGGTGGACGCTGGCTTCGACGTCTTCCGAGTGTGTTGCGCATCCTTTGCAGGGTTGGGAGTCTGGTTTCCCGGATCGGCCAGGGTCGTGCAAGCGAAGATGAGATAGAGCTTCCATTGCTCAATCAAGACTTCAGGCTGAGTTGCTGGCGATCGCACCGGCATTCGGCCATTACCTTGCTCACCCCCATAGTAGAGGCCTCGGGTCGGTTCAGACAACACGACAATCGGCTTGTACATCTGCAGTATGCGATTGCAAATCAAGTCTCGGCATATAGCGACGGCGAAAGGACATTTGTCGAAGGAGATTCGAATCAGATTCGGGAATATTTTGAACCACAGCGTGGTGTCGTAGGTGACATCGCTGGTGCAGAGCTCCACCACCACGCCTTTGCTATTGTTGTTCTGCAGCCCACGTTGCAGCCTGCTGCGTTCAGCGACGGACAGGTGCTCATCGTTGAAATCCATGACTTGATTCGAGTCATTCTCCAGAATGTTGATCAACCTGGGAGTTTCTTTTTCTTCCTCTTTGCCGAGCGCCTTGTCAAACTCGGTGATGAGACGTAGAACTGTAACGGCAAAGTGACGGACTCGTCGCGATTGCGAGCACAGGAAGAAGAGGCCATGAGCCTCTGCCTGATCCACTTCCGCCCATATGCTGGACAGATCCAGCTTCAAGGCTCTCTTGTCCGACGCACTGGAATCCGACTGGTTGGCCGCCGCATCCCTTGTCTTTTGCCTGATTTCCTCTATCCAAATTTGGAGCAGCTCGACGTAGAGTCGCAGGGTGTTTTCGATATGACCCGAACCAAGCATACCACCGTCAGACATGGTCGAATACCGGTCGTCAAAGTTGAAAATGAAGCGAGCAAACCCCATGGTCACTTGCTGTGCGTGAGAGTGCCTCGCAATAGCCTTCAATGAATTGGCAGAGGACTCAGCAATATTATACTGGACATGAGCTGTGCCAGTGCAAAGGAGATTGATCAACGAGTTGAATGGAATGTCAACTGACAAGCATCGGGGGAGTGCTTGGACGGCCACGTGTAGGAGCTCGTAGAATGCTTGCTTTTGATCTGCCGCGTTCTGGTGTTCATCGCGGCGAGAGAAGTTGAACGACTCGGTAATCGGCGTCTTCGGACCGGGGCTATTGAACTTTTCGTCCAAGGCGGCCTGCCCGCCAAACGTGTTGTCGCATACAATGGTTATTTTACCGAGTATTTGGCAAAATTGTAGGTAGTATTCGCGAACCCCGTCGCCCAAGACGTGTGTGAGAACGGGACGTGAAATGTTCTCCTCCTTGGGGACGGAGGTGGGACTCGACAACGGGCCGTTTCTGGGTGACGACAAGACGGGCGAAGTTGGCAGCCTTTCGGTCGAGGAATGGGCATCGTAGAATTGTGGAAACGGGGGCTGGCCCTGCTCGCCTTTCTCCAGGTCAGACATGATGCACAGGAAGGCTCGGATGCCAACAACAATCCTATCGGGGTCCAGTTGTTCAACCCTCAACTCTTTGTTGGCCACAAACAGTTCGGCATTGATGAGGGGGAAGATGACCGTTCTAAAACAGTATTCGGGGTACTTGAACCCGATGATCCGGATGATTTGGATCAAGGGTTCCGTGACTGCCGGGTCAAACGATACCAGGCTGCGCTTGGAGGCCGGCAGAACCAGTCTCATCACGTCATCCAGTTTCCTGATGGCACTCTGAAAGTTATCGTTGGTGCGGTACAGGTAGGTCCAGATCAACCGAGATATGACCTGGAGGCAGAGCGGCTTGGTGAATCGATCCTTCGCCTTGGTCTGCAGAGACAAGACCAGTTGAAGCCACTGCGATCCAAAGGTGTCGGGGGACGACACGCAAAGCATTGTCGAGGTCAAGGGAAACGCAACCGTCCAATGCCGTGGTTTAATGAACATTTGTGCTAAGCGTGGACCGATCGCGGCGAGTACCTCGGACCATTTCGGGTGCATCAGATGGCTGTTGCTGGCTTTCGCGGCGATCGGCAGGAGAAGCATATCGATGACCTGGCAGAACGCCGTCTTGACTCTCGGGCCGTGGGACCTGTTGAACAAGCGGCCCAAAGAGACGAGGAAATCGCATGACTCTTCCCAGGCTCCCTCTGGAGAGATCTTGACTCGCAAGTGCTTCATTCCGCCCAGCACAAGGTCTACCTTTCCTTCAGCGTCGCGGCCAGCAGATGATGTGGGACTCTTGACTATCCGTTCTTGAAGACAGCTGTCCAAGTCTTCGATGAACCGCCTAGTGACTCCGGAAAAGTTGATATCGCTCATGTGTCCCAATAGTTGCGCGAAGAGGTTCCAGTTGGCGAGTTTCAGGGGTGAAATCATCAGTTGCTCGGTGTCTGCGATTTTAAGCTGCCCGAAGATGATGCTCTCCAGCTTGTCCTCCATCTCAGGGGTGATGGATGCTAGGTTGCTTTGGCATATCACCTCGAGAAGCACTCGACACAGGATGTAGATGGAAACAGTCGATCGACGCTCTTGCTGAGCCACATATTCCTGCTTGGAAGACATGGTCGCGCTGTTTGGCAGTCCATTCTCAGGGCCCCCTGGGACAGGCTGCAGCGGCTCGGTGTTCCTCCGCAGCAGAGGGCCTCCAGGTTGGTTGCTGCGCATCTGCTGAAGCTGGCCCCGAGCTTCGTTTGCGGCGTCGCTTTTGCTCTTTCTCCACAACATCATCGAGTCTATTAGAGCCTTTGGCTTCGGACTGGCAATGTGGCCAAGAGCGACGATCAGCTGGTCAAAGGCCGTGTCAACCCCGGGCCCACATATCCGCTCGATCTGCGGTTCGGGTTCGAAGGGGACGGTGATGCACTCCGTCAGCTTCTCTTCGGCTTGAGCAATGAACTGTGAAGGGTCAGCGAGGCATCAGGCCAGGGTCTAACAAAATCACATACCGAAGTGAAGAGCACGTGCAGCGCATACTCGCCGACGGTCTTCTGCTCGTCTCTATGCCGGGAGGAGTGTGACTGGTGTGTTGGTTGGTCTCGTCGTGACTTGCCGTGCATCATTTCGAGTTTGCGCTGGCCGGCCGCTTGCGGCGACATGTCCGCGGCAGATGCCGACCTCTCCATCGCGAAGCCGTTGGAACTCGACACCATCGGCCCGCCCAAGGCTGTTGTTGGCCGCGACGGGATGCCGCCGTCGGCCTCCAATCGGGCCGCCACTGACTGCATGTCTGGTCGTTCGAGCCCGGCGCCAGCGGCAGCTATCATCTGAGGGCTGAGAGGGCCAGCGGAACTGGCGACGCTGCCATTTCTCGAATGCTGGAACCCATGCACTATAGACGTCTGGCGATGATGGCCGTAGATTGTGCTCCTGTTGGAGTCGACGGCTCGTTCGATGGCCCCTCCTCCTCTGGCCTGACGCGATGGCGGGGTGTGGCTTCGAGGAGACGTCAAGATCGGTGTCGGCAGAGGAAACTTTTCGGCCGATGACTCTCGCGAATGGGCAGGGAAGCGGGACGGGTTCGGGGAGAAGACGTGGGGGCGGACGGTCTGATCCCAGAGAGTCTCGTGCTCTGCTTCGTCGTCGAGCCTCGACACGGACCGCGCGGAGAGCTTCAGCGTGTCCTGGAGGTGGTCCGGCAGCGGTTGAGACGGGGCTGAAGACGGGAAACTCGTGTCAGCGATTGGCGTCTCTTCTTGAGACACGAGACATCAATCCAGAGGTGTCGTGCGCGTGTTTGGCAGACGGAGCGGTCATGCCACAGTGCTGTGGTACCGGGGGGGGGGAGATAAGAGCTCGGCGACACAACACAAGTTTCAAGCAGCCATCCGAACAAGTGTGGTAGGAAATACTGATACTCACCCATCTCGAATCGGACCAGGGCCCAACTCCCAATGGTCTAGCGCTGCGCATGCGCGGCTAATGTTGCATCGCAGCGGGCGAGTGCAGTCAATGGCAACGACGACGGGATATTCGACTCGTCGGCGGTTCGAAGCATAAAACGGCAACGTGGCGCGTCTGCAGTGGGTACGGATGGTTATCCGTAGTGCTCCGTACTTGTTGACAGCGGCCAATACAGCTCAGTACGGTATGGCAGCATTCTACC
The DNA here is from genome assembly GCA_000750105.3 of Tolypocladium sp. Sup5 PDA-1. Classification (NCBI taxonomy): domain Eukaryota; kingdom Fungi; phylum Ascomycota; class Sordariomycetes; order Hypocreales; family Ophiocordycipitaceae; genus Tolypocladium; species Tolypocladium sp. Sup5 PDA-1. The sequence continues at coordinate 344,409 of JPHH03000026.1, forward strand.
AGCACAATGACGCCGCGTTAATGCATGCGGTTGCGTCAATGCGTTCGTGGTTGGGCTCCAGCTGTCCTGCTGAGCTCGGCGGCGTGCCTGACGGCGGGAAGCCGCGCTTAGTCATAATGCAATTGCACCCAGGCGCCCAATAGATGTACGGGCCCCGTACGATTTTATGTAAGCACCGGCGGCTACCACTGAAGCTAACAACTAAGCCACTATAACTGCACCCTTACGTGCTATTGCTAGTACATCCAGTCGTGCTAACCTTGTAAGCGCCGGCGGCCACTAAGGTACCAAATGCGTGCGAGGGCAGCGAGGGCAGCAAGTCACAGTAGCAAGGGCAGTAGCGCCAGCAGCACCAATAGAGCAGGTACATCTATTGGGCGCCATTGCACCCACCACTACTTCGTACTTCGTACTCGTACGTGTGAATGAAGAGAAGTTCCCAGTTGCTGGTCAAGTTTGATTGTTCCATCTGGATAGTTTTTCCCTTGTGCATTCCCTTTCTCGGTCTGCTGCTTTCCTGTCCCCCCGATGACTCCCATAATTGCGCTGGGCTACCGGTACCAATGATGCGCTTGGAGAGTGCCGGGACGCGGGATTCACAGCCAGGTCGAGGCTGAGCCAGCAGAAACGGCAACACTCCGAGGGTGGTTGAAAGTAAAAATGTAAATTTTTTTTTTTTTTTTTTTTGGCTATGATGGCCAACCAGACTTGTGAAGTATTAGTAGCTTTATTAGAGGAAATGGCATCCCCCGCGAGGCAAGAGGTGTAGCCGTGTGCAAGTGCAAGTGGAGTTGGTGTGATGTGATAGCTGAGCTTCACGGGCGAAGAATAGGACATTTCTTAATATCTCCCAACCTGCCAAGCCTAAGGTACCTCTCTGGTAGAATGTCAAAGCTCCAAGCCTACGAAGTAGGCCTGTCCAATTAAGCCTTCGGGCTCCGGGCGAAGTCAACAAGAGCCGGTGGCCCGGCATTTTGGAGTCTGTCCGGGGCCCCGCGCACTCGCCCCCGGATTTTGGCGTACCTTGCCGTCCGTGGACCGTCGAGCTGCCCGGTCGGACCACTGAGCATTCACGAGATTGCAATTTTCTGCGGTGTTGGTTAGGTGCCTGTTTCGTCTTATGGAAGGGTCGGCTTTACGAACCGGCACAGGCTGGCTGGGACTGGTTCATGGCTGCCATGGCCTCACCCGACGTCAACCTCGGCACCGCACCCCGCACATATTGAAGGCCCGGAGTTTCCAGAAGACGTGCCACACGACCAGATTCATCGTCGAGAGTTGAGAATAGTTACCGAATGCCACATCCGTAATAAGCCTGCCTCTGTTGGAGAGGCGGCAACTCGCGGGATGTCCCGGTAACGGATCAAGCCAGAGTGCTGCATCGTACCTCAGCCGGTAGGTCGGACTCGTATTCGTATCTTGTCGGAGCCGTGTTCCACACCGCACCGAGACGCCGCGTGGAGGTCAGCCACCTCGGTACAGAGCCCTGCGCTTACATGAGTCGTCGAGGACACGCTGGAACAGCAGAAACAGGCCAAAGGATCCCATCCATCACATGAAAAAGCGGATGCTTGCACCGGAATCTCGGAATGCCTCCGGCCGTGGTGGCGCCACTCGCACCCGGCCCAGCAAGCCAGCACGGCTCCATTGGATGTAAGTTGTCAGTGCATCCGTGCCTGTCTGTACGGGTACAACTAGAACCCCATAAACGCCACAAGCAGCATCGTAACTGACTGCCTCGGAGCGACAATGCCATCTGGCATTTATTGTCCCGGCGATGAATGAAAGAAAGAAAAAAAAAGTTTTGTGACATCTGTTCATATCTTGTGGGGGGCTGCACTTGACAAGCTGGTAATTAGTACTCCGTACGTCCGTACTCCGTATGTCCGTACTCCGTACTCGAACTCCGACAGTCCCCGACTCCCCGGAGCCAGACGCAACCCAGGGCGGCGACGACGGGGTTTAGCCGTATTCGGACATCGAGTCAGCCGACGGGAGCCAGATCTCAGCGTGGTGCACTGGTGGCCCCTGAGGTGGACACCGGTGACTGTTCGATCCCTTCGGACCAACATTTCGAAGGCAGTTTGCTCTCCAAGCATTCGCAATTGTGTTCCGAGGCCAGACGCCGCTGCAGGAACCCTCGCTGCAAGCTGTCCTCTGCCGAAAACCGACACGCTCCGTGGCGCGATATCGCAAGGCGGCCCAGTGGAGTGTCTGCCGGGGTCCATATCCGCTCCACGGGATCCTCCACAGCACCCCTCCGAAATTTGCCAGATCAACCGCCTCAGGTCCTCGACCACCAGCCCACTCTTCCCAACTCACCTCCTCCACCCTCGCTCTGCCTCATCCTCCAGCCTCTGCCTCCGGTGACGCGACGCCAGCGACACACGACCATCGGCCCGGCGACTCTGGCGGTCGAGCGAGCGCTCCGTTCCCTCTCTGCGCTCCGAATCAGCCTGTGCGAACTCGCCCACCATGGCCGAACTCGACACCCTCGATCTCATCGTCCTCGCGGCGATCCTGCTCGGCACCCTCGCCTACTTCACCAAGGGCAAGTACTGGGGCGTCGTCAAGGACCCCTATGCGAGCGCCTTCGCCAACGCCAATGGCGTAAAGGCCGGGCGCACGAGGAACATTGTCGAGAAGCTCGAGGAGACGGGCAAGAACTGCGTCATCTTCTACGGCTCTCAGACCGGTACCGCCGAGGACTATGCCTCCCGTCTGGCCAAGGAGGGCAAGAGCCGCTTCGGCCTCGACACCATGGTCGCCGACCTGGAAGAGTATGACTTTGACAACCTCGACGCCATCCCCGACGACAAGATCATCATGTTTGTCCTGGCCACCTACGGCGAGGGCGAGCCCACCGACAACGCCGTCGAGTTCTACGAGTTCATCTCCGCCGACGACGTCTCCTTGTCCGAGAGCAACGACCCTGCGCTCGGCAACCTCAACTATGTCGCGTTTGGCCTTGGCAACAACACCTACGAGCACTACAACTCCATGGTTCGCAACGTCGACAAGGCGCTCCAGAAGCTGGGCGCTCACCGCATTGGCGACGCTGGCGAGGGCGATGACGGTGCCGGAACCATGGAAGAGGATTTTCTGGCCTGGAAGGACCCCATGTGGGCTGCGCTGGCATCCAAGATGGGCCTCGAGGAGCGTGAGGCTGTCTACGAGCCAATCTTCGGCATCGTCGAACGCGACAACCTGACCCCCGAGTCCTCCGAGGTCTACCTCGGAGAGCCCAACAAGATGCATCTCGAGGGTACCGCCAAAGGTCCCTTCAACGCCCACAACCCCTACATTGCGCCCATTGTCGAGTCTCGCGAGCTGTTTTCGGCCAAGGACAGGAACTGCCTCCACATGGACATTGACGTTAGCGACTCCAACCTTGCGTATCAGACCGGCGACCACATTGCCATCTGGCCCACGAACCCCGGTGAAGAGGTTGACCGATTCCTGGACGTGATTGGCTTGACGGAAAAGAGGAACGAAGTCATCAGCGTCAAGGCTCTGGAGCCGACGGCAAAGGTCCCGTTCCCGGCTCCCACGACGTACGATGCCATCATCCGGTACCACTTGGAAGTTTGCGCCCCGGTGTCGCGCCAGTTTGTCTCCACACTTGCTGCTTTCTCCCCCACGGAAGAGATCAAGGCCGAGATGACCAGACTGGGCAACGACAAGGACTACTTCCACACCAAGACGGGTCCCCAATTCTACAACATCGCTCGACTCCTGGCCACGGTCGGAAAGGGCGAAAAGTGGTCCAATATTCCCTTCTCGGCTTTCATCGAGGGATTGAACAAGTTGCAGCCCCGTTACTACTCGATTTCCTCCTCGTCGCTTGTCCAGCCCAAGAAGATTTCCATCACCGCCGTTGTTGAGTCGCAGATGATCCCTGGGCGAAAAGATCCCTTCCGTGGTGTTGCGACCAATTATCTATTCGCCTTGAAGCAGAAGCAGCATGGCGATCCCAACCCGGAGCCATTCGGCCAGACGTACGAGATTACAGGCCCGCGCAACAAGTATGATGGAATCCACGTCCCTGTTCACGTCCGCCACTCCAACTTCAAGCTGCCTTCGGACCCTGGCAAGCCCGTCATCATGATTGGGCCAGGTACCGGCGTTGCGCCGTTCCGAGGTTTCGTCCAGGAGCGCGCCAGGCAGGCACAGAATGGTGCCGAGGTTGGCCGAACGCTCTTGTTCTTTGGCTGCCGCAAGAGTACAGAAGACTTCATGTACGAGTCTGAGTGGGCGGTAGGTCAACGATTACTGACAAGATTGGAACGTTAAAGTTGCTGACCGCGTGCGCAGGAATACAAGAAGGCTCTCGGCGACAATTTCGAGATGATCACGGCATTTTCTCGAGAAGGCAACAAGAAGGTCTATGTCCAGCACCGACTCAAGGAGCGGGCAAAGGAGGTCAACGAATTGCTGACACAGAAGGCCTTCTTCTACGTTTGCGGTGACGCGGCCAACATGGCTCGTGAGGTCAACACAGTCCTTGCCCAGATCATCGCCGAGGGACGTGGCGTGTCAGAGCAGAAGGGCGAGGAGGTGGTCAAGCACATGAGAGCAGCGAACCAGTACCAGGTACGTCCCCCACTCCGAAGCAGTACGCGCACCTTTCTAACCAACGCGCGCTTTACAGGAGGATGTTTGGTCCTAGATTATCAAGCGTCTCATTCCGGGGAGGTTAAAGTGGTGTGGATGCATGGCGGGTTTATGACCGGGGGCGGCGTTTCTTCTTAGGAGCGACCTCTCCCTCTATTTCCATTATTAATGCGTGCCAAACACCATCTACATAGAAAGTTTCTTTATTAGGATTTCGGGGCTGGGAGGCGACTTGGAGATATTGCCGACCCTGCGTCGTGGGCATATTTTTGGTGTAAATCGTCACGCTACTCTGCAGACAGACATACTTCGTACCTACCTAGACGGCTAGGTACCTTACCTTGCAGCTTCCAGGTTCTACCCAAAGTTTGACCTTCACCTTAACCTTCGGAAGGAAGTATGGAAGTAATGGCCATGGATACCTGGCTGGCCACCCTTAAAATCTCGCCCGGCACCAACACATCCATCTCTTCTTCCTTGGTCCATCCATCCACAGACACATACGTTCTACCAGCATCACTTTGCATCATTTTCCATCCATCTCTTCCCTGGCACTTCACACTAGGAGCATTGTTTTTCCTGCCAGGTTTGCCTCCTTCTCCCCTTCTACCCCCCATCCCGCGGTACATGTTCGAGATTCTGGCCTATTACAATTCCGTCAACAGAAATGGAGATTACAGAAGACCGAGGCCCTCCATGCAAACGAGCATACGCAGCTCATACCACTCGTTGAGGTTGAAAATTGCTTGGACATCCCTAGCTTTCGCAGCTCGTACCTCTTATTAATATTCAATACTGCTTCGATATCCCTGGCTTTCCAAAGACCATGCAAGCCATGATGAATACCAGCGGTAGGTCATCTCCTAACCAACCTCCTTCAAGATATGTCCTAACTCTAAGAGACCACGGCACACTTCGTACCTCTCGTGCACTCGAGATTCCGATAGCACAGGTCAACATACTCGATCTCCGGTTACGCATTTTCAAGGCCTCGGTAACATGATGGTTCTCGAAGGTCACTGGCGGAGGTCACTGGCGGAGGAACCTGGTCAATAGCATCAATCGCGTTCTGAGAGGTACCTTGTAATAGAGAGGAACGGAGAGGAACGGCAGGAATAGCGAGGAACTGCAAGGAACAAGGGAAATATGGGGAAATACAAGGTTAGAGCCTTCGCACACTAGAAGGGATCAATCACGCGACAATCGATGATCTATACGAATATTTTCTTGAGGATTGACACTCCAACAAGTAATGACAGTGCCATATCCCTGCACCCTAAGGTACGGCTACAGCCGTCGTGCAACAGCCAGCAATCTCCCAAACATGCAGCATCTGTGGGGTAGCAAGGTTCAGCCTCAACTCAACCCCCTTCCAGCAGCGCCGACATCATTCGCATTGAAAGATCGACGGGGGTTAGTCCGTACGAGAGCTGCCGACTGCCGAAATCCGCCGCTCTACGAATCATCGTCGTCCAGGAGCCTTGTTTCAATCCGACACGGCGGGTGGCGTCTTCTCTCTTCCCCCCGTCTAGTTCCAGACCAAAGCCCTGCCTGTCGTCATTGCTTTTTCAGAGCTCATTCGGGTTTGGATCACACTCGGCGCGCACGTCGTCTCCCTTGCGTCAGAGAAGTGGTCAACAACTCGTGCTGTTTGACCCATCAACCCTCCTATCGCTGCCGCAGCAAACTAGCGATGAACCCGTAGACCGACGCCAGCGCCAAGCAAGAACGAGTGATGCGTCTCCCGGGGGCTGCTGATCCGCTTCAGCTTCGGCCAGCACCGTGAAATGCCTCCTGGCGGTCTTCGGGAACTCTCTTGGGAATGGCACTCGTTTCAATGACACACAGAGGGGCAAAATTGCGAGGGCGGTCCCGTTCTGTTGGGCAATGACCGACAAGCTTTGGGGCATGTCTCATTGAGAGGAATGTCTGGTACGTCTTGTTCTCGCCTTGCTGGCCCGCAGCAAAAAGCAACCCCTCACCTTGGGATAGTAGATGAACATTGGATCGTCTCATGGGCAAAGAAAACAGCCCACGGCAGTTTGCGCAATGATGTCCGAGCTGCCGTCTTGCACTCTCCTGCTGCGACGTTGCGGGCCAGCACCCCAGGCACAATCCGCAACCTCATTCCCTGGGCTGTACGGGGTCAGCGTCGAGCCTCAAACGGAGAATCCTCATTGGCTTGGGACAATGTCCATGCGACTTGCAGCATGGCGCCGCTGCCATGATGCTGGTTCGCTGGTTGCCCCTGGCTGTGCCCCAGGTGAATCACGGGGGGCAGTGTCGCAGAGGCAGCAAAAAGTAACGACAGGGAGCGACGGAAACGTCGACTGCAACATATCCATCATGTTTCCCATTTAGGAGCCGCTCATCCCACTCTGCGTGGAGCCGTCTTCTAGGTCCTGTCTTGTAATGCTTCCAAAGGCTCATTGACGCATGGCTGTGGTGTAGTCAGCCATCTCCTCTATCATATTACCATCCCTTGTTCAGTATTCTTACGTCTGTTTTCTGCAAGAGTCGTTGCGTTTGCATTCGTCCATCACACCGCCTTGGTACTAGGAGCGTTGATTCGTCGATCGGAAGAACAACATCGACGAACAGGCGTGGCCACCATCGGGATTTCGAGGCGGAAGAGAAGCCCAACATCTGCTATCAGTCTCATGAACGGGAGAAAGGGGTGGCGTTTGAGCCTTTGAAGATCTGGGAAACGAACGGGTATCTGCATCTTACCACTCTCGCCGGTCTATTGATCCTCCAGCCGTCGTTTGCTTTCGCCACAGCCGCTGTGCCAGGAAACAAGAACAGAAGAAAGCTCCAGGACGACCGCCGGTTGCTCAGCCCGCATCATCTCGGCCATCTGGGTTGTTTGGGACGTCCCTGAATTGGACCTGCCGAAAGTTGGGGATACGGAAAGCAGTAATCCACGTCCGTCGTCGATCGGTCGCTGGCATCGTGGGCAAGGGAGGCGGAAGCGGAGTCGTCGACGCACGTGGCACGGTTGCTGTTCTTGCAGAAGGGAAGGACACGTTGGAGGGCGTCAAGGTCGGTCACCTCGTACTGACAGATAAGACGAGCATCAGAGCAGTTCAGCCTGCACCTGCACCTTGGCCAGCGGCAACGGATATCGTGGGCAAGGACGAAGTGAGGAGAACGCTCGCATTGCGGGGTGGCAATTCAGGTCTACATCGCATGCTGCAGTGAATATCGCAGACTCAGGGGCATCTCCTCTACTGCCGGAAGGCACTCAGCCCGGGGAACTGCCAGCACACGGCGGGACGGGAGCCACCAAGCAGACGGGAACCGGAAAGTCGACTGCTGTTGAGCACTGCAACTGCAACTGCACCTGCACCTCGCTGCGCTGCGCTGAATCTAGGTACTGAACCGACAGCACTCGTCAGCACTGTGCTGAACTGGAGGGCGACTGGGCTGCCGCGTCTCCGCGTCGCTGTTGTTGACTCTGACTTCCGTCATCGCTCGGCTCGCGTCATTCTTCACTTTTCATCCCTCTCTCCTCCATCCGAGCCTTCACAGCGCAGGGCCACCCGACAAATAGCTTACCTGCGTCCTTTCCATCTCCTTCCTCGCTTCCTTGGACCCAGCATCGCAATTACCTTCCCGCCAGCAGCTTTTAAGCATTAGGTAAGTCGGCTCGCTTCCTCGTCGTCTGCTCCTCTTGGTCAAGACTCTTCCCTCTCCGTCTTGTCTCTTCTCCTTTTCCTGTCTTCACAGCATCACCACGGGCCAACAAACCGCCTCTCCCCGATTTTTTGTGCCAAGCCGATCGATCTCTTTCGAAGCCCGATCTTGCTCGATAGCTTGTTCTATCTTACTTACTCTCGCTTCATCTCAGTGGTTGTCTTGGGAGCAACATTTGCCTTCGTCAGCCACGAGCCCGTTTGCACCATCACGTCAGGTAGTCGGGAAGAAGCGACAAGGTCAGTCATCCCGTGTCTGATACTCCCTCCTCTGGTTCCATCTCGAGCTGTCTCTGCACCGTCCTTGGTGTTGCCACTGCCCCCTACCCCTTATGCCACCGTCCCTCGGTTCTTGACGCGTTTCACTTCACCTCTTCTATCCGACTCTGGAAACTCTGTTTCCGCTGTCCTCTGTGCTGCTCCGTCCAGCTCTGCACCCCATCCCATGCTGGCTTCGATCTGCAATCAAGGGCCGCTTTGCTCATTGCCCTGTACAGATCTCTGTTCCACTGTCGGATCGTTTCCATCTCCAACCATCCTTCGAAGCGAATCTGTGGCTCTTGGAGTAAGTCTCAGGGCCCCCGTCGCGCTGGAAACGGGTCACTTCAGCTGTCGAAGCAGCATTCTCGATGGCGGAAGAGGAGGGCTCCCTTCTCGCAATCATTTGCACTGTCATCCTCATGATCATCATTCGCCGCCTCTAGTCAGCCCCCGAAACACCCCATCCTCAGAGCCTATTCTGCCCGCCCGACGCTCTAAGAAAGCTTCATGTCGCTCTGCACAACAAGACAAGATCATGGCTAACATTTCTCTCCCACAGGCAACCCACAAGTCGTATCATCATCAGACTTTGACAGACCACAACATGGACGCGAGCACCGGCCTCGCCGCCCCCTACCCCGCCAACCCAGCTGGGCGCAATGTCCATGGCCATGGCCCTGCCCACGCGGGTGTCGACCACATGATGAGCCAGTTTGCCGGTCTCGCTCTTGGGGGTATGGGAATGCCCAACAACTCCGGCCCGCTCCCCATGGGACCAGGCCACTTCATGGTTGGATCCGATGGACAGTTTGTTCTTGCTCCAATGCCTGCTGCTCAGCCCATGGGCATGGGCCACGCCCAGGACAACCCTTACAACAATTTTGCAATGCCTGCTGGTGGCTATGGCGGCCCTTATGTCGGCCTCCCCATGCCCCTCATGCCCTTCACCCCGGGTCGAACCAACTCTGGCCAGCCCCGCATGGAGCGTGGCAACTCTGATGTTCCTGGACTTGAGAATCGCCGTGGTTCGTACTCTACCACGGAGTCGACCCCAGCGACCCCCTTTTACGGCGCTATGTCTCAGCGCGACGGTGGCCCTCGCGTTGCCAGCCTCGATCGCTCTGCATACACGACGCCATCTCCTCAGCAGATGGGTCTCGCCAACCTCCATGCGGACCCTGCCAAGTCGGCCATTGCCACGGTGTCCGACCGCACCATTGACGAGCTCCTGAAGAAGGAACCTGCCGTCCCCAGAGCTGTTCCGGCCGTCTTCACCCCCCCTGGTCAGATGAAGAGCCTTGAGCAGAGCCTTGAGAACCGCATCCCTGGCAACCGGAACGTGTACATTCGTGGGCTTCACCCAACAACCGATGACGGATTGCTCTACGAATTTGCCTCGCGGTTTGGACCTGTCGAGACCTCCAAGGCCATCATCGACACCAACACTGGAGCGTGCAAAGGGTACATTCATGCCCACCCAGGACGAATTCCATGAAGCTAACGGCTTGCAGCTTCGGCTTTGCCAAGTTCTGTGAGGTCCATGATTCCGAGTTGTGCATTCGTGGCTTCCACCGCCTGGGATATGAAGTTGGATTCGCACGAGTAAGTCGCGTACCCTGCCATCACGATGATGTGTGCTAACCATGTCAGGAATCCTTCAACTCGAGGCTCAAGGCCGAAGGCGATGAAGGTTCCACCAACTTGTACATCTCCAACTTGCCCAAAAGCTTGACTGAGGTGGTAAGTCTACACTTTGCAAAGCCTTCCAATCACATTGTGCCCAATTGACACTCTGCAGGAACTCGCCACCATCTTCCTCGGTTACACCATCCTGTCCAGCAAGATCCTTCGAGACAGTATGGGTAACAGCCGTGGAGTTGGCTTTGCTCGGTATGCTCAAATCTCCATTGCAGACTGGGACACTTCGACTAATATATTGCCCGCTAGATTTGAGTCCCGCGACATCTGCGATGAGGTGATCCGAAAGTTCAACGGTGTGAGCATCGGCGAGGAGGCCCTCCTCATGAACATTCGCTATGCCGACACTCCAGCTCAGAAGGAGCTCAAGCGCGTTACCGCCGAGCGTCGTCAGTTCCGCACGAACGAGTACAACATTGGCGCCTACGGCACACCCCTTGTGGGCATGAGCCCGACCTTGTATGGCCAGCAGTCGCAGTGGCGACGCACGCTTCCAATTCGAAGGTGAGTATTTCTTGGACCCACACTGCAGCAACGTTTTCTAAGCGACCCCATTTTCAGCGGCATTTCGACGTCGTCGAATGATGATGGCAACGTGATGAGACACTCGGGAGCCCGTCGTGGATTTTCCGAGTATGCTCCACGTCTTAGCATCTTCAGCACGTACTAACCTCTTGATCAGGACGGCCACGAGCGCGAGCGCGGACGCTGTTTCTACCCCCAACTCCTCGGAGTCTGACGAGGGCGTTACGATTCACGCGGACCCGACCGTCGTCGCCGTCACTGACGAGAGTGTTCAGTCGTCACCATCGGCCAAGGAGGCACCGAAGAAGGAGGCTAAGTAAAGTGTCTTTTGGCGGCCAGATGTGTTGCACTGTCTCTGGCGTATCATGTGTCATGCGCATTGTTTTCGCTTCTTTTAGTCCTGTTGTTTTGGAGCCGCGGACTCGAGGCATCACAACAGTATTATGCCATCGCGGAACATTTTATGGTCTGAAGATAGCTGATACTACTGATGAGCTGTGTGAGCAAAGAGGTCCCATTTTATACACCTTGTACTTTAAATTCTAGGGAAGGGAAATTGTGACGGAACAGGGAGGTTATAGCCTGGCATTGTAATGAAGATCGATTCATCTTGAGCCACATTTTAACCGGGCATGATGCAATGAAGTACTCCCTGGCCGGTCTTCCTAGTAGTTCCAAAATGGGTATCATGAATTCTTGACCTATACTGCTAGCTTCGACATGTCCTGCTGAACCGCATCTGTGGGGTCGGTACTTTGCAAGGCATGCAATTCTTTGGATAGTCCACCGCTTGGCCCGCTTGCAATAGCACCTTCAATCGGTTCGTTGCTTTCTGATCCCAACACTACATGTGCCTCTTCCTCATCCTCCTCATCCTCCTCGTCTTCATCCTCGTCTTCGTCTTCGTCTTCGTCTTCGTCTTCGTCTTCATCTTCTTCTTCCTCATCACCTCCCTCCCCTGATGCATGCTTGGCTTCCAGCTTGGCAGCTTTCTCCTTGATCGCGGCCTCTAGGTCCTTGAGCATCTTCTTTGTAAAGCCAGAGGCCTCGACGGTGGCATCCAATCTCTTGACGCCACCCTTACCCACGCTCTTCTTGGCGTCCTTGAAGAATGGCCCCGGCTTGGTGCCTGTAAAGTGGAACCGACGTTCGAAGAATCGCTTTATGCAGTTGACATCTCGGTCAAAGTACATTTCGGCGTTTTGGTGTTCCATGGAGACCATCTGAGGGAAGTCAATGACGACAGGCTCGAGCTTGATCGACTCTTGTCCGTCGTCGGACGTTATCTTTTCTTCCTTGACCAAGATGTTGAACTCATTGAAGTCGCCGTGAATCAGGCCATTGCTGGCGAATCGCAGGATGAGGGCGATGAGGTCGGCGTATAGGGATGCTGGGTCGGGGACTGTCGCAATCTGCCTTAGCGGAAAGGCGTCTATCAGGGTCATGACGATGGTATGCCGGGACTGCGCCAGCGGCACTGGGACCGGGTAGCCCTCCTCATGCAGCGCCTTCATAAAGGCAAACTCTTTCATGGCCGCCAGCCTGGACAGGTACATCCAGGACCCGGAAGCGCGGTTCTTGAGGTAGTCTCGGTTCGACTTGACGGACCGAAACGATATTCTGCCCAACCGGTGAATCTTCAAAACCCGCTGCGCCCCCGTATCATCCGCAACCACCATGATATCGCTCTCCTTTCCAACTCCGATTCGGGTTCCAACGCTGTAGAGGTCTTTGCGGGTGGCGTGGGTGTGCAGGGCGAGGTAGTCGAGACCGCCGTACGTCAAACGGTAGCCGTCGTACTTGGCTTCTTTCACTTTGGCGATGAGGCCGACTTTCGCGAGGGCGGATATGCTCCTGTGGACACCGCTTGCGCCTCCCCGAAGGCGGGAAAGCTTTTCAATCAACGGCGTGGGCACGAGTTCGTGGTTTTTGCTGCCCATTTCAACCTAAGCGTGGCCATTAGGGTTGTCCAGCACTGGGTTGGACGCAGGAGACATACCGCTGTGAGAACTCGCCAGTCTTCAGACGCCAAATGGCGCATTGCCCGCGTGTCTAACTTCATGGTCGGTCGATTGCTTGAAATCTCGTCAAGAAAGATGCTGGCTGTCCAAGGCTCGAATTATACGAACGTACTTCGTATGTGGGGTTTGGATGGTTGTTGTGGTGGGGTGAGACGATCAAAGAAATTTGGCCGATAAGATCTAATCGATAGCGCTTCAACTCCCTTATCGCGGAACAACGTTTCGGAGATCACGCCAAGCACGACACGTGACTGCAAGGCTGGGGGTGGCCCTTCCGTGGCAGGCGGCAGCGCCTCGCGTAACCCAGAGCTACGTTGGGTTGGAGCGACCTCTAAAGCTTTACTGCTATCCACGTCCATCACCTTCCACCACCTCCAACACACACCAGCGACATCTTTAGAGTCGGACAAAGACGCGCTCGTGTATCTTAGGCCTCAAGAATTTGTCGTTCCCCAGCGCCTCGTCGACCAACTCCCCGTCCGTCCGTCTGTCCTCTTACTGGAGCTCCCGCACGGGCTCGACATCTCGACGTCAACATGGCTCAGGACAGCGATGTGCAGAAGTCGGTTGACAAGGGCAAGGGAAAGGCCGTGGACAAGTCCAAGGATGAGAAGCCCATTCTGAACGGCAAGAAGGAGGAGGATAAGAAGGATGGTGCGCTTCGTCGAGCTGGCCTCAATCTGCAATCTGTCGCTGACCAAACACCAGCCGCCGAGGAGGAGCTTAACGAGGAGGACCAGCAGCTCAAGAACGAGCTGGATATGATGGTGGAGCGCTTGACGGTGAGTATCACCAACGCGAGCCTTCATTAGTGGTAACGGTGACCCTGACCATCCGCCTGCAGGAGTCCAACACGGAGCTCTACAAGACCGCACTGGAAGCCATGAAGACCTCGATCAAGACCTCGACATCATCAATGACGGCAGTACCGAAGCCTCTGAAGTTCCTCAGACCACACTACGAGACGTTGACCAAGCTGTACGACGATTGGCCAGATGATGAGAACAAGACATCGCTGGCGGACGTTCTCTCCGTCATTGGTATGACCTATTCGGACGAAGACAAACAAGACACACTCAAGTACAGACTGCTCGCGCCTACGTCTGACATCTCCTCTTGGGGCCACGAATACGTCCGGCATCTGGCACTGGAGATTGGCGAGGTGTATGGCAAGCGCATCGCGGCTGACGAGCCCACAAAGGACCTGGTCGACCTGGCCCTGATCTTGGTACCCCTCTTCATTAAGAGCAACGCTGAGGCTGATGCCGTGGATCTCATGAGTGAGCTGGAGATTATCGAGGAGACCCCCAAGTTCGTCGACGAGGAAACCTACGCCCGAGTATGCCTATACATGGTCAGCATGGTTAACCTGCTCACTTACCCCGACAACGAAATTTTTCTCCGAACCGCGCACAAGATCTACATGGAGCACAAGCAGTTTGCTCAGGCCATGGTTCTTGCCATTCGACTACACGATGTCGAGCTGATCAAGGCCGACTTCGACAAGGCCGAGGACCCTGCGCTGAAGAAGCAGCTCGCTTTCTTGATCGCCCGCCAAAGGATAGTCGTCGACTTGCCTGAGGACACTGAGGAAGAGCAGGTGTACTCGGAGTGTTTGTCCAATCTGAAACTGTCAGAGCACTTCAAGTCGCTGGCCAAGGAGCTGAACATCCTGGACCCCAAGACCACCGAGGACATTTACAAGAGCCATCTGGAGAGTAGCCGAGTGGCTGGCATGACCAACCTCGATTCTGCTAGGCACAATCTCGCGGCCGGCTTTGTCAATGCCTTCGTCAACGCTGGCTACGGCAACGATAAGATGATGCTGGTGGACGGTGAGAAGGAGACGTGGGTCTGGAAAACCAAGGCGGATGGAATGATGTCGACGGTCGCCTCAATGGGTACCCTGTTGTTGTGGGACATTGAGAACGGCCTCGACAAGATTGACAAGTACACGTATGCTACCGAACCCGAAATCTCGGCCGGCGCAATGCTCGCTATTGGCATCATGAACTCTGGTGTTCGGATAGATTCCGAGCCGGCTCTGGCGCTCCTGGGCGACGCGGACAAGCTCCATCACTCGAACCCATTGGTCAGAACGGCCTGCATCATGGGCCTCGGCCTGTCTTACGCCGGCTCCAACAAGGAAGACTTGCTGGAGCTTCTGCTTCCGATCATCAGCGATTCCTCCCAAGACATGCAGATCTCGGCAATGGCAGCGTTGGCCTGTGGCTTGATCTTTGTTGGATCGTCGCACCCTGACGTCTCTGAGGCTATTGTCACGACCCTGATGGATGACGACCGAAAGAACCAGTTGACGGACAAATGGACGCGATTCCTGGCTCTTGGCTTGGGCCTGCTGTTCTTTGGCCGACAAGAAGAGGTTGACGTTATTCTGGAGACGCTGAAGGCTGTTGACCACCCCATGTCCAAGCCAACGGCGGTGCTGGCCGAGATTTGTGCTTGGGCTGGCACTGGCGCTGTCCTGAAGATTCAGGAGCTCCTGCACATCTGTAACGAGCACAAGGAGGAGTCTGATGACAAGAAGGGCGATGAGCTGCTGCAAGCTTATGCCGTAATCGGCATTGCATTGGTGGCTATGGGTGAGGACGTTGGCCAGGAAATGGTGCTGCGTCAGTTTGGCCATCTTATGCACTACGGAGAGGCCAACATCCGAAAGGCTGTGCCCCTGGCTATGGGCTTGATTAGCCCGAGCAACCCGCAGATGAAGGTCTACGATACGCTGTCCAGATATACTCACGACACGGACCCCGAGGTCGCCATCAACGCCATCTTCGCCATGGGCATGCTCGGTGCCGGCACCAACAACGCCAGACTGGCTCAGCTTCTCAGGCAGCTGGCCAGCTACTACCACCGCGACCAGGACGCTCTCTTCATGGTCCGCATCGCCCAGGGTCTCCTGCACATGGGCAAGGGTACCCTCTCCATCAACCCGTTCCACACGGATCGCCAGGTTCTCTCCCACGTGGCCACCGCTGGCCTCCTGGCCACCATGATCGCCATGATCGACCCCAAGGAGTTCATCACCGGAAACTCTCACTACCTCCTCTACTTCCTCGTCCCCGCCATGCACCCCCGCTTCCTCGTCACGCTGGACGAGCAACTGAAGCCGCTCAAGGTCAATGTCCGTGTTGGTCAGGCCGTGGATGTTGTCGGCCAGGCCGGTCGCCCCAAGACCATCACCGGGTGGCAGACGCAAAGCACCCCGGTGCTACTGGGCTACGGGGAGCGTGCGGAGCTGGAGGACGAGGAGTACATTAGCTTGAACAGCACGCTGGAGGGCTTGGTTATTCTGCGGAAGGTAAGATCCCCCGCCCCCTGAAGAACAGTCGAGCATGTACTGACTGGCTTGAACAGAACCCTGAATGGGAGGATGGCAAATAGACGGATACGGGGCCGGAGTTGGGCATGGTACAATAGCAAGGGCGCTTCGTTGGGGAGCTCAGGCCGCTATTACACCTGTATAGTAATTCTTCTGTAAGCAGCAGTGTTTCGCGCACAACTATGCATTGATAGAGGGCCAAAAAAAATACACCGCGAATCAAAACATCACAGACAAAGGCACAAGCAGGCGTAACTAACGTTGTCCAAAATGTCTTGGTATTTTTTCATGATATCCAAGATCCCTTTCTATTTTGGGGGGTTTCCAAGGTTGAGAAACGCAACTACTGCTACCACGTATCCGGTCCAAACGTCTCCCCCTCAGGCACCGTCCTGTACGAGCATGCCTGCCAGTCGCATCCTTGCTTGTACACCTCTGTGCCCCACCAGCTGAAGCCCTTCATCCAGCCGGGGTAGATGAAGCCGAAGAAGACGACGACGATGCCGAACGCGAGGCCCGAGTCGAGGGCGGCGCTGAGGGTCATGGTGTACTTGCCCCACCAGGCGCTGGCGCGGCGCTTGATGAGATAGTTGAAGATGTAGCAGACGACGGCCCAGACGGAGAAGTTGAGCCCCGTGGCGGGGGGGATCCAGCCCATGGCGCCGAAGATGACGGGGAGGTTGACCTTGCGGAGGATGCTGTGGCGCTTGCGGCGGGCGTAGAGCCAGAGGGGGATGGGGAGGAACGCGCCGAGGGGGAAGCACCAGATGAGGGCGCGGTAGATGGCCGTGGGGCCGAAGAACTCGCCGGGGCCGACGACGCCCCAGAGGATGGAGCCGTTGAAGTGGACGCGGGCGATGGGGCAGGTGAAGCCGTTGACGGCCTCGGAGGTGCAGATGCCCTTTACGTTGGCGAACATCCAGTTCAGGACGCCGATCTGAGTGACCGAGGAGACGAGCGTGGCGACGACCTGGACGAGGAACATGATGCGCGGCGGAATCTTCATGTAGTGGCCGAGCTTGAGGTCCGAGGCGAACTTGATGCCCTGCGCCGACGAGATGTAGCCGTAGGTGACGAAGACCATGTTAGCGATGGGGCGGCCCGGGAAGACGACGCCGCAGATGAGCTGGCAGATGAGGTAGATGCTGCTGTGCTGGTTGGTGACGGCCATGATGATGCCGTTGGGAATGAAGAAGATGGCACCAATGGCGAGGGCGAGCAGCAGGCCGTACCACGGCAGATGGACGGGGTAGCTGTGAATGCCGAGTCAGTATGCAAATTGCACAGACGGCGTGCCATGCAAGGGGTAGAACTCACTATTCGACGAGGAACATGCCAATGGCTGCCATGGACGCAAACGTCATCAGATACCAGCTCAGCGGCGCATCCTTGTAGCGGTTCATCAGACGGCTATGGATGTCCTCGCGGCTCAGCAGGCCATCCACGTTGGATGTCGAGGCGGACATCGGGGTAAAGGGTTCACTGCCGAGGGATGCGCTCGAGGCGGCGCGTGACTCGTTGACGGGCTGGTACACCGGCTTGCCATTTTCCCGCGCCTCCTCCAGTGCCTTTTTCCACGTTCGCCAGATATCGTGTCCGTGCCAGCACAAAGTATGGGTCAACAGGGCGGCGAGTCCAGCAAACTGCACACCATAGCTGAGCATGTAAGTGACAGGTAAGAAGACCCTGCTGTAGCTGGTGTAGGACTCCTTGTCAAAGACAAAGTCTGGCGTCAGGATCTTGCTGACGTCGTAGATCTTGCCCGTGTTGTCGAACACGCCCGCAGAGAGGATGGGCATGTACGACGAATAGAGCACATTGGAGTAGTAGAAAATGGGGGCAATAATCCACATGACAATGGCCAGGCCGCCAATGACGTTCATGGCGGCCCAGAACGGCACAAGCAGCGGCGAGCCGACGTAGGTGATTTGTGCCCAGTCAAAGGTCATGGGGAAGAGGCCAAGCCCCGAGGCGACGCCAAATAGATTGGCGATGACGACGTTCTTGGGCGCAAACCAGGTGATGACGTTAAAGTAGCTGAGGGCAGGGAACAGCAGGCCCGGTAGGAAGTAAAAGGCAAAGGCACCGCCCCAGACGATGTAAAAGAACTTCCAGCGGCTAATGGTCCAGCCGTTGGCGGGCTTGTTGTCCTGCTTGTGGAGGGTCGAGAACATGGCGGCCGACATGAGCGTGCCGGGCCAGATCATGCCACTCGGGCGGACCAAGAAGCGGCGGGCCATGCCGGCGAAGCCGTAGCCCAGAATCTGCGTCGAGATGGTCAGGAGGAGCTGGTAGACGATGGGCGCCTCCTGTTTGTAAAACTGCGTCTGCTCCACGATGACGTCCGTAGCGAAGGCGAAGCCAAAGGCAACATTGCTGCTGACATAGACGCAGGTATGCTCTTTCTCGTTCCATCTCCCCTGAGCCAGCCAGAGCCGCCAGGAGTTGAGATTCTTGGGGCGGCGGACAGGGTCCCCCCGCTCCGCTACCGACGGCATGCGTAATCCGTCAACGAACTCGTCATCAGGGTCATAAGGTCGTTTCAACAGAAAGTCCCACAGGTGGCCCAGGGGATGAACGAGAAGCAAAGCAATAACGGGCGTGATGGCGACGCTAGGGTATCGTAAGGAGAAGAACAGGTTCGTGGATGAACCAAGTATGGAGAAGAGTACGGAGAGGCACCACATTCGTGGCGTGTTGATGGATAGGGTGGTGTTGTCGGTTGGGGAGACGGAGGCTCGGACTGCTTCGTGGGGGGAGTTTTCCTCGTGGTCGGCTTCCGAAGACTGATCATCGTCGAGCATGAGTCCATCCTCCGTGGTCAGGTCGTCGTCCTTCACTTGGTCGAGGATCTCGCCAGACAGCGGCGCCTCTGCCAGTCCGAAGCGCCCCTCGAGGCCGGAGACGAGGGCGGCGCCGTCGAGATCCTCCGACTTGCGCGACGACTGCCTGGACACTAGGGAGCGCTTGGAGCTTAGACTCCTCTGACTCCTGGTGGCGTCGCGAACACGGCGAAGCTGGTGGGCGTCATCGTCGTCGTCGGAATCGCTGTCGGCGGGGGAAGCATTGCGATTTGGCGTCACGGCGACGGAGCCGTAGGGCGAGGAGTCTTGCCGGGAGGCGCCGTCGGCGGAGCGTAGGAAGGGAGTCTTCTTGGAAGCCATGTCGTCGTCGTCGTCGTCGTCGTCGTCGTCGTCGTCGGCAGCGGCGGCGGCGTCGTCATCGGGATGATGAGGACAAGGACCGAGAGCTGGGTCCGCTATTGCCTCGCTGGCTCGCGGGGAGGGGTGGGCATGGTGAGAAGTAGTACGAGAGCGCGAGGCGGTCACGGAAGAAGACGTCTCGGCCGGCGGAGGGATCTGGATCTGGGTCGGGTAGGGCGCTTCTCGCAGAGGCGAGGCGTGAGTCTCCGAGACGGTGGACCGCGCGGTGGAGGAGGACGTGGATGCCAGGGTCTGCAGCTGGAGAGAGACGACGCCGCCCTTGTGCAGATGGGAGGAGTCACCGCGTTCGCGCACCCTGGTCTCAGCCGGCGAGGAGGAGGAGGAGGAGGAGTTAGCGGTGGTGCTGGTCTTGGGCTTGGAATTGGACTTGGTGGTCTCGGTGCGCCGGCCCATGGCGGGGCTGGACGATGGAGGCGGCGGGGGGTCTTCAGGGAATAGAAGAGGAGAGGATGGGAGCACTAAGGCACGATGACAGACGACGGACGGTTTCTAGCGGGTTCAGACCACTACGAACGGAGTAGTAGCAGCAGATGGCGGTGGCCGTTTGTGGTCGCCGGGCGTCTCTTCCTTTGGCTGTCGCGTCGTCGTCACTGGCTGGGGGGTGCATCGGCCGGCTGCAGGGCGGGCGATGTGCTGCAACTCCGATGGGCGAATGAGTGAGTGAACGAGGTACAGCAGCGACGAGAGCAACTCGGCAACCTTCAGCGTGGGGTCGTCGGCGTGAGCAATGCGCCGAAGACGGGGATGGTTGGATGGGTGAAGTGGCAAGGATACGCCTGGTGTGGCAACGGGCCAGGCCGCACCCTAAAGACTGACGCTGACCTGGGTTTATCAGTGATCAAATGGTGACCTCGAAGAAGCAAACCCCCAGCGAACGAGCGTCGAGGAGATGACGAGACCAAGGTGATCAGTCACCCTGGCCAGGGCCAAGAGGCAGGGTTGTCCTTGGGTTAATTACGACACAGTTCGGCTACTTTTGCGAGCAGCCAGCGACGCCGTCTTCGCAAAAGTCTCGAAGTCATCACGACGCTAGCGACTCTTACACTTGAAAGCTCCAACGGGCTCTCAGGACTCTGCCCCAGCTATGGTTTGCATATCGGATACGTCGGGAATGTGTGCTCGTAGAAGAACATCCACGGAAGTCAAACTTGCCGAATCTATTTCGCGCGCACGCTGCAATTGGACCGTCAACAAAGAGTCACGGAACCCTGCATCGACATGCCGCGTTTGGCATGGCCGCATTTGTTGCATTCCACCCCGGGCTACTCATGCCTGCAGCTCATCAACAACGCAAGGAAGTGCGGGAGAGCCAGACCCTTGTCGTGTCTCCGTCGCGTCTCCCACACCTCTCTCATTCACCTCACTTCACGCTCTGAAAGAGAGTCTCCGGCGTACCTTTTTTCTTCTGTCAAATGACTCTGCCTCTTCAAGCAAGAGCCAATGGTTCGATACGCAAAGCCGAGGCTATCAAGACGTCTGAATTGGACACGAGGGACCGACGGTGGAGTCGTGTCGTTCGTGTGGGCTGCCTTATCCCAGCTCTTGCAGACGGATATCTGATGCAATGACAAACTGCACCAGCCCAGACAACGCCCTGCAGTCGTCATCGTCGACACTTGAGAAGGATCTTTTTTGCGTCTTGGCCGCAGTCGCGCTCGGATGTCCGCAACCAACTATACGGATAAGGTAGGTCGTTGAAGATTGTTGTTCGCCAGTCTGGAGGCTCGGTTTCTGTCTCGTTGCGAGAGGCTCTTGTCGTTGTATGTCCCTCTCCCTTGCGTTTCCCTTTACAGCTTCATGTACGAAGTAGTCCATACCAGACACTCCAAACACTTCTTGATACGTACATGACGTGCATGTAATGCTTGATTCGCGCTCAACAGCGACCGACAGAAACAGAACAAGGTCACGGCGTAATGTCTTGTCGCGTTGCTGGAGGCATTTTATCTCCCTCGTCTACGGAACCACAACGGGCCCGGCCGGTGCCAGTCAAGGCATGCGACCGGAAACGGCAACCCGAGGAGGCGAACGCGGAACCCACTCTTCCGGAAGCCCGTGCGATGCGATATGCGAGCATGCGCGAAGCAGCATTGATTTCGCAGTCGACTGCATCTCAGGCATTTGCTGGGACAGGCTGCGATTGGACGCTGTTCCTGTAGAGCCTGCAGGAGCCGCTGTGGGGGGACGAGCAGCGAGATCCAGAAGCTGAGTCGCCCCATAATAGCGGCCTTGGGCGGGCCACCGAAATCTCTCACGTGCAGGCGGTGATGCCCTAGAAGCCTCACGTTCCATCCGTGCCAGGATCACCTCATGACCTTCATCAGGCTCCATCCACCAAGCGCGGGCGAATTCGGACTCGGACTCCGTCTTGGTCGCCCGAGATGGCTGCGTCGTTGACCGCTGCAAAGCAGCAACTGAGGAGCCTCGTGAAGCAGAAGCTCTCGGGTGTGTCGCAAGACTCGGTCCTCGCTCAGAGTACGGCCGCCAGCGAATGCCACCTGCTCAGCCGTTCTCGTTGCTCACCAGTGCAATAACAGGTCGCAAGATATTCGAGTCCCTCAAGGACTTCAAGCCCTACAAGGATGCCAGCCGCATCAGCATATACCTGTCCATGCCGGCGGCGGAGGTGCAGACAGACGCCATCGTCCGCCATGCCCTCGGTGCCGGGAAGCAGGTCTTTGTCCCGTACCTCCACAAGTCGCCGTTGGAGACGCCAAACACGCCCGCGCGGGTGATGGATATGGTTCACCTCAAGAGCATTCAGGACTATGAGAGCCTGAAGCTGGACCGCTGGGGCATCCCCAGCATAGATCCAGCCACGGTTCACGACCGACAGCGCATCCTCGGCGGGCCGGACGTCCACAGATCGGACATGTCGACTCTAGATCTGATGTTGATGCCCGGTGTGGCGTTCGACTTTGACGAGGCTGGTTCCGTCCGGAGACTTGGCCATGGCAAGGGATTCTACGACTTCTTCCTCAACAGGTACCTGGCCAAGATGGACCCCTCGGGTGGGAGCCTCGACAGGCCACCGCTGTTGCTGTACGGACTGGCCCTTACAGAGCAGCTACTTTCTGCCTCGTCTGGCGAGCAGGTCCCTATGGGTCCCTATGATCGAAAACTGCACGGCCTGGTCCTAGGAAGCGGAGAAATACGAGAATCCTCAAACAGCAGCATATAACGACTTGTCCAGGACAACTGTATCTGTACGACGACGATGTTTGGTAGCATTGTGTCACTCCTGTAGCAATTAGACGCGGCGCATCATCAGGCCAGGTGGGATCTGTGGATTGGATACTGGCATGCATCTCTGTATGATCCCAAATGGCCGTATTGGGGTGCTTCACCCCCAACCTGATAAGGATAGAACTTAGGTTGAACAAGGCAACCGTACGTAGCTCGGCGGTCGGCCCGTGTCCGCTATCATTATCCAGAGGCGCCACACAGGTTTGCTCCCTGTCGGACGTTCAACCTGTGGTTGTCTGCTGCTTGGATATTCTAGCTTGGATCTGTCAGACTGAAGCCATACCTACCTACTTCCTCAGGCTGTGTTTTTATCGTCCCGCTCAGTCATCAGTTAACTCTGGCGGCATCTTGTGCTGTATTTTAGCCTGTGACCTGTCAACGGTCGGGTGCGTCATTGCACGCAGGCGGCTTAATTTAGGCTCCCCCGAGCGCGGAGCGGAAAAACAAACGGCGGGTCCCCTGTCTTTGGACTCATCCAAGGTTCTCATTGCCCCGCCAAAGAACGCCACGACCTATGCCATCTCCAGAGCCAAACACGACCTTGAGGTGGGCTTCGTCCTTTTTCTTCTGGACAATCCCAACGACAACGACACGCTGACCTTGTTGTGCTTCTAATCTGGACGCTGTGCCACCTGCCGCTCGCACCATCTCGTCCTCTCCTCGCGCCGCTCTTCACACCGTCAGTCCGCCTCTGCGGCGCCTCCCCGACCTCAGCCAACCCACGTGAGGCTCATATGCGCCTCCTCCTCCATCTTGCGCTGAAGCCTCTCTACGACCCCTCCGCTCCCTCAGGCCTCCCTCTCCGAACCCATCACACTGCCCGCCATGGCTACAAACGGTGCGCATGAGACGTTCGCGCCGTCGGACGTCTTGGCCGCCGTGATGACGATGAGAAGCGGGGAGCAGGAAAACAAGACCAAGGCTCATCAGTATCTGGAGCGGTTTCAGAAATCCGTACGTCCCTGGCCTTCTCTTTCAATCTATCTTCTCGGCCTGCTGACTGGAATGCTGTGTAGAAGGATTCGTGGGCTACCATAATGGGGATACTCCAGTCCAAGGCTGAGCCCGAAGCAACCCTCTTCGCCGCCATCACTCTTCGCGGAAAGGTCTGATCAATCTGGTACTCGCCGCGCGGCATCGTCGGGCTAACTCTTTCGCAGTTAACTTACGACCTCTCCACGCAAGTTCCCCCGAGCGAGCTTCCGGCGCTTCGAAGCCAGATCTTATTGCTGTTGAAGCACTTCGCAGCCGGGCCGAAGCCAATCCGAGTACAACTCTGCGTGTGTCTGGCCATTCTGGCCATACAGATGAAGGATTGGCACGATGTGCTCCCATCCGTGGTCCAGTCCCTCAGTGACAGCCCTGAGAGCCATGCATGCATCCTGGATTTCTTGCGGGTACTCCCCGAGGAGGTGACCGAAGGTCGCAAAATCACCCTGTCTGTACGTGGATCCAACAGCCCATCGGCCCAACCGGCGGTCTTTCACGACACCAACTCGGTCTCTCGATTTCAACGTTCCGTCAGAATCTAATCGTTGGAAATAGGAAGAAGATCTCGGGGCTCGAACACAAGCCTTGCTGGGAGACAATACGGAACAAGTCGTGCAGCTCCTGATCAACTATGCTCAGTCGTCGCGTAAGTTTTTGACCCTGGGAATATCCTGTTGAATCTGATGCTGATTTTATTGCTTTAGCTGCGGCCGCTCGAAACCCTCAACTGATGGAATGCATTACTTCGTGGTTGAGAGAGGTTCCCGTTGCCAACATCGTCAACTCGCCTCTGCTGAATGTCATATTCGAAGGCGCTACGAGCGACGAATGCGGCCAGGAAGCCTCGGAGTGTCTCTGTGTGATGCTCAGGGAGACCAGCGACGTCGATGAGAGCCAGAATGTTGTCCAGGTTCTCTTCCCCCGAGTCATCGGCCTCAAACCCCACATTCAAAAGGTGGTTGAAGAGGAAGACACGGAGAAGCTGAAGTCCTTGACCAAAGTCTTCGCCACTGCTGCCGAGAGCTGGGTTGTCGGAATTGCCCGTCAGCCCACCCAGTTTAGGCCGCTGGTTGATGCGGTTCTCGAGTGCGCCGCGCGAGATGTTGATCGAGAGGTCATCGACAACACGTTCAGTTTTTGGTATGAGCTCAAGCAGTACCTTGTGCTAGAGAGATACATCCAGGGCCGACTTGAGATGGTAGATGTCTACTCCAAGCTCGTGGACATTCTCCTCAACCACCTGGAATACCCGAAACCGGAGTCTGGCGACGAAGGAGATCTGTTCGATGGAGACCGTGAGCAAGAAGAGAAGTTCCGGGAGTTCCGCCACCAGATGGGAGATACCTTGAAGGATTCGTGCGACGTGATGGGAGTTACCGAATGCTTGACCAAAGTGCTCCATGCCATCCAGCTCTGGATGCAAAAGTACGCGGGCCAAGTCTCGGGCACGAACGTCCCGCATTGGCAGGAGTTGGAAGCCCCCCTGTTTGCCATGCGTGCGCTTGGGCGCATGGTGGACAAGGAGGAGAGCATCGTCTTGCCAACGCTCATGCCGCTCCTGGTGCAGATTCCCAGCCACGAGAAACTGCGCTTCGCGACAATCATGGTTCTTGGGAGATACACGGAGTGGACCGCGGCGCACCCCGAATACCTCGAGCCGCAGTTCAACTACATCGTCAATTCATTCCAATCCGACTCGCGGGAGATCATGAGGGCTGCGGCCCTGTCGATCAAGTTCTTCTGCACCGACTGCAAGCACCTGCTCAGCGGCCAGGTGTTGCAGCTCCAGACCTTTTACGATGAAATTCTGGACAAGCTCCCGGATCTGAGCAAGGAGGAAATAACCGAGGGTGTCGCAAACGTGGTTGCCGTGCAGCCTGTGGCGGAGACGTACCGCCTGCTCAAGCTGTACTGCGATCCACTGGTGCAGAGGCTGATGGCGAAGGCAAATAGTGCCACCGACGAGGAAGGTAAACTGGCATTGGCAGGTAAGACGAATTCTAGACTGTGTTATTGCAAAGGTCAAATTGCTAACAGGACTTTGCAGATCACCTCCAGCTCATCACAATATTTGTCCAGAACGTGATGCCGCTCGTCGGTCCAGGGGAGGAGAACCCTGCGGTCAAGTACTGGCAAGAGGTGTTCCCTATCCTATCCACGGTCCTCGACAACTTCCTGGACTTCACCCCTATTTGCGAGAGGATCTGCAGATGCTGGCGCAACATGGTCATCTCTTACCGCACCGCCATGGCCCCGCTGCTGCCAGACATGGCCAACAAGCTCGCCACCGGCTTCAACACGGCCAGAGAAGGGTGCTTCCTGTGGGTCACATCAGCGATCCTGCGAGAGTTCTCCGAGGACCGCGAGCACGTGGACCAGGGAACCACGGACAACATTTACACCTTTTTCGAGGCCCAGACGACGGCGTTCCTGAGAGTCATGACGGAGCTGCAGCCGAAAGAGCTGCCCGATGTCATTGACGACTTTTTCCGGCTCCTGATCGATGCGCTGCTGTACTACCCGCAGCAGCTGGTCCCGTCGCAGCTCCTGGTGCCCATCTTCGAGGCGTCTGTGTATGCGTTGACCCTGGAGCAGCGTGATCCCTTGTCGTCAACGCTGCACTTTTTGCGAGATCTGTTGTCGTATGGCGGCAACAATCCGGCCAGCAGCGAGGGGTTGCCAGCGCAGGCTGCCGCCGAGATTCGGGGCATCGTCAAGAACCTCTTGATGACCCACGGCGCGAACCTGGTCAATCGGGTGATGGCGGGCATGATGATTACATTTCCCCGAGACTGTTTTGCGGATGGCAGCGGAGTGCTCCTGGCGCTGTTTGAACTTATGCCAGCGGAGACGACGGAATGGGTGGCCCACACGATCCAGCTTTTGCCCCAGGGAACCGTATCGCCGCCCGAAGCCCAGAGGCTGGTTACAAAGATCAAGGAGAAGCTGCATTCCGGTGACGCAGGCGGCCTGAGGCACGTCAGAGTGCTGCTGCAGGATTTCACAAACTCGTATCGGCGGAGGAACGTGGCTCCTCGGGATGGTCTTGGCCAGCTGGAGGCAACCCGATTTCAGTTTTCGGGCTGAGGTGGTTTAGAATGCAGGAGGGATTGTCCGATGTAGGAATGAAGAGTACGACACAGATACCTTTGGAGGAGGGTGCGATTAAGCGAACCATTGCAGGGTGTTGGAGGCGAACAAAAGGCAGCACGAGCACGGGTTGCCGAATGGAAGGAAAGATGGTGTGCTACTGGTTGTTGCTGGCTAATTGGACGGCGGCCGACGAGTTGTCATGGGAGCCGAGACACCCAACGAAGAACCCAAACGCAACCCTGTGATGCAGCATCTAGAGCAGGTAGATTCGTGGGGCTGTAGGCTTCTGGTGGTGGCTGTTGGGGCGACGAATGATGGGTTCGTTGAGCAGAGTCATCTGGTGGAGGGCGCTCAGAGATAGATTTTGGAGGATCCAAGATAGCGACGGGAAGGAGTCAACATGTGGATGAGTATGAGACGGCACCATAATAAAACAAATCCTATCCAAAGCCAGGGCGACTGTTTACATTGATGGGCTACTTGAGTTCGCTCGAGTGTCGCTCGTGTCCATGAGCGTATCATCCCGAAGTTGTTTTTGGAAGTGGGTGGTTGTCGTTTGGTCGTCTGTCTAGCTCTGACTCAGCGGCGGCTTCGGGATGCAGTTGCACTAGACAAGGTGGTTGGTAGCAAGCAAAGGGCGTGGAGACTGTCACAAGAACTAACAACAAGTTGCATGTTAGCCCCAGCCGTTCTGCCGCTTACCCCTTGCCATGCGGCAGCGACACACAGTGGAGGGGTTATAAGTTGGGTGTGTCTTCTTGACTCTCGTGTAACTGGACATGCGTTTCTCGACGTAGACGACTCGGGGCACAACAACGACACAACAACGACACAACAACGACTGCTCAAACTCAACCAATTGAAGAGCTTGTAAAAAGTAAACCCTTGGACGCTTCGTAAAGGGGGCAGGACCGGATTGACCGCACGCGGACTCGGCCGGTACCCGCACATACACCTCGGCTGACACCACTCCACGATGGGAAGCAGAGACGCCGCCATGGACACGGGCAAGGCGTATCCCCGCGTGGAGCTCATCCCGTGGGATCCCACAGACGAGCAGCAGTTCCGGCGGCTGTACGACCAGCGCGTCGCTTGCACGTGGGACTACGACTCGGTGGCCGAGTGGAAGGGCAAGATGCTGGGCGGGCAGAAGATCATGTACTGGATCGTGAGTCTTGAGTTGTCGAAGTCGCGCGGTTTCGGTTGCAGGCTGACCGGAAGGTGTAGGTTTTGGCCGAGGGCGCGCCGGGGAGGGACAGGTTGTTGGAGGACCATGTGAAGCAGTTTCCCACGGTGAGAACCTCATCCATCGCGAAGTCATGTCTTTCTTGGACACCAGAGCTTACGGGAAGGTCAAGGAGTGCGAGTCTCTCACAGACACGGCCACGAGAATCGGCCAGGTGGAGAGAACACCGACAAAGACGCCCTTTCTCCCCATCGGCCACATCGCCATCGAGGCCTTTCCAGAGCGCAACGTCCAGTTCTCCCTCCCCGCGACGACCTACTGGGTCAAGTCCCTCTACATCTCATGGTACTTGCGCTCTCTCCACTTCACAAAATGGTCCACTAACGAAGCTGCCAAGGGCCCTGCAAGCGTCCGGCCTCGGCCGCAGCGCCATGGCCCAGCTCGAGCGCGTCGCCGCCGCGCCGCCCTTTAACAGCACCTTCGTCGCGCTCGACACCGTCTCGCGGGCCTTTCAGCTGCGCGAGGAGAGCATCGCGGCCTTCTACGACGCGCGGGGCGTGCCGCGGCCCCCCGAGATCCGCACAAACGAGGATTGGTACCGGCGCCAGGGGTACGGCGTCGTCGCGCAGAGCGAGGGCATGTACGACTGGGTAAACCCCGCGACGGGCGAGAGGGTCGCCGTGCCGTGCGTCTTCATGACCAAGGCCGTCGTTTGATTTGGCTTGCTTGGTTCTGTTTCGGGGGGGGTGGTCAAAAGTGGAAGACATGGAGGTGACGGGGAAACAAAGGCGGGCGCTGGGGGCGGCGACCCGGCAGGAGCACGATGGGGTCGATAATGGCCGGGCAATGGCTTCAGGACACGTAGAAGAGCACAACTACATTTTTACGACTTTGTTTCGTTTTATTTAAAGCGCCTCTAAAGACATTTGCAAAAATGAATGTGCTCCATGCCGTATTCCTCCCCTGAGTTCTGTTGTTGTTGACTCTATGGCCCCTTTGTTCGCTACGACAAAGCTCCTTGATTGTCTGCTCCTCAACACCATTCACTCTTCTTTCTGCAATGGCCGTTTACGTCGCGGCCGCGAAAATGTATGAAAGTTGGGTTGGCGTAGACACGACAAAGGCTGGGCACCCGGGGGGCATCGCCCGGGAGCAAGGCGGCCACAGTGAATTGATACGTATAAGAGTATGTAGAAGTAGACGGCGCTTTCTACAACCTCCCCGTCCAGATGCTCAGGTTCACAGGTTCAGAAAAGCTGTTTAGAGAGCGGGAGACAAGTCTTGCCCTTCGCTTCCTTAGACAGACTGGTGTTCGTCCCACAGCACACGCACAGATACGTGCAACTGTCCCGTCTGACCGAATTCATCGGCAAACTTCCTGAATTCTGAAAGCATCAGAGTTTAACATTCGTTGAGCAACACTCTAGCTATCGTTGTCACTCTCTATATCACACACACGCTCTCTCTCTCTCTGTTTCAGCCAACATGCCGAGGGCTACTCGCAAGCAAGCTGCTGGCGAGGCCACTGGTGCAGGGTCCAATTCGCCCGAGGATACGAACACAGCCAAGCCGTCTAAGCCTATTCGGCGAGGCCGCAAGCCAGCCAACAAGAAAACCAAGGCAGCTGAGACTGAAGAAGCACAAGAACAAGACGGGGAGCAGGCCCAAGGAGACAGCAGCAAGGCCTCCCAGACAGCTACGCAGAGTAAACGCAAGCGCGGTGACTACGAAGAAGATGAAGAGATTGGCGAAGACAACCCCTACGGTTCCAAAGAGGATGGCAAGACGAAGAAGAAGCCGGCTGCCAGGAAGGCGCCGGCTGCCAGGAAAGCGCCAGCTCCTAAGAAGACGCCAGCTTCCAGGGAGAAACCGGCCCCCAAGATAGCTCTAAAGACCCTGCCTCAAGCCGGCAACCAGGACTCCGAGCCGGGTATAGCTCACAAGCCCTCCGTGCCGTCTGTGCAGTCTAAACGCAAGCGCGGCAACGACGACGGCGAAGAGGACATCGATGACGGCAACCCCTGCGCCTCCAAACAGGATGACACGACGAACAAGAAGCCGGCTGCCAAGAGACCTCGAAAGGCCCCTCAAACCCGTCAACCCCGCAAGCCCTCTGCGAAAGCACAGCCCAAGTCCAAGCCCTCCGTGAAACTACAGCCCAAGCCCAAGCGCGGTGGCGACGACGAAGATGGCGACGAAGATGACGAGGACAACCAAAGCCCCGATGACAGCGACGGGAGCTCCTCCAGTTCTGACAATGATGACAACGGCAAGCAGCCTCGCAAAGCCAAGTCTAAGCTTTGTGGCTTTTGTGCCACGCACCCCGTGGGAATGGAGATGGTCAAGACTCGACCCTGCGACTGGGAGGAGAAGCGGAAAATAGAGTGCATGAACTGTGCCAACTATCGCCACGATGACCCGGACAGCGGCGGATGGGGCCATGAATGCCATATACGGGGGCAGAAGAAACCGCTCTCCCGGCGGTATGCCGACAATGCCCCAGATGGGTACACCGACGAGGTTTGTGACAGATGCATCGCGGGAAATTTAACCCAAAAATGCGACGTGGACACCACCCTGGGGTATGGCTGCCAAAACTGCGTCGGAAAGGGCAAAGACAAACAAGAGAAGGTCTGCGTGGTGAACGGCAATATATGGCAACGGCGGCCCAAAGGCCGCCAGGGGGTCGACAAGTGGTTCCGTCGCCCATGTGACACTTGCCATTATGCAACCAAGACGAAGAAGAACCAGCCCGGTTGCAGCTGGCTCCGCGACCGCAATTCTTGGACCACGCGCTGCACGCGGTGCCTCGACCTGACCATGAGCTGCTGGGACGGCGGGAAGCTCATCAAGCACCCGGCGGAGGCGGACGTCATCCTCCCACTGAAATGGAGCGTGACGTTCGAGCTCAACGGCGGCTGGTCGGAGCTCAGGGGCATCACGCCGTGGAGGACCAATTGCCAGAACTGTGGCCTCCAGAGTGGTAGCCAATCGCACTGTCGTGCCCTGGCCCGGTCCGCCATGTTCGCCTGCAACCTGTGCTTGTCGTTTGGCCTCGACTGCCGCAGCGACAACGGGACTCTGTGGCCCCTGTTCGATTTGAGCCGCGTTGGCTTCGGCAACTCCAGCGCCTTCCCGGCGTGCGCTCGGTGCGTCGACAAGGTCCGCCACTGCGACCGCCAGAGACCTTGCGACTCCTGCGTACATAGCGGAGAAGAAGACAAGTGCGATGCCTATGTAAAGGAGCCCGCCTCGAAGAAGGGAAAGGGGCCTTCCTTCAAGAACTGCATCAAGGGTAGAGTCGAGACAGGGCCGCTCTACTACCTGTCCCTGGGATACGGAGCTGATGGCGTCAACGACGTCAAGAACGGCAGTCGCCTCGAGCACTGGATCGGGCCCGCCATCCCCATGTATGCCATGGCCGGCGGCCGCGACGACAACAACAATGGCATTCAAGCGAATAGCCACAAGCTACGCAGGGCTCTCCTCCCGCCTTTTCGGCCGCCTCATGGCGGTCCAGGCGGTCACCTCGCATCGAGGCTCCCGAGCCAGATGACGGTGGACGAGCTCGTCAACATGATCCGCGACCAGTGGCCCGGGGCCTTTCCGTTGAATCAGCACCCGGCGTACGTATCTGAAGTGAACAGAGCACGCGGTCAAAGGGCACTCCTTGCCAATGGCGAAGGCAGGGGCCGGGCCCGAGGTCGTGGTACCAGTGTGGCTGAACCGGCTGTGGTGGAGGAGCGGGAGGACGGGGGGGGAGAGGACGGAGAGTGGGAGGACGGAGAGGGGGAGGACGGAGAGGACGAGGATGACGGCCATGGCAACGGCCAAGCTGCCCCAGATGTCGAAGCTCCGGGTGTCGAAGAGCAGGACGCCGGAAGTGACCAGGACGCCTCTGGTGAGTCAGTCTACGATGAACCAGATGCTCAGGGGTACGCCGGTCCGTCAACACCCGAACACGAACCCAGCCCCAGAGGAACGCCGCCAGCAGACGTGCAACATAGCAGTAGCTCTTCTTCGCCAGAGGTCCCAAATGAGGCCGGGGATTTGCTCAACCAGGTCTGGGAGATGGCTGTCGATAGCAGCCCTCCAGAGATGGGTGCCGATGACCTTTTTTTTGAGGCCGATATTCACTGGGGACAACCGCAGGCCGAGGCACAACCTCGAACCCAGGCACAACCGCCACCCCAGGAGCAACCGCAACTGCAATCTCAGGCGCAGCCGCAGCCGCAACCCCACGGACACGGACGGCCGCAGCCTCAGGTACAGCCGCAACCCCAGGGACGGCAGCAAGCCCAGGCCGTTTCTGCTGCTCCGGCAAACCCCTTCCGGGAGGGGGCATCCAGAGACCCGTTACTGGCGGACGAGAGCAGTTTGCTCGTTGCACAGGTGCAGTTGCTCCCGCTGCCGCAGCAGAGCATACAAGAATCGCCAGCCGCCCAGCAAATCTCTTCGCGGTGGACGACGTTTGGTCCACGGGAAGATTCAATGCGCTCTTGGCTGCGCACCAACACCGAGAGCTCGCTCCCACCTCGTGTACCGGCCGAGAGGAGGTTATTTACGGTGAACGACGACGGGTTCCCGCCCATCATTCCCATCCCCTCCACAGACAAGTTGGCCAAAGTTGAAGACCCCGACGTCGACCGTCATTTCAGCCGCCTGGGCGATAACCCGAACGAGATGACGTACTGCCAGGACCCAGGCCCCAACGACGGCATCTGCAACGTATTCGTCCAGCCGGACCAGACGTGCAAATGTCTCGACCACGCAGCCGTTTCCACCGAGCCCTTCCACGTCTGCAACGACTGTGCCCAGCTAAGCAGCGACATGCTCGTGGACCAGAGGGCGACGCCCATCACGGCCGCTGAGATCCTGGGCATGCGAGCTTACCTGTGCGGCGAGTGCGCCGCAATGTACAGTCAGGACACCGCCTCCATCGAGCAAATGAGGCTCAACGGCGCCACCAAGGTCTGGGGCAGCATCTTCAACAACGGTCTCGAGGTCGCCGGAACGCTGGCCATCAACCAGGAAGACATGTCCTTTCACCAGAGAGCTCGGCCCGCGACCGGCTGCCCTTGCGGCGCCAAGATGTTCGAGACGCGCCTCTGCCGCGCCCACCGATTCATTTACGCGGAGCAGGCCCTCACGGCGGTCGAGGAGGTGCGCCAGTGGCGTCTGAGAACGTTTGACGACGAGTTGTGCCCCGGCTGTCTGCTCAGCAAGACCCGCGACGAGTGCAACCTGTCGAGCGCCGAGCCGAACGGCGCCGATGGACCAAAGGCTTGGATCTGCATGCAGTGCAACGACGCCGTCATCAACCAGCCGAATCGCGGCCTGGTCGATGGATGGCAGAGGTGGTTTTCTGACCCGCCACCGAGAGATTGGCTGGAGGAAACGGAAGGGGGCCGCGTCGGTGACCTGGGCGGCGAGTTTGAGGGCCTGTACGATAATGCTTAATGGCGGTATGAAGCGGGAGTGAGGCGGGGGCGTTGTGATGACTGACCTTGGTTGATACTAATGCTCTGTTACCAATTCTTCCCCGCTCGTGGTGTCGTCGTCGTCGCCATGAAGCTCGTCCCCCATCACGTGCACGTACAGTAGGCAGGGGCAGCAAGCATCACAGGTGCGACCACAAAGGGAACAAGAACGAGGTGCCATGATATGATATACGCGGAACTGAAATTACAGTTATGAAATAAACGGGATATAGGAAACAATGCAAGGCCCCGTATCTGGCGTGACAAGGACGTAAAAAGGAAATAATGCTCGCCTTGCCCAGCGCACTTGGTAAGGCGGAAAGCTATCGCCAGGCCGTGGGGTCTGCATACATGATATCTGCAGCAACGACGCCCTCTTTCCTCTTTCTTCTCTTACTCCCCCGCCCTCATCTACCCCACCACTCCAAAGGCTCGCTCGGAACCATCGATGCGCACGCACAAACCCTCGTCTGCACCTTGCCATGACCCTCAGTCCTCTCCCAGCCCAGGGTCCCTCGGTGGTTGGTAAGGGAAAGGAGTCGGTCCTGATCCGGGCAGTTCAAACAAAAAAGCACATGACTGGCCAGTCATGTATGTCGGTGCTCGCCACACCGTTGGGTCTGCTGCTGATTCCGATCGCGTTCGACTGCACCCGTGCGGGTGGGTTCTTCCGTAATAAGTCCAAGTAGTCGGTCGTGCAACCAAGTCAGAACTCGACTCCTCGTCCAATGCAATGAAATAAGTGTGGTAGTTCCTTGACCGCTCATCGCCGCGCTCTCAATTGCAGATGCCGACTGCAAAGACGGCTCCAGAGGTAAAAAAAAAATAAAAAAATTCCTGATCCTCCCTCGGCTCGTGTGTTTCGACCATGGCTTGCAGGACGCCCCATCCAACCATGCAACCCTCTGGTCTCTCCATTTTCTTTCCATCTTCATGGCCCTTGTCCCGCGCCTCACATGATGATGCACTTGGAGCAGCAGCCGGGTTCCTTCTCGCCATCCTCCATGTCCATGGGCTTCGGGGGCCCGTTCAAGCCCGAGTTGCCTCCGCTTCCGGTCGAATAGCCTTGCATCTCGCGGTTATATCTCCGGATCTCGCGGACGATGTCGTAGAAGGCCTTGTCCACGTTGATGCGGGACTTGGCCGACGTCTCGATAAACTTGCAATTGAATGATCTCGCCAGCGCCTCCCCCTCTGTAATTGGGCGCAAAACAACCGTGTCAGACATGTTGGGCAGCATTCAAAGGCCATGTGTCAATCATACCTTGCCTGGAGACTTCTCGCTCGCCTTCCAAGTCGCACTTGTTGCCCACCACAACCATGGGAAAGTAGTCCTTGTCCTTGACCCGTAGGATTTGCTGCTGGAAGGTGGTGATTTCGTCAAAGCTCTGGCGGGACGTGATCGAGTAGACAAGCAGGAAGCCCTCTCCAGTCCGCATGTACTGTTCGCGCATAGCACTATATTCCTCTTGCCCGGCGGTATCTAGGACATCGAGCAGCGCGACTTCGTCGTCAATGACGCACTGCTTTCGGTACGAGTCTACCATCGGCCGGGGCCGCAATGTTAGTGGCTAGGTGGGCAGGGGTTGGAGCGATTGAGGCATTGGCCGCCTCGGGCTGGAGAAGTCGAACCTTCAATCGTGGGATCATATTCATCGACAAAGTGGCTTTGGATCAATTGGATCGTGAGGCAAGATTTACCAACACCACCGCCGCCGACGACGACGAGCTTGTACTCTCGCAGGAACTAGACGGATGGGCGACGAGGTCAGTGACATGACATCGGCAGAGGATGCAGGTCGGAGTGGAGAAGGACAGAGAGGAACGCGAGGAGAGCGGAGAGCGGGCGCGGGGAGCGCAGGCGAGAGTCGAGGTCAGGCACGCATCATACCTTGGTAGATGAGGCCATTGTGGGCGAACTTGGGCACCTGGTGATGGCAGACGCTTCGGGTGGGTATCGAAGGACGTAGGGGGCTCAAGTCAAAATCAAATTGACTCGCGCAAGACGGGGTGTGCGTTGGGATTGCGGGCGTCTCGAGTCGCAGCGGCGAACAACACGGCGTACGGCGATGGCAGATGCGGGAGAAGACGAGGACCCAGAGAAGGCGAGGACCGGCGATGCGCAACGGAGTTGAGGAGAGGGAGAAAAAGATGATGGCGATGGGACGTCGAATGCGAAGGCGGGAAGACGGATAGTGCAGAATGGAGAATGGGGAGTGGAGGAGGATGGACGGGGAGAGGATGGGGGGGGCAGCTCTGGCACAGGCGGCAAGATTGGCTGGGCTGGGTGCTAGGCCTTAGCACAGCAAGCAGCGGGTGGTCGAGTAGCGCGTTAACTGACTGCCTCCTCTTAGTTAGTGCTCGCGGCGGGTTGAGAGCAGCACCAGGGCAGACAGGAGCAGACCCTTAGCAGACGAGGCTAGGCCCAGCTCCTCCGTGCGCTTCTCGTTGTGGACTTGGTGGTAGGGGTGGGCAGCGAGTGGGCAGCGAGTGGAGCGGGAGCTTTCTTTGCCAGCCCAGTGCCTGTGGAGAATGAGAGCCTTGGGTCTTGGGGGGTGCTTGGGTGGGTTCCATGTTGGATGATGAGGTGGGATGGATGGATTGGGCCACCGGGGGTTGGTGCTTCGTTTTTGGTGGTGCTTTTTTCCTGCCTTGTGCTGCATCACGGACGACTGGGCGCGGCCTCTGCGTACGGGTTGCTTGGGACTGTGCTCAGTCGCCCTTATGATTCGGCCTACGCATTGAGCTCGGCCAGGCAGCCGCCCCATGCTCAGCCGGATGGATACGGTAGCTAGGTTCTCAGGTGGTGAAAAGAGCAAATCGAAGTGCAGCCACCAACCTCCCTCCACGCCATCGCGGGCCCCTCGCTGTATCCTGTTTGTCCCCCGGGCGTGTCCGGTCCCGTCCCGTCAAGAGGGCCCTGCCTGGGGCGCACGGAGGCAAACGGGCCACGGTTTAGAAGCGACGCCAGAAGAAGTGATACGTCCCCGAAAAGTAGGGAAAGAAGAGGCGACGACAGAAGTCATGGTTTGGAGGTGGGGAGCCCCGAGAACCCTTGCCGCTGGGATCGACAGGGGGCAGAAGACGTGGGCGTGCACGTTCGGGACATCGTCGCTCCTGTTTGGTTTGGCTGGCAGCCTTCTGAGATCAGTTCTCTCTTGCGCCTGAGTCTCTGCAACTCATCGGAGCTCGCTCAAGCATACCTCGCCCGTTTCCGACAGCGTACGGATAGTCCGTAACTCCGTATACATCCTCCATTGGGCAGCACACGGGCGCCACCAGCGGTTAACCCAGGTCCCTCGACCCTTCGAAACATGTCCACGTGTTGCTTCCAATCACACACCGAAGCCCCTTTGTACACCGGCGGTGCTTCCCCTCGTCTCGCCGACCGACGAGAACGGGAGAAACGAAGGGGGGGTCCATCCAGGTGGTTCGTGCGAGCGACGGTTTGGACAGGGAGAGACACGCCGCCAGGCCCAGCCAGGTTCTTCATCAACGCCATTTCATTACCTTGCAACAGCTAATCCAGAGCCCATGC
Source organism: Tolypocladium sp. Sup5 PDA-1 (assembly GCA_000750105.3). Taxonomy (NCBI): domain Eukaryota; kingdom Fungi; phylum Ascomycota; class Sordariomycetes; order Hypocreales; family Ophiocordycipitaceae; genus Tolypocladium; species Tolypocladium sp. Sup5 PDA-1. The sequence goes on from JPHH03000026.1 coordinate 381,323, forward strand.
CACCTCGACCCGGCCTCGCCGCCGTCAGCAGGAGCATCGAGGGAGAATGAGGAATTGAGCGTCAACGTACAGACCACCTGCTCGTGCGTCCACGGTGCGTTGATCGGGAGGAACCACGTCGCCTCGTCAACGCCACGCATCGTGGCCACTGCCGGCGACTAACACCGTGACGAGAAGCGAAAGGGCGAGTTTGCCATGCGAGAAAAAACGGCAGCCAATGACCTCAACCGCCCCTGCAGCTGCTGTGCATCCCCGTCTGCAGTCCCAGTCGCTTCCTTGCCCCTGGATATCCCAACCCCTGCGTGGCGTGCCGCCTCGTGTTAGCCTCTCAGCCAACTCGGCCCAGCCTCCCCAGTCCCCATCCACCACCACCTCACGTATCAGCCATGCAGCCGCCGCCGGGCCTTGGAAGGTGCCTTTTGACAACGGGTTATCGCGGAAACAGGTCGTCAAACAAAGGGTTAGGTACAAGGGCGTCAGCCCGCAGTTCTAAACGCGGCGAATGGCAGACGGCGTTTCAACCGGTGGCCCGTTGCAGCATGTCTCGAGGGCAAGCCATCTCAAGCAGTTGCCTTCCAAAGCCGAATGCGGACGAAAACAGCCGCTGCCAACGCCGGCAATGCTACCTCGCGACAATGACGCTCGTCACATCTTTGTCTGGCACGCCGCACCGGCGAAACCGGGTCTCCTGTCGTACCAGACAACGTCCACGCCCACTTCTCCTTCACATCGATTCGACGAGTACTGAGTAGTCCGTACTCCGTATCACCACCTACGAGTACTTGAACCGTGAGCCCTAGATTGCCAGTTTCCATTTATATACCAATACAGCGGTTGTTTCTTCAGCTCGCCAAGGAGCCAAGACGACTTGGCTTGTTGGTTGACGCTGCTCTCACTGAGATCACATGTCCCAAGCGCGCACCCCGTATCACAATCTCGGGCGAACAAAATTGGATGCGAGATGTCGTTCCACCCGGCAAAGGCCAAGGCAAGGCGCCAACCAAAGCCTTGGGCCTTCTAGAATGATGCTCTCCACATGGAGGAACCGCAAGCTTCCACCGCGGTATCCACAGCCCATCTAACAAGCTCGCGACGTCACCCTACTAGGCGCCTTTTCGGATGTCTGTGATGACGGGGACCCCTTTTCTGGTGCTTCGTAGCCCGGCGCCTTGTATTACGGTGTCCCCTTGCGCGCCAACAAGTTGGTTGGGCTTATCACCTCTCTGGTTTGCCGCGCCTCGCAATCACATCACGACTTCATCCCATCGGCCGGCGATTACGGCCACGGCCGCTCCGATCAGCCGTGCTCAGATTTGCCATTGCGCGAAGGACTGGTCTGGTCCTGGATCTCGGTGAATATCATCGAGCCAACGTACGAAGTATTAGTTTCCGCAACGACGGTCACATGTGATGGTGATAGCAACCTCGACGTCTTCCCCCTCGCTGTAGGCCACATGTCGCCATCACCACCGGCGAGGCATTAATATCTGCCGACCCCTTTGCCCGCTTCGCCCGGCCCTAATCACAGCTTGGGGGCGTCACCCGTTGTCTACTCGTAATGAAGCCGAAGGTTGCTCTCCGCGTGGGATAGCGCCCCGTATGGGTGTCGATCGGCGTAGCAGCTTGGGCAGTGGGGGCGCTGATTGTCTCGAACCAGTCAGGCAAGGGGCCCTGGACGGCCCCTCGGCTGCCGGAATAAGTGTCAATGGGAGCATCTGGTCATCGTGTCGTGAGAATAGCTTTTTTGTTTGATCTCCTTCGCTTGGGCACATGTTTGGCACGCGAGTGGTGGGGAAAGGTACAGGTACAGGTAGCCTGCGCGGCCGCAATGTCCCGGTGACTGATCAAGCGTCATCCTCCATCTTCACTCGAGTTGCGATTTCCATTCACATTCCGTCATGTCGTGTACTCCGTAGCACGTGGTGCCATAGAACACGTGGGATCACGTTCCTCGGAAGAGGCCAGTGCATTGGATTACACGAGGTTCGCTGACAGCCCACGGGGATGCTTCACGTAATGCATCAACGATCGGCAGCGTCGCCCTGCGACTTGGTCGCAGGGCCAGGTCGGACCCATAAGTGGGAGCATTTCCACCGTCCCCCAGCGCTCCCAGGTTCTTCAATGTGTTGAGCAGTGTGAAATGTCATCTCATTTGTTCAAGTTGGCCGGTGTCAACCCCGGGCGACAAGCACCCATCCTTGAATCTAGCTGCAATGCTACGCGGCAGCGCAGTGATCTCAAGATGACGCTGCTGCAGCCCCACGCTGGATCTGGTCCTTCTCTTCCCTTCCGAGGATCTGATGCAAAGTGCCATGTTCCTATGCATCCTTGTCCGTCTCATTGCCGGCCTCATCGTCCTCGCCCTCCGTCGTGACCCGCTTACCCCGGACGTTGTCCTCCACTTCGGCGACGAGGCTCTCTAGGAACGCCTGGTCTCTGCGATCATCATGTCAGCAGCCGGCACATCAACAGCAGGCCGTGCATTATGTTCTTGGGGCTCCTTACCTCCCGACGAGCGTGACCGTGTTGCGCGACTTGCCCCACCGCGGGTAGCTGCCAACTTTGACGCCCTTGGGCTCGACCTTGGCTGCCAGCTCCGTGAGGTACGCCGCGACCTCGCTCTCGGCCATGGGCGTCGATATCAGAATCCTGATGGTCCCCTTGCCTTCTGGGTCGACCAGCCTGGGGAGAACGTGTGGCTTCAGCCCGTCAAGGAGCTTCACGACTGCAGCATGCGGTCAGACCCCTCCACGGCTCTCATGTATCCCAGGCGAACCACTTACAGAGTTTCGGCACCCCCGGCAGGATATGGACGTTGCCATTCACGACGGACACGGGGACCCAGAGCTCCTCGTGGGGGAAGATGAACTGCTTGCTCAGATCCCGAGACTCGTCCGTGGGCAGCTCCACCATGCGCAGCTTGGCCTTCAGTGCGGGAGAGTCAGTGTCGTAGCTGAATTTTGGCTGAGACGGGTGTGGCTTTGACAGCTTCTTCATCTTCTCGAATGCGTCCTTGTGTAGCTTCAGGGGCAGGTTGAACGCTTTGGCAATGGACTGATAAGTGATGTCGTCGTGCCTGAGCGGGACGTTAGCGGCAAGGGCTTGCAGATTGGGTTCGTAGAAGGCTCACGTTGGCCCTATGCCGCCGCTGGGTCATGAGTTAGCCTTGGGCAGCCTTTCGGTCTGAGGCTGGTAATCACCTGGTGACGACAAAGTCGTAACGGTCACTCATGCGGCGCACAGCCTCCATGATCTCGCTCTCGTCATCTTCAATGACCTCGATTCGCTTCAGGCTCTGTGGGAGAATAAGCATGCGTCCATGTTAGGAGCTCTTGTTTTCACTCACAATTCCCAATGAAAAGCACCATTTTGCCAGGTATGCCGAGTTCGTCTGGCAACGTCAATACCAAACACCCTAAATGCTTGTCGACAGTCACGATAGGTGGCTAGAGAACATGCCACTCACATCAACAGTCTCTCACAATAGTTAGCGTCCACGTTGTCAACTAGTCACGCAGCGTGGAGCCATATGTACCTTTCCGCCCAGCACCTCGTCCCCTATGATCAAGCATGCGGCTGTGTGTATCATGCGCGCGCTGCGCTCATCCGCGAGCGCCATCCTTGCAAAAGCTGACGGACGCCGAGTGGCCAGAGCGAGTGAAGAGGACGGTGCTGAGAAGTGCCTGGCTACTTGTGACAGTCGTGAGAACATCGAGGTTGCTACCTTACATATAGAGCCGTTGGACGAGGCTGTGTCTTGAGCAGATTACTGACGAGGCTGCGTTGGATAGAATTTATGCCGGACAGTTTGCGGCTCATGACGCAATGAAGCCGAGGTGGGGGGGGCGCGCAGTTCCGAGTCCAGGCGTTTGGCGGGGCTGACAGCTCGCGACACCAGAGCAGATGTTACCTTGCATACCAGTCCGACAGCTTCGCCATTGACCACCTCTTCCCAAGGTTCCAGCCGAAGCTCCGTTACATCGAATACGACTTGGTCTGGCATCAGTTCAGCGACGAAAGCCGGTCCAATATGGTGCGATCACTACCGCCCGCCGCCCGCCCGCCCCGGACGCCCCTGCTGACATGCTGCTTCAGGCGTCCGAGTCGAGGCTATTCACATTCTCTGGGGAGACCAAAGAGCACCTCCGAAAGTTCCGCCTGACGACCTCGCGGGCCAAGGAACCCCAAGCAGTCATATGTGCGTTTGTCTCTCTGTTGTCCCGTTAAGCGACTGCCCAGGTCCGAACTGACGAGCTCTGACTTCCGTCTAGACATGATCGACAAGAACACGCACGAGATCCGCCAGGACGAAGACAAGACAGTATACAAGTCCCTCGAGGAGATTGCAGATGACCTGCCAGACCATTCGCCGCGATATGTGCTGCTAAGCTACCCGCTTACACTGGTAAGGCTCCAGAGCCTACTCTCATGTGCCTGCGACTGACAATGGGGGATGCTAGCCGGACGGTCGGATATCGGTGCCGTACGTGCTGCTCTACTACCTACCGATTACATGCAACGCCGAGATGCGAATGCTATACGCCAGCGCCAAGGAGCTAATGCGGAACACGAGCGAGGTCGGCAGGATTATTAATATAGAATCAGTGGAGGATCTGGAGGAGATTCCAGGCAAGTTGGGTTCGGAGTGATGCGAACGAGCGGGCGTGGCGGCGTACCAGGATAATTCTACGGTGGGGGATGGGAGGCATCATATCGCAAGTGTACGTGAACTTGATGAATCAATCACTCTTTGGCGTCAATCATGTCTATTCATCTGGTAACACGTTCTGGGTATCAAGTCCCAGCTGGTCCGCCACCGCCTTCACCACGTTCTTAAACGCCAAACAAGCCGGGCTGTCCGGGAACGAGTCAAAGAAGCTCTCCCCAAAGTCGCACGCCATCCGAATCCTCGGGTCCAGCGGTACGGCGCCCAGGAACGGGATCCCCATCTCCTCCGCCAGCGCCTTCCCTCCTCCGGTGCTGGGCCGGAAGATCTGGCTCTCGCCCTTGCAGTTGGGGCACACGAAGCCGCTCATGTTCTCGGCCAGCCCCAGCACCCTGATGCCTGCCTTGCGGCAAAAGTCGATTTCTTTGCGGACGTCCAGGAGAGATACCTCTTGGGGTGTGGTGACGACGACGGCGCCGTCAATGCCGCTCTCTTTCAGGAATGAGTTGACGCTCAGGTGCTCGTCGCTGGTGCCCGGTGGCGTGTCCACCAGCAAGAAGTCGAGCTCGCCCCATTCGACGTCCTTTAGGAACTGCTTGATCAGCCCGTTCTTCTTGGGCCCGCGCCAGATGACCGCGTCATCCCGGTTCGGCAACATGAACTGGATGCTCATGACGCCAAGGTTATCCATGACCCAGACCGGCGACCACCCCGACGCGCTGATGTGGATCGTCTCGTCCTCGACGCCCATCATCTTGGGGATGCTCGGCCCGCATATGTCCGTGTCCATGATGCCCACCGTGCTGTCCGGGTTCGTCGCAAAGGCGTGCGCCAGCAACGACGTGAAGGTGCTCTTGCCCACGCCGCCCTTGCCGCTAAGTACGAGGATCTTGTGCTTGACGTTCTCGAGCCGCGCCGAGATGAGCGGGATGTCTGGGTCGGGGCCCTTGGGCGCAGACGCGCAGATGGCCTGGTTCGGGCAGCCGGCACACGAGTCTGCCTGTCCAGCCTGCTGCGACTCAGGCCCGGGACAGTGCTCCGGCTCCGGCGCGACCAGCTGCGGCTTCTGCTTGACGGGGTTTGCGAGGACGTCAGCCACCGGCTCTGGCTCCTCGAGAGAGGGTGCCATCGTCGCGGTCGATGCGCGCTTCAGTCTTTTGTCGGGCTTCTATGCGAGAGGCTGGATGTTGGTGAAGAGATGTGAGTTTCGCGGTGGCGATGTCGCTAGTTGCGGACCGGAGGCTTAATAATGTCGTCCGCCGCTTCATTCAACGCATGTGCCCACCCATCCCACCACGGCCGGCAACAAGCCATACACAGGTAACTTCAGTTATACCCAGTTCGAATTTATCGTAGTTATCAAAAAATTCTCGCTTACAGCCATGACATAGAAGAAATATCTACACGACGCGGTACATAATGCGGTCTAGGGTAGGAGGCAGTCCATGTCGCCTGAGTCAAAGGTCAAAGGCGCATTATTTAGCAGGAAGCACCCTGTGGTAAAAGCGAGAACAATTCACGGCATTGTTGCTTTGTATAAAAAACAATCGCAAGAAAAAGGGCGCGAAGCGATTGTTCAGTCACTGCAAAAATAAACTGCAGCCTGAGCAAGGAGTCCAGAGTGCAAAAAGTACAGGTTCCAGGGGGAGTCGAACCCTCGCTGGCGGAATCAGAATCCGCAGTCATAACCGTTAGACCATGGAACCGATTGAAGCGGTTGTCCGCTTCCCATGGGTGGCTGTTAGAACCCTTCGCTACTTTGTATTATACGAGGTAGACGAGGAAAAGTGCGACTGGGCCCTTGGCGGGGCACTTTCTTATCGCATTCACCCCACCTAAATTTTCTCTCCCTGCCCCACGGAGTTACGACCGAGCGTGGCCCAAGACCCCAAGAGCTGGCTGGACGCTTTCTTGTGGCAACCCAATCCGCCGCTGTCATTCCCGACACAACACAAAGCCATGGCGGACGCTACGATCAAGAGCCTGAGGGAGAGCCTCTGCTCCGAAGAGACACCCCTCGCTGTTCGATTCCGGGCTCTCTTCTCGCTGAAGCACCTCGCGACCACGTCCGAGGACAGCTCCGCTATCGCCGCCGTCGAGGCCATCGCAGCTGGCTTCGCGTCGCCGTCGGCGCTGCTCAAGCACGAGCTGGCCTACTGCCTGGGGCAGACGGGAAAAAATGCCGCTGTCAAGCCGCTGCGCGACGTCCTGTCTGATTTGCAGGAGGATCCCATGTGCAGGCACGAGGCCGCTGAGGCTCTGGGCGCGCTCGGAAAGGCCGACAACCTGGATCTACTGAAGCACTTCCGAGACCGCGTGGGTGAGGAGGTTGTCGTGACGGAAACCTGCGAGATTGCCATCGACCGGATAGAGTGGGAGAACTCCGAGGAGAGACTACAAGAGAAGTTGCGACAAAGGTGAGGACGGTCTATTTCAGTCATCATCGCCCGCGCGCCAGGCTAACACGAATCAGCGATTTCGCTTCCATCGATCCCGCGCCTCCCATGCCCGAATCCGAAAAGACCGTCGATGACCTCGAGAAAACACTCATGGATGCCAAGCAGCCGCTCTTCATGCGGTACCGCGCCATGTTCGCTCTGCGTGATCTCGCGTCGCCGCCTGACTGCCCTACTGCTGTCCCGGCAGTCCTTGCCCTTGCCAAGGGCTTCCAGGACGAGTCGGCGCTTTTCCGCCACGAGATCGCCTTTGTCTTCGGACAGCTGTCCCACCCTGCTTCTATTCCTGCTCTTACGGCTGCCCTGAGTGACGTGAACGAGGCGAGCATGGTTCGACACGAGGCTGCGGAAGCTCTGGGCGGCTTGGGTGAGGAGGAGGGCGTAGAGGACATCCTGAAGCGTTTCCTGCAGGACAAGGAGAAGGTCGTTCGCGAGAGCGTTATCGTGGCATTGGATATGGCAGAATATGAGAAGAGCGGTAACGCCGAGTATGCCCTGATCCCGGAAGCTGCAAGCGCTTCCGCATAGCGAAATAGTATAGATGAACTCCAAAAGCAGCAATCTTTTCAATTGTTCTCGTTCCACCTAAAGAGACGTCAGCCAGCGTCCTAGCGGTAAGCCGCGTCATGAAGACATACGAGTTGCCGCATTGGCAGTAATAAATGACCGTTGAGCCTTCGTCGGCGCTTCGCAGCTGCAACGTAGTGTATGTGACCTCTTCTCCGCCACACTTGGGGCATCGCTCCTGAGCGGCGGTCTCGGTCTGGATGTTGTGTCGTTCAACAGCCTGCACGTTGGACTGCAGCTTCTGTCGGAGGAAGGAAGGGAAATCTGAGGGTTTTGATTTGGTCAAGATCGTTTTTGAACCCGTGTCTGGCAGCGTCGAGGGTCAGCATCATTGCCATTTCATGACCAGCGCAGGGCGAGCGCACCTCTGTTCCACGCGCCGCAGCATTCGCATTGCAGAACGTTCTTCTCTGTTCCTTTCGTCGAAGGTAGGAGGTTTCCGCAGTCGGTGCAGAACACCATGGATCCGATTGCGGCCATCGTATATGCTTGGATTGGATTGAAATGGTCTGGTTGTCAACAGCCGAGAGCAAAGTCCACAGCGATCAAAGAAAATTGTCTGGGGAAGATCAGGAGCGGAAAAACAGATAAGGCAAGGCACGGATGTGTCACTTTCGGGAAAAGCTCTGATTGGTGGTGGACCTGACGCATGGACCCACTCTGTCCTTCGATTGTGCAAGGTAGATGCGCGCAAGGCTGTCGCCTGCCAGGTTGCTCGTTGAATCTACACATGGCCAGGCAGACGATGCCTTGAGCAACATTCATTTCCAACGGCGCATCATTATCTCGACGCCGGTCCGGAGACGAGACCTCGATATTCGCTTCGACCTCGCCGTGGCCCCGCGAGCCCGGCACCGACTAGCCTGTTGTGCCGCGCCGAGCCTTCGATGCGACGAATCCGGCCAGTTCAGTCCCTGGGCCATGCCTGAAGCGTTGTGCTATTGTGAGGAGCGACAATATGGCGAACATGCAGCCACGCAATGCGAATGGGCCTAGAAATGGGTTCGGTGCCTTTCAGGGCTCGACGCAGGCCCGCCACTCCATCTCGCGACCCTTCACGCTGCAAGAGTCCCTGCCATACTCGCCGCAGACGTCCACCGTGCCTTTCCTCCCAGGTTAGTAACCGCATCGCTTCGTGTTTGAATTCCCAACTTGAGACCAGTGTGCTGAATCGGCGCGCCAGATATCATACCAAACCCGAGTCTGGGATCGGGCTCGCCTGCCTTGCCCATCTCAGACCTGTTTCCGCGAGACGAGTTCGACAAGGTGAACAACGAAGCAGCGAATCAACCACAAGGGTCAAGAAGCCTTAAGCAGACGACGGACTATGTGTTGCACGACTTGAAGCCGGCGCAGAGAACGCATTAGTTCGTGACACCTTGCGCGCCAACCCAAAGTGACAGGCGCTGACCCTTCACAGCAAGTTTCCCGAGGTGCCCACGGGGCCGCCAAACTCGGCTTCCGGCAAAAGCCTTGCGCACGGCTTGTCTCCGTTGACTAGAAGTGTATATGACAGGGTGGGAAGCTTCTTCAAGTCGACGAAGGCCAATACCGCAAGCCCCAAGCTCGTGAATGGCGAGACGAACCGGCCTTCGAAAACGACCCGAGAATCTCCGTCGCACGGCTCTAACGCTTCATCGCAGGCATACAGGGGTCGGTCAGAGAACTACGAGGCGAATAGGTCACCCTCGTTTAGGATAGAGGTGGCTATCCCTCCGAAGAGGGGATTCGACCCATCCACATACCTCGACGCTGCAGGATTGGACCCATTGCAAGACCCAAGTCTTGCAACTCTCCATCAACAGCCACCAACAGGAGCTCAGCAGCAGCAGCCAGCAGCAACCCAGCTGCAGCCTTTACAGAGCGGTACCTCGACGTCTGTGAAGCAGTCGCCCCCAACCAGCAAGAACGCGGCCTTTAGCATAGAGCTGCCAAAGGCAAACATCAAGAGGGACGAGTACCTTGAAGTCACGGACGCTCCGGATGCCCCGCACAGTCTTTCTGCTCGAAGAAACGAACGTCAAAACCTCACTGACAGCCAGGGCGTGACCATTACGAGTCTCGACCAGCGCCAGCGGGGCGAGGCGGCTTTAGACGCCCTCGATACGCTGATGCGGACCGTCTTCACAGCGGTGGGAAATGCTCTAGGAATGGAACCAGGATCTGATCATGTTGTGACTTTGACCACTGATCAGGAGCCAGCCATGACTGCTGCGACACAACAGAAGATGCACGGGGCGATCCAGAAAGTGATTGGGCTGAGATGCTTCAATAACGTTCCTTTGGAGAATCTCCTCCAAACCATGAAGCTGAGCGAAGCCAGTCTGAAGCAGGTGGATGGCTTAGAACTTCGGGCCGACGAGAGCTGGGACGAAGGCGCAGTCGAGACCTGGATTCAACAACTCTCAGAAATCGAGACAGCACTCAAGGCCGCGCGCACCTGCTTGCGCATCCTCTCCGGCGGCCGCGAAGACAAGCAGCTCTACTCTGAAGCGATTATTCACCGATGTGTTGATCTCTTCAAAGGCGTGACCGAAGACTTGGTAATACCGCTGGTGGAACTCCGCAACTCGGGCCCGACTGCGAGCCTCTTCAAGATGGTTCAGAAGCACAAGAAAGTCGTTTCGTCTGCTTTCGTCTGCTGCCAGAAACTGTTTGCACTGCTCGCCCAGCTAGTCACCGAAACCGAGCTGTCAGAAACGGCCATCAACACGCTGGAGTTCACTGCATCCAAACTCATCTTCGTCGAGAACGCATATTTCGAAAGAGACTCGGCCATTGGAGTACAGAAATTTGATGGCATCCGCTCAGTCGCGATGGATATGCTCTGTCAGATTTTCCTGATCAAGCCCGAGCAGAGACAAGGCATCTTTGACGACATTTTGACCTCCCTCGAGAAGCTCCCAGTCGGAAAGCAAAGCTCCAGACAATTCAAGCTCTCCGATGGCGGCAGCATCCAGCCTGTCTCTGCGCTGATCATGCGGTTGGTTCAAGCAAGCTCTGGCAGAGCCGATATAAACAACGGAAGCGGCCGGGCCGCCATCCTCAGAGGCATGGACGACGACGAGGATGGCGAAGGAGATGAGCCGGAGACATCGAAAAGGAGCCAAGCCGTGTCTGCCGTTACGAGCGAGGAACAGGGCGCCCAGCAACACGCCGTTGCAATCCAAGAGCTGGAAGCATCTGCGGCACCACTGAACGACTGGGCAAGTCGCAACGCGTCCTACGTTATCAACTTCATCGTCAAGCGGGCTATTGGCTCGACAAAGTCTGGAGACACGCCGTATCGAAACCTCTTGGATCTCTTTGTCGAAGATTTTACAACATGCCTTGACTCACCAGACTGGCCATCGGCTGAGCTCCTGCTTCGCCTCTTGATGGTCATGATGGTACAGCTATTTGAAGCGGGGAAAACTGCCGCGCCAGCGAAGAATATGGCCTTGGAGTTGCTGGGGACTATGAGTGCCGCAATTTCACGCCTTCGATCGCACGTGAAGAGGACGGCCAGTTCTTTCGAGGGGAACGACGCCGGCGAACTGTCACAGTACCTTTCTGGCCTGGCGACTCACGTCCTCGAACAAAAGAGCCAGCTTGAGCATATCGTTGCTTGGTCGGGTCCTTACCGCGCCGCGCTGGAGTATCTGCAGGATCGCTGCTCCGAGGACCCGCATCTTTCGAGCGCAGTCTCGTTTCTGACCACAGATTGGGCGAGCAAGATCCACACTGGCTATGACAATATCCAAGAGGACGACAGCGAGCGAGACCAGGAACTTGGCCGTCTGGCTTATCGACTCAGGATGATGATTGACGACAGAAAATGGCTTTCCAACGAGTACACCTTCATGGCGGTGACGGCAAGCCAAGCAAGATTTGCCTTTTCAATCATCCTATTGAGGTCTCCGCTCTGCGAATCATTCGGCAAGATTCTGAATATTCTATTGGGGTCCATGGCTAGCGACCAAGCAACTGTTCGAAGCAAGAGTTTGAAGAGCATCAACCAAGTCCTCGAGACAGATCCTTCAATCTTGGATGGCGATTCAACCGTGATTCAACTGATACTCGACTGCTCCAGCGACTCCTCAACGCAGGTGAGAGACTCGGCTCTCGGCCTCTTGGGCAATTGCATTGGGATGCGACCGGCTCTGGAACCGTCTTTGACGCCGAGAATCATCGACCGATTCCAGGACGCTGGCGTTGGGGTGCGGAAGAGGGCTATGAAGCTTGCTCGCGACATTTATCTTCGCAATCGAAGCAAGCCGTTGCGAAGTGCTATAGCCAATGGACTGCTTCGTCGTGTCCAAGATCCAGATGAGGGGGTACGAGATCTTGCGAGGCAAATGATTGAGGAGATTTGGTTTGCCCCCTTCTATTCCAACGAGAACACGGCCGCTTTTGAAACCTCGCTCACGGAACACGTGGCGCTTATCATCCAGACAGTGAAGACGGGGACCGTCACCGAGATTCTCGACAAAGTGTTCCAGACGATCCTCAGGCCCCATAATAGGTCTTTGGAAGGGCCGTTCTCAGTTTGTTCAAGGCTGGTTGGGATCATGTTTGGGCTCATCGATAACCCTGATTCCGAAGACACGACAGTCCCTTCTGGGCGCGATGCGTTGCAAGTGCTTACCATCTTCGCCAAGGCTGACCCGAAGCTCTTCAATTTTGAGCAGATCCGGCTCCTTAAGCCACAGCTGGCGAGCTTCACCGGTCGCGACGAACTGGCTGCGTTCCGAGCAGTGACTGTCATTTACAAACGAGTGCTCCCGCAGTTGCCAAGCGTCCATTCAGAGTTCCTCGCCGAGATCCGCCTGCAACTTCTCAAGGGCATCGGCAAAATCTCGTCTCGCGGAGCGTTGGACGACTTGATCGCTTGCGCCCATGTCGTCTGCGAGCTGCTCAAAGATTTTAACCCACTGGCGAACCTGGTAGCGTCAAGCCTCATGGGCATCCAGAAGCTGGGAAAAGCGCCACTGGACAACAAGAGACTCAACCATCTCTGTGCCTATGCGATCATAGTGGGCAGCGTCGGCAAGCACTGTGACCTGGACCAACAGCTACAAACGTTCAAGGACAGGTTTCCTCGTTGGCAGGGGGACTCGGTTCCCCGGCTGATAGTCGACATCCTTTCGCCATTTGCCTTGCCACAGCAGTCGCTGGAAGCTCGAAAAGCGGCAATTGAAGCGATTGGACTAGTTTGTCAGTCGTGGCCTCGCAACTACGTCCTGGCCAAAGTCTACACTGCCTTTCAGCAGGTGTTTCAGGACCGAGTGCCAATGCTGGAGACAATGATCCTCAGGTCGTTCAAAGAGTTTCTCATGACAGAGGAAAAGCGGTCCGAGGCTGGGGCTGAAGGTGGTTCTACTGGGGACAAGAAGAAGGAGCTGACGGTCATGGGTGGAACAAACTTTGACGACGTTGCAAGTGCTACCACACAGCGATTCTTGAAAGACATCACGCGGATCGCAGTGGGGAGCCAAGACGAGCATGCCTTCTTGGCCATGGAAGTTTTGGGCAGCATCAACAGGCAAGGCCTGACCCATCCCAAGGAAACCGGCGTGACACTGATCACGCTGGAAACGTCGGCCAACCGGAAGATTGCGGAGCTCGCCTTTCTGGAACACAGAGCCCTTCACGAAAAACACGAGACGGTCCTGGAGAGAGAGTACGTCAAGGCTGTGCAGTCGGCGTACAACTACCAGCGCGATATTGTGAAGGATTCGCACGGGGCAACGGTCGACCCATTCCTGCCCAAGCTGCATCTGTTGATGGAGGTCCTCAAAATCAGCAAGATGAAGAGCCGACAACGCTTCGTGGAGAAGCTGTGTGGCCAAGTGGACTTTGACCTAGGCAAGCTGGACGCCATGAGAGAGATTCCGCCGCATGTTGACTTCTCGCGGTTCATCATCGAGAACGTGGCTTTCTTCGAGTATCAGACGGTGGGTGAGCTGCAAAAAGCAGTGAATACCATGGAAAAGATCGTCACCGGCACGGGGGCAACCGTTGCACAGGCTATTGAGTCGGAAGTGTTCAACGTTCGGATGGACGTTGATGAACTAGACCACACCCAAGCGCCGGCCACCGGAGAGCCGGCGGCGGCAGTGCCCATGGAAGGACTGGCTGCAGACGGGCCGCCTGGGCAACCCGAGGCACCGCCTGCGATGACGCTGTCCGTTGAGCCACGACGACTGCGTCAGCTGACGGCAGCGTCGATAATTCTGCTATCCTTGTGGGAGGCGCGAACCCACCTCCGAAGGTTGTACGGCATGGGAACGAGCCGCCACGACAGCAAGGCCAAGGCGCTGGCCAAGGATCTCAACAAGGTGCCGACGAAGGTGCAAGGCGTGCACGGGGAAAAGTTCTGGGATGAGATCGCGGCCCACATGAGCGGGCTGGAGACGGAGGAGAGGATGGCGCAGACGTGCAAGGCGTTTGTGGAGCTCATGAACGTCGACAAAGAGTTCAAGGTGACTCACGATGACGACGAGATGGGCGTCGACGCGCCTGGCACGCCGAGTGAGGGAGACGACGACGACGGCGCGGACCGGGGCAGGAAGCGGAAAGGCGGTGCTGCGCCAGGTGGTCGTAAGAAGCGCGCGCGGTCCAGCTCACAGCCGCGAAAACGGGGACGGCCACGCAAACAGAGTGCGGAGGCGAGCGAAGATGCGGAGCTGGACGGGGATTGGATCTAGACGCCAGGAGAGTCTCGCGACGTTTCGGCCGGGGGCACGGGCAAGGGCACGGGCGTGGGGTCAACACGTGGAATTACGAACGGGATGGTTGGCAAAGCGGCAATCGGGTAGGAATGGCGGGGATCGGGGGCGTTTTGAAGCTTGTTTTTTTTTGGGGGGGTTTTGGGAGACTGGGGGCGCATTCGATGATACCTGAGCTCTGCTGCTTCGTATGGGAAGGACAATGGTCCGAGGCGTTGCTCACCGCTGGCTAGAGAGATTCTAGACGTTTAATACAAATTATGGTACGTCCCCTCTGCACAAGGTCTGTGAGATGTCGGTGTAATATGCGGCGTTACATAACCGGTGCATGCATGGCGTGTGGCTTGCTTGTAGTGCGTACCATGTCTGTCGTTGGGCATACGAAGCCGACTGGGACTGGAAAAAGCATGGTCGGTTGGTAGCACAGAGATCTGGTTTTCCAGCTCAGGCGCGCTGGCGCATCTTGGCATGGTGACGTCAGGGGCCGTCGATAGCGGCGTCGTGGGACGCAAGCGACCGTGTTGGTTGACGAGCCCTAGTTGGCGACACGGAGGGACAGAGTGAGCGAGCGTTAGAGACGGTTTGACAGTTTGATGGTGAGTTTGATGGTGTGTCTGATGACGCCAAGGAGGTGTCAGGATCTTGTTGGGTGGAGATGCACCGACGACGGGCCAAGCGATTGCCCAGACGGGACTCGGGGAGGGAGCGTGGGTATCGGGTCTGGGCGTGGGCGAGGGCAGATCCAATCAGGAGCAGGGCAATATTTGCAATGGGAAATGCGCCATAGCTTGTACTACTTGGCTACTTTGTAACTTATGTTTCGTACTTCGTACTTCGTACAGTACCAGACAAACAACGGTAGACGTTGACGTCGGGTGAAACTTGATTCCCTTTGATTGCGGTGTGTTGTTTGCTGGGCCATGGAGGTATTTGTTGGGCAGGGCGCGCTCTGCCGTGGCCCTGGTTGATTGGAATGAGTGCATGCTTGAGATGGCGCTGGTGGATGAATCGGCGACGGTGACGGAGGCCGCCCAGCTAATCTGGCGGGAGCAACCTACCTTAACAAAAACAGGGCCTGCCCGCTGGCTTGGGAGCCTGAGGTGGCTTGCCTGGATCCAGCCCATTGGCTCGGGCTACGGATGGCCTCCCTTGCGCTCGGGTACCTGCCATGTCCCCTTTCATCATTCAAGTCGGGGGGTCCTTTTCCTCCTTCAACTCGAATGCCTTGCGCGTATTCGTGCTTCGTACCGTCTCTTGGACACAATCTTTGTTCCTGGCACCGACACGACTGCCGCATATTCGCAGCGAGCTATTAACTCTGTGGGCAACCGACTGCCGTGCCGTCATTAATCGTGTCGGGGAAGACGCGCTGCCTGTCGCGCATAACCGTTCGACAAACGTCGGCACAGTCAGCCGAGCGGACCACCGACGTCTTGTTGGCCCAAAGCGGCATCCGATTCTACCAAGGTGCGTTACGTCTCCGCGCCGGGCGTCAGGCATTTATTATTACATACCTGGCTGGGCGCCCTGCCTTCCCTGTCACTTCCACGAGAGCGAAGCGCGTGCGGGGGGGGGGGGCTGTGCTGTGTTATGGAGGCGAACACAGCGCACGCGCAGGCCCATTCGAGTACGGCGACAAAGAGCGGCCGGGCAGCGCAGCAACGGAGCCGAGTTCGAGTCGAGAAAGTCTGACCGCGAGGCAGGAAACTGAAGCGCGCGCGAGGCCGCCGACGAGGAGCTGCAGAAAGCCGTTCAAGTTAGCGGATCCGACACTGTACCCACACCTGGCGGAACACTCCATATTAATACCTAGGGGGCCGCCAGTTCGTCGCTGCGAAACTCGAAGAGCCTTTCCATCGTTGCCAAGAAGCAAAGGCACCGGGACCCGATCGCTTGGCCTGCATCTGCGCATCTGCCGTGTTACAGGTGACCGTCTGCGAGAGAAGCGTCCATCCTTTGTCGAGCCGAACAAAGCGCGGGCCACGGCAACGAGGCACGAGGTTAGGGTTAAAGGGCGCAACCACTGCAGCACACTACCTATACCACGGTACACGGTACCTGTCGCTGCCATGTCTACCTGTGAGTCTCTGCTGCCTGCTTCTTCCTTTCTTCCACTTGCATGCGCCCGTTCCCTGGTCGTCGTCGCCAGTGTGGCTTCGCTGCAGCTCCCCCCTCGGGTCGTGCCGTGTTTGCCAGGTCTCGAACGGGAGACAGCCTGGAGGCGCGCAGTCAGCACCCCATTCGTCCCCAGCGCAGTCACGACAGCCTCTAGGCTGGCACAGCCCCCCGACCCCGTTTCTGCCGTGACGAGCAGCAACAGACGATTGATGGATTGATTTTGCTTGATTCATCGTCTCCATAGCCTATCCCCATCCCTCCCCATCCCTCCCCATCCCTCCCCTTCCCCTTCCCTACCTGGTCACCGTCGCCGGATATGCGGCGGCTGCTGCATCGCTGGGCTCCACCAGTCCCTGAATCGGTCCCTACACCTCCGTCCTCCGCCCTCCGCTCCTCGACGAACTGACTGATTCACGCACCTCACTTCTCCTCCTCCTCATCCTCCGCTGCCGACGACTACTAAACTGCGCTGCGACTCCCCACGCTCCGCCCACGCCGAAAGGCGTTTATACTGCATGTGCTAACATGACGCGCGATGCGATCGCAATGGCAGTCAACCACTTCAGAAACAAGCGCCAGGCGCACACAGTCAGCCGCTCCAGCTCCGACCAGGCCTGGAATCCATTCCGGCATGTCGCGTGGGGCAAGAAGAGCGGCCGCGCAGAGACGTGGGACGGCGGTCGCCTGGAGGAGCAGCCCGAGCAGCGCGGCGCCGACGGCGAGCTGCTGACCCATTCCGCCACGGCCCCGACGACCAGGACCGGCATGCCGGGAGATGCCGTGGCCACCGGCCTGGGCAAGGACAAGGACATCGACGGGTCCACGACGGCCGGCAGCAAGGGCAATAGCAGCGAGGAGAGGGCCGCCTCGCAGCGGTCCATCGATGGCGAGAGCAGCGGACTGCGCAACCGTAAGCCCGACGACGAGGCCGCGAGGCAAGACGCCGCCCGCGCCGCCGAAGCCGAAGACGACAAGAAGAACAAGAAGAAGAACGACAGCACCTTCTTCCGCCACGTTGAGCCCAAGGAGCCCTTCACCGTCGCCAACCAGCTGCAGAGGACCTTTCTCAACTCGTGGATCAACATCCTCCTCCTCGCCGCCCCCGTCGGCTTCGTCCTCAACTACGTCCACTCGGTCAGCCGCGTCGCCGTCTTCGTCGTAAACTTCATCGCCATCATCCCCCTCGCCGCCATGCTGAGCTTCGCCACCGAGGAAATCGCCCTGCGCACGGGAGAGACGCTCGGCGGCCTGCTCAACGCCACCTTTGGCAACGCCGTCGAGCTCATCGTCGCCATCATTGCCCTGCTCGCTAACAAGGTCTCCATCGTCAAGACGTCCCTTATCGGCTCCATCCTCTCCAATCTGCTCCTCGTCATGGGCTGCTGCTTCTTTTTTGGCGGCCTGCGGCGCCAGGAGCAGTTCTTCAACACCACCGTCGCCCAGACCGCCGCGTCGCTGCTCGCCCTCGCTGCCGCCTCCGTCATCGTTCCTACGGTATTCGACTCTGCTCAGGACACCGGGCCCGACAGGGTCGCCGCCCTGTCTCGTGGCACCGCCGTCATCCTGCTGATCGTCTACGCCGCGTACTTGTTCTTCCAGCTCAAGACCCACCAGACCGTTTTCAATGAGGAGAGCCAAAAGGTCCCCGCGAAGCCCTGGAATTCCGGCGGCCTCGGTGCCGGCGCCATCAGGCAGGGCCTTGCCATGCCTGGATCCCTGATGAGCCACGGCATGCCCAACCGGAACGAGAACGAGCGCCTGTCCAAGATGCTCATGAGTCCGCCGCGCCTTAACAAGGACGGCGAGGTCATCGATGACGACGAGGACGAGGAGCCGCAACTGCATTTCCTGGTCGCGCTGGGTACGCTGGCTGGATCCACAGTCATCATCGCCTTTCTCGCCGAGTTCATGGTCGACTCCATCGACGCGGTTACCAGTGACGGCCGCCTGTCCATCGAGTTCGTCGGCCTCATCCTCCTGCCCATTGTCGGAAACGCCGCCGAGCACGCCACCGCCGTCACCGTCGCCATCAAGGACAAGATGGACCTCGCCATTGGCGTTGCCGTGGGCTCCAGCATGCAGGTCGCCCTGTTCCTGATACCGCTGCTCGTCGTCATCGGCTGGGGCAAGGGCATGGACGAGATGAACCTCAGCTTCGACAACTTCCAGGTCGCCGTCATGTTTGTCGCGGTGCTGTTGACCAATTACCTCATTGGCGACGGCAAGAGTCACTGGCTCGAGGGCTTCTTGCTGATATGCCTCTACGCCATCATTGCTGTGTGCTCGTTTTGTGCGTATACTCTCGCGACACTCGTTTACTTCTCCCTACGATTACTTACCAGTTTTGCAGACTATCCCGACGTTGCCACCGGCGAGAAGCAGAGCGGAGCCTCATAACACCCTCCCCTCATTCTCATTCACGAGAGACCTTGGTCCTATGACATCTTGTCCTCTTTTCCTTGATACCACTTCTCGCATCTATTCGCATAGACGAGTTGTAATCTCCCATGCACATAGCCGCCCCTTTCTCTGCCTTTTCTTGTTGTATTTAAAACTCACAGCCGCGGAAACGCGCGCCCTGTATCATACCTGCTCACTTGTCTGGTCTTTTCTGCCAAACTTGTTCCTTTTGCTCTAGGTCATCTTGGGAGTTTTGGGTGTTATTGGCAAAAGGGGGGTGGGGGCAACTTGGGATAGTGGCCCAGATTCTTTTAGCATACTCCGTACCGCAGAGGAGGAAAGCTAGCGCTCGCGCTGTCTGGTCTTTTTCTTTGTCGCGTTTTAGGCGCACGATAGGCTTTTTTGCTCTAGGTTTCTTTCTCTAGGGATTAAAAAGAGTCACTCGGCATGTCTCATGTCATGAGCCTTACTAAGTCCTGAACTGTGTGACTTTTGATATCCGGCATATTCGATCACATCGTAGCGTAATTAGAGCCTACCCTACAACCCCCGATTTCCTATTAAACTACCCACTAGACACCTCATATCGTCATCACTCATGCTGAAAATCCGTATCAAACAGTCCCTCAACCCACATATCTAGCCTGACGGATGTACTTTCAATCAACAGACCCCTTCCTTCACTTGCCAGTGCCTTTTGAGCCCAACCCCATGCCATCAAACTGCACGCTCCCCCTTCGCAGGAACCCCATCGGGCTGCCCATGCGCATGCTCGCCATCGCCGCAGCGTTCGCAGGCCCGCCGGCCTCGCTGACCAGCACGCCCGGCGGAAGGCCCAACGACGGGATGCTCGCCTCGGGGACGGCCTCGAGCGCGGGCGGCGCGGCGGCGGCGATGGACAAGGGCGTGTCGTGGGGGCGATGGCCCTTTTCGAGCATCTCCTTGTAAAACGCCTCGAGGGCCGAGGCGTCGTGGCAAAAGCGCTCGAACTCGTCCTTGATGGCCTCCTCCTCGGCGCGGACGGCGGGTTGCGCTTTGGCGACAGAAGGAGCCACGGAGTCCATGGGCCGCATCGCAGGGGAGAAGTGGTGGAACGTCGGCCGGACCATGGGCGAGGCAATGGGCGTGGGCTCCGGCAGGCTGTACGAGCCGTACGCGCCGCCGCTGATGCCCATCATGCGCCCGGACGGGCGGTCGAGGTGAGACTGGTCGGCGGCGCCCTGGACGCGCAGCTCCTTGTCCCGGGCAGCGATGACGCTCTTGCTATACAGCCGGTTCGCCAGAACGAGGAAGTTGCCGTCGTCAGTGATCTGGGCCAGGAGCGCGCCCGAGCGGTGGATGTATTGCGTGTACTTGAAGTCGGGCTTGCCCCAGGAGTAGCGGACGTCGACGTTGCTCGGGAAGTTGGACGCTGCCTCGATATCGAGGACGAAATCGAAGCTCTTGAGGAGGGCCACCTGGTAAAAGTGCCTATTAGGCCCAGCCTGCGGCCCCAGCGAGTTCGGGTCGTAATACGCCTCTGGCTCCTCATCTGGTGGGCGGGCGGCGAGCTTGATGGGGAACGGCTTTCGGAACGGGTTGGACTCGGTGATCATGCAGGCCTCGTTGATGGGCACCTCGACATGCCGTAGACCGTACTGGCTCGCCTCTCGCTCCCAGCCTTCAATAACATCCTGGACGAGCTTTGACGTTGCATTCATCCAGTCTACCCGTATGTGGAAGCAATTGTCCGGGTTGTGGAGGCGGTCGTAGTGCAAGTCTATCCGCTCGGGGCGGTACGACCTCTTGCGGGGATCCACGTCGTACTTGATCATCTTACTGAGAACGACCTTGGGGCGGTTCTTGCCTCCATACGCCGTAGATGCCGTGGGCGTAAGTGAAGCTGGCGAGTGTCCGTCGTTGGAGCCTGTCGGCCGCGGCAAGCCCATGTGCGGCGAGTCTCGGCCGCCAGTCTCCGATATGGGAGTCGGCGGCACCGACGCGTCTCGTCGCCTCGAGCTGAACCAGCCGGGCTGAAGCTTCGCAAACTCGGGAGCGATTTGGTAAAAGTAGTTGCCGTCTCGGAACCGATGCCGCTTCTCGACGTGAACAAACAGTCCCTTGTCCTTGTCGCCCTTGGACTCCGAGTTGTCCTTGCCCTTGCTCTTGCCCTTGTCCCTGTCCTTTTCCTTGTCATTGTCCTTGTCCTTGTCCTTGTCCTTGTCCTTGTCCTTCTCCTTGTCCTTGTCCTTGTCCTTGCTCTTCGGTTCCTCTTGGACCATCAGAGCATTGCCCAGCTGTTCGGCCTCCTCACGGTCCTCCAAGTCTTCGACGTTGTCCAGAAGCCAGGTAGTCATGTCTGATCCGATAAATGCGGCGCTGTGCAGGCGGAGGTGCCACCGTCGATTTCGCAGAGGCACGCCTCCGTTCTCCACTGGCTGCTGCATCGCCTCTGCCAGGGCACCCAGGTTGAGGTGTGTCTTCTGGAAGCGCTCCTTTCTCGTCACTAGCTTGCCCTTGCGGTGGGTGCCTTCCATGCCCTCCAGTATTGGCAGCGTCTCGAGCTCAGCTACAATGACCACGGAGGGATCTTCCGTCTTATAAACAATGTCCAGAGGGTTTCGACGGGTATCCCGGGGTTGGAACCGCTTCTCAGACGGAGAAAAGTAACGGTTCTTCTGCCAGAGCTGGGCCAACCGTTTGATGCCTTCAAGCCGGAGTTCTTCGGGATTGTCGCCGGTTTGCGTTCGCAGAATTGACGGGTGCTTGGGGCTTAGGGGGATGAGAACGAACCGCGCTCGCCAAAACCGCAAGCTTTCCATCATTTCATCATGGTGGCCGGCAAGGAACGAGTCGATGGTGTTCCAGTTTCGGTCTGGTTTTGGTGTGAGGATGTCAACGTGGCGAGTTTCGTAGTCCTTATCCAGTAATGTCCGAATCGCAGGCTTGTATATCAGGGAGAAGCCCTGGGACGACGGAGATGTCTCGGTTGGTTTGCGCACGTAAATGTTCACCTCGACCTCCGTGCCATTCACGCAAGAGAGTTGATGTATGGTGTTGCCCACCGACATGAATACACTGGTGCCGTCATCGAGAAGCTGATCCCGAGAAAAGACATCAGCAACCTTTATAAGCTTCTGGCCAAACGCGCGTGCGACGGCTGGCCCGACGATGACCTGGAAGCCCTGCGAGAAGCGCATGCTGATGAGCTCCTTCATGAATTCCTTGCGTGTCTTTGGCTCTTCGGCCAGGTCATCGTCGGCGTTCTGATCGATATTATAGGGGTGCCTCTGGTATTCTGCGTCAAACTGAGCCTTGGGAGGAAAGTACTCCGTCGTAAGAGGCACCGCGGCAGGACAGCAGAGGGTCTTCCACTTTTGTACCTTCATGTCCGATGTCCTCGGGAAAACGTGTTGCCATCGGCTGTAGAGGACTGTATCGTCTATTCGGTGATTGTCGGGATTGGATGGGTTCAGCAGGCTCAACCATGGGGTAATGGCCGTGGTCGGGGACAACGTCGACGGCAGCTCAGGCACTACGCCTGCGCGCAGCTTGCTGGTATACACCTTCTGCGCATCTTCAGCCCGTAGTGCGTTCGAGTAGCGAACGTCGTTGTCGTCGTCTTGCCTCTCTCGTCGAGCACTGGACGGTGGCCGCCCTGAAACTGGCGGTGGCATGGGTTGTTGACCGGGTGTCGGATCTAGTCGGGCCGGGCCGTCTCGTTTGGAGATGGGAATGCTTGGAGTTGAAGGAATTCCATCCACCGTGGACTCGTTTATGTCCGGTTTAAGCTTCTGCGCCGACATGGAAGACGACTGACTGGCGATGGTCCGCGGAGTGGACGGTCTCAAATCCGAGAGCGACCGAGGCGTTGAAGGGGGCCGCAGGCCCCCAGCTGATACGACGGATGCACTCACCGTCTCCGCCTTGACTTCAGCCAATGCTGCCTTGGGGGCAGCAACGCCAAAGCCGCGTTGCCCGAGACTGATGTGTCTCATGAATTTTGGCGGCTTGGCGGCGGTCTTGTGAATGGGGGCTGGCGGATTGTGTGGCTTCTTTTTGGGCATCATGTCCGGCTTCTCCGCTTCAGCCGTGGTCAAGGAGAATTTCCTAGAAGCCTGCGTGTGACTGACGGACTTTCGCTCTGGAAGTGATGTCCCAAGCGCATTGGAGTCTTCCGTCGCCTGCTTCCGAGATGCGTCGTCGAGCTCAGCCCTATGCCTTGAGGAATGATGATGGTGCCGGCTGGTGGACAGGCGGCTCCTCGAGTCGTCAAACTCTTGCAGCTGTTTCCAGATGGACTTTTCTCCTGGTCGGACTAGCCTGTCGGGTGCAAATTTCTGAAATCCAATGACATTGTCCACCAAGGCTTCGGAAACACGGCGGTTTGGGGTATAGAAGGTATCGCCTATTCGATCCTGACGTCGTTTGCTGCCGGCACTGCCATCCATGGCATGGGACGGATAGTGCGCATCCGACTGCAATGGGGCGGCTTCGATCTCATTTGCGTCCAAGACGCTTCTCATTTGCAAGTCATACATCCGGCACCGAATTCTAAACTCATCCTCGTCGTCTTGCTCGACTTTGTTCGACACAGTGAGCGCAATGCCCGCATAAGACAGCGCCTCGTCAGATGCACCAGTCCAGAAAGACACGTGCAGCCACTGAGGCAGCGCATAGCACCACTCCTCATTCGATGCCATGGAGGTCAACGATTCGATGCGACGGACAGCATTGAAAGCCTTGTTGGGAGAGAATGACCCCGTCAGAGACTGATAGCTTCCAACAACCGGGGTTGGCTGATTAGGGGTGCTGCCGCGACTGTGGAATGAGCGAGACAAGACCGCTCCGTGGCCCAGAGCACTGTCCTCAGAGAACTGAGGGTTCCGGTATTTGAAGAGAGGTACGGAGTGTAGCGGCATCCTGGGCATGCAAATTAAGTCGATGCCGATGCCATTGCCAACCAATGCCTCTGTAGTCCTCCTCAAAGTCTCGTAGTCCACTTCGAAGATGCCTGGCCCTGGGGTGATGACCGTGATTGAAATACCGGTACGCGTTAGATCTCTGTCGATGTAATCGTGGGCGAATTGGGATGCTGCCAGATTGATGGCCTCGAGCACATTTCCATGTATAGACAAGGAAGATTCGGCCTTGACGCTGTCCAAGGGCGCGTCTCTGGCTCCTTGGTCGTCAGAGCATGGGTCGGAAAAGGCGCCGACTGTCTGGTGATATTGACTGATGTCTCGCCGGAAGAAGTTCAACTCCCTTTTCAGCTGGTAGAGAATCTTTGTCCACTCTCCACTGGCCATTTGGCTCACCACCACGCGGTAAAAGTCTTTGTATGGCCGGTGACTGCCCGACGGCTGGATGCCGGTGTAGTAATCGCTGTGCGATGCAGTGCTGGCGAGTTCGTTTGAAAGCCCCGTGTCGTACTCGACGCGGGCAAAGAGGACGATGCTGACGAGGTGTTTCACCTTCAACAGTGCCCAGCGCTTGAACATGGCGGGCAGGAAGCCGTTGACAACCTTGGTGAACATGATTTCACCAGAGCTGTCAGAGTCAAAATCCCACATTTCTCGCGACATCTGGATGAACAACACATATCTCGCGGATTCGCTGCGAAATATAGGCCGGGTATCTCGGACAAAGAAAGCGGCGTGCACGTTTTGGCCGTCGACAAACACGGCGGTGATCTGAGCCTTGATGGTGCCCAAGAATAAAATCGACTGGCCCTTGTAGACGGTTCTCTGGGTTAGCTCGCCGACAGTCAACCTCCACATGTCTGCTCTCGAGAGATATTGATCTTTGAATGACATCTCGACGTGGGTGGCCTCGATAGCGGGGTGATCCCTGTCCACCTTTGGAACTTGTTAGCACGGCGAAGGGCTGGTAGAGGCAAGCCCGCAACGTACAGGTGCCAGTAGCACTTGGGACCCCTTCTTCATGCCGAAGGCATCGGCGATGTGCTTGACGACATAGACCTCCACATCAGGCTGGCGAGCCTTCATCTCCTTGGGCATGTCCTTTGCGACGAAGATGTAGCGGTTGTGCTGACAGTCGTGGTCGGCTTGGCAGCCAGATGCAGCCTTTGAGCTGTCGCAATGCTCTTGGGGCTGCTTGTTCATGCTGCCATATGCACCAGAGGTAGTCCTTGCCGCATCCCCTTTCGCCGGTGTGATGGACATGAGCGAGCCCGGCTTGACGTCGGCGCCGAGGAGGTCGAGGTTCAGCAGGACCTCGTCTCGGGCGTAGCCATCGTTGACAGCGACATGGCAGTATCGCTCGGCGCGACGGCGCCCGTCTTCCTTTATCGTAGAGTGCGTCGACGTGCTCCTCGGAGAGCCTGGCGAGTCGGTGGATGTGCGGTCGAAGCTCGTGCCGCTCGACTGGCGAAGGTGTGACCATCGCGGTCCCCTGCGCGGACCGGATGGCGTTGCACCAGCATTTCGAGACATGGAGGCGGCTCGTCTCTCATCGCAGAGGCAAGATGGTGCGGCGCGAGCGCAATTGCATGACCGAGCGGCGATGGTATTTGTGAGTGTGTTGTTGGTCGAGGTTCGCCAGCAGCGAGGTGGTTGTCAATGCCATGTTGTCGGTTGACGTCGCGGCAGAATGAAGCTACAGCTGCGAAGTGGGGGTAGACCGCCTGCCGCTTTAAGCCAGGCGCCGGAAGTCGCTGAGTTGCTGAGCGGCAGAGTGCTGAGTCGCTGACCAGTGACGTCCATCGACCCCGTCCCATGATTCCGGTATAACTTTACCTTACTCGTACTTACTTCTCCTTGGACACTGTCGATACGGAGCCCATTCAGCCCAAATTTGTCTAGAAATGTTGCTCACTGCCGTGCTTGCTATTCGGTTTATACGACCCTGGGCTCTGTGCTAGGCCCGACTCCTCCAGTCGTGTTTGCTTGCCCTCGCCGAGAGGCCCGAGACACGCCAAGGGCGGGAGCATGGCCATTTCTTCAGCGCGGGATCTACGAAAAAGCCGCAACGAAGGAAATGGGCATCTAGGAACGCAAGGCTTGCTGCGTCTGCGGCTTGGCCATGGCACTGCTCAACCACTGGTCACCCTAGCCGTGCAGTGCAATCAATGTGGCTGTCACTGATCACCACTGATCGAGTACCCTCACTGCTCAGGGGCCTGGGCTTGCTGCTCTTGGATCGGCTCTGCTGGACCAGCTCACGTTCAAAAACTGCGAATAGAGAGAGCCATCTCCCTTGGAACGCCTCCTCTGCCATGCTCACACTTTTTTTCTTGCACAGTCATGAGGCCCTCCAGTGGGCAGGTGATGATTCACAGCCAAGACGGTATTAGACCACATCCCAAGGTTGTAGGAGGGGCGCTGTATCACCACAATCCTCCAACACCCAATGCTGGACAGCACTCGTTACGCAGCATATTTGCTGCCGCTAAGGCCTTGTTTGCGACTTGATCCCGGCGCGGGAGATGGGTGTCGCAAACAAATGGCATCGTCAGTGACGAGCCCCGGCCATCGCCTGTCGGTGATTGGGTGGGCGACCATCGCCAGCTGCTCCAGCCGGAATCTGGAAGACGATCAGTGCCGCATATATTGCCCCATGCTTCCGCCAGCTGTACGCCCATCTATTCCGTGACCGTCGACTGCGAAACCGGGCGACAGTGGATTTCAACGCTGCCCATCTGGCGATCTTTATAAACGCCAACTGCCGAGTTCAGGAGCTTCCTGATCTGTCATCTTCTCCATGCAACTGCAACCTCATTTGGTCCGGTACAGCGCAACCCAGAACACGATCAAACGAGCCGACATACGCTTGGAGTAGGCGGCCTTTTGGGCTTCCCTTACACGTTAGTACTTTACCAGACTTTGAAAGCGATACTCTGTCCAGCGCATAATCCCCGTCTCCACGCAATGCTGATCGGATGTCGCTGGCCTGCCTGGTCTGGGGCTTCCCGATATGCAGCCATGTCCCTTACTGATTGTATCTCGGTAGTCAGTGCGCTACCCCGTATTTTTGAACTTATTATAGGTCCAAGACGGCCCCTAGTCAGCTCGCCCGGAAGTAGGTTCCCCGTTGCCTGTCGACAACCATGGCCTGTGTCAGAGTCACCCGCAAGCAGCGCTTGATCGCGACCATCGTCATTTCATTCTCCTTTTTCGTCGCCGAGCTTGTTGGTGAGTAGGCTGGTCTCTTGCACCCAACTACAATCTCAGCGATGCTAACACCAAGACCCAGCCGGATTCTACACCCATTCCCTTGCTCTGGTTGCAGATGCATTCCACTATGTAAGGACAGACACGAACACTCGAGTAAGATTGCATTCTTACATACAACGATTAGCTGAGTGATCTGGTTGGGTTTGTGGTGGCTCTCGTTGCGCTCGTGGTTCGTATAGTATCCGCTCTTTAGCTACTAGACATCGCGCTGAACGGCCCTCAGGTTTCAGAGCGGCCACAGCCTCCGCCGAAAGAGTACACCTTCGGATGGCAACGGGCGACTCTCCTTGGTGCCTTCTTCAATGGCGTGTTTCTTCTCGCCCTCGGCGTGAGCATTCTCGTCCAAGCCATTGAAAGATTCACGCACATCACTCGTAAGCCAGCCGGGGCCCGAAACTTGCCAGGACTTGTTCAACTAACGACAGTTGATGACAGCCATAGACAATCCAAAGGTGGTCCTAATCATAGGATGTGTTGGCCTGGGCTTGAATGTCTTGGTCATGTCCTTTCTTCATGGTGAGTCCGAGCCCACCGAGCTACCTGCTGATCACGGCTGATGGCAAAGGAAGAACACGATCACGGCCACGGACATAAACACAACCACGAGACGGACAGTGAGGAGGAATCTGCGATTGAGATGGGCGGCAGAAAGGCGGAGGCACGGCCTGCAATTGTAAGCCCGATGGCCACCACTAAGCTCAGCATCCTCTCGGAGCGATAACCGCTGACCACGCGCAGAGCCACCACGAGCACAAGCACACAGTCGCTGCGCTATCGCACCCGGGTCGAGACCTGGGGATGCTGGGAGTCCTCGTTCACGTCATCGGCGACGCCATCAACAACGTTGGCGTGATTGTTGCGGCACTCGTCATCTGGAAGGCGGAAGGCGAGGGGAGATACTATGTCGACCCGGCTATCGGCGTGTTCATTGCCATCATGATCTTCTTGACAGCAATCCCCTTGACGAAGAGTAGCGGAGGCATCCTCTTGCAAATTGCTCCTGGCGGGATCGACCTCGAAGATGTCAAGCACGACATTGAATCGGTACGTTGTGGCCTCTGCCGGCATGCAACATGAAGGGATCGCAAATTAATCCTCAGTGCAGATACCCGGCGTCGAGTCCGTTCACGAGCTGCACATCTGGCGCCTCGACCAGCACAAGTCCATCGCCTCTGCCCACATCGTTGTTGACGGTAGAACCGTCAAGAACTTCACGGGCAAGGCGAGGATCATCATGGAGTGCCTGCACGCCTACGGCATCCACTCGGCAACGCTACAGCCTGAGATCCTGCCTCCATACGAGGCGCACACCTCGTCGGTGCAGCCGGAGGGAGAGTCTGCGGGGCCTAGGAGGCGACGGGATCGGTCTCACTGCCAGCTTATCTGTGGAAACCTGTGCGGGGGGATGCGATGCTGCACGCCGGTTCAGATGAAGTGATTGAAAGCATTTGGAGTTCGAGCTTGGCGTCTGGAGAACGGTAAGAAGATGGCTGAGTGCCGTTGGAGTTGGCTGGCGTCTGACAGGAAAGGTTGCTATCTTAGAGAAGGACCTGGATGCGCCAAAATGCTATTTTGTCTCACGTCTAGCTGCATGATGCCGTTATGCATGGTATTTGGTGCAGGCGTTTGTAAAGATTGAGTCAATTCATAAGTAGTGCGATACCATAGGTAGGACCCTTCAGCGTGGATGGCATTGATCAACTTCCCACTCGATACGCAACTCAATAGGCGTGCCTCGTGGCATCAGTATTCCCCTCCGCATCAAGCCGCTTGTTCGTTCGGACAAGCCAGATCCTCAACACCCAGCTCGAAGCAATGCAAATGACGGCAAACCCAGCATTGCTCGACATGCCAATGAGGTAGCGAGGGGCGTCCGACGCTGGGTACAAGTACGTCGTGTACACGTACGAGGCATTCGCCACGACGTTCACAATAGACAGGCCGATGGCCTTCTTTTCGGGAGTCGAGCCCAGCCTGCTAGACACCCAGCCGAGGATCATGGAGTTGACGGCGCAGGCGCCGCTCGCAAACATAACGCACGAGATGTACCGAGCCGCCCTGTTGAGCGTGCCGGACGAGATGATGAATCCGACGAGTGCGAGCCCCATGCCTCCGGTGATTGTGCCACGTTCGCTCGTTGTATCTCGCCGAGGACAGCCCCATGAGGTATCCGAAGAAGCCGGAGACCAGATAGGGGGGTGGGGGAGGGGCAGGTGAGCAAAAGGGCAGAGCCTCGGTGTAGTTTGGGGACTGTCGTTGGACGTCTTTCTATTGGACCCCTCTGCTGCTATGAATTACCATTTGTTTCCTTGGGTTCAGCCGTCAGAGAGTCTTTGCGGTGTAGGGGAAGCGCTGAGTGATGTTGAGTTGGTCGTCCTTGTTCCAAGAGGCGGCGAATGTTCCATCATGGCTGGCAGTCGCTACCTGTAACTGCCTCTAAGTATGCTGGTCATTGAGCCGTCTCGCATAGGCAGCACTTCTCCTCCGTCTCAATACTTTACATCTCTGACGCCATGGAGATGACCGATCTCGGCGAGTTCCATCTCTTCCCTCGACTCCCTCCCGAAATTCGGTTGCACATTTGGGAGGCTGGCGATCCGCCGACCCCATCATCACCCAAGTCCCCTGCTACGAATGCTGGCGCGAATGCTTCGAGAATATCACTCTACACGTCGTCATTAGCAATTGCTCGCTCGCGCAGCACAGGGGCAGTCACGGCTGGCGGATCCGATACATCGTCCATCCCCGCAGCCAAGCCATCTTCCCACCCCTTCATACATGTCGCGAAGCTCGCCACGAGTGGCTGAAGCAGTTCGACCTCGTACCGACGCGGATCGAGTACCTGGCTCAAACGTACAGCATGGTCACCGCCGAGTCTGAGCCGCAAAGGTTGCCTGTGAGCTCGGCCATGCGATCCGAGTTGCCCTAGGTTTAGTACGAGAAGGACATACTCGCCGTGTTTGAGCAGTGGAATCGCTCCAAGGCAGAAGTGCATATGTTCGATGACACGCCGGACAACGTTGATATATTCATTGGATTTGACCGGAGCAAGATCCAGCATGTTGGCTTCTGCGAGTCATCAGACAGACCTCCCGCTACTCTGGCGGCGCTTCGACTGGAGACTCTCCCATCCTTGAAAACCGTGTCGCTCATCAGAATGGGACCGCTGCCAGCGAGCCACGCCCCCCAGATCGGCTGGGAGTCTCCCGATTTGCTGGCAGCGCAAACACAACATTACGAATGCAAAGTCCAAGACTTTGTTGACCCCATGCAGGCCCCTGAGGATACCCTCTTCTACCACTGGCGACAGTCGATGCAATGGCTTTGGTACTGGACAGAATGGGATTATGACCCGGACCTATACCCAAAGTTCTGGAGATCCTGGCTTTGGCATTTGCGTTTTGGCAATGCTTCCTCCAAACAGCTCATTTCTGAGGAGGCGCAGGTCGACTCTTTCAAGGACTATGCTGTGCGACTAGACCCGACCGTTGGGGAGGAAGACTGTCCGCTGAACTAGGAGTTTTGTGGACAATGCGGGCACAGTCGCAGTGAGATGCTTGAACGTGAGATCCCGGCCAGGATGCTGTGCAGGATGCTGCGCGCATGTGAGGGATAAATCGTATGCAGTAGGACAAATATAGATTTACTGTTCAGCCGCGAATCCAGTTTTTTGAGGAGCTGAAGAGTTGTATGCATGATGACTTATGCGGTTGCCACGAGGAACGAATACTCACAGCTACGAAGTACTTCGTACACCATGTGCAATTTCGAGGAACTCGGGGCGCTCTCGATCGACTGGAATAAGTGGGAAGATGAGCGAGCGATGAGAAGAGGGGCCGTTTGGATCTTTCAGTCTACAGCAACTCAGGGCCATTGTATGAACGAGTGGGAATATGAACGACCAATTGAGACATAGGAAGAAGAGTACTTCGTCCCTGCGGCCGACCTGCCGCTGAGGGCATTCATCGACACGAAGCGATGGTCGATTGTTAGATGATGGTGCGAGGGGTTGGCCATCGGATCACCGTCCAAAGCCAGCATTAAACAGGGCAGCGAGAGTAAGCTGGACCGTTCAAGCTGTGCAACCGACCAACCGTCAATCACGGGCGTCTGATACGCAGGGAAGCAACGGCCTCGGACGACGGACTCGCTCGCGTGCGTCCGTTGCCCCTGCTAGGGACCCTCGTGACACGGCCCGGGCAGCCCGAGAGCGTTCTGGAGGCGAAGATCCGCTCGGCGTTGCTGGCGGCGACGAGGCGCAGATCTGATGGAGCCTTGCAAGCCCCATGGTGTCCGCCGTCCCGACAACCCGAGTCGAGTGTTGGTGGGGCCCATCTCGGCCAAGGTCTGTTGGTGCTTCTCCGAGACTCCGGCCTGTTAGAGAGGCCGCTGAGAGGAGAGATATCACGGCCGTAAGCCGTACTTTACGCCTGTCTGTGACACGCATAGTCAAAGTTCCCGGCGACTCGACACTCCTCCTTGCATCACCAGAGACGTTATAACCCATTTTTTTTAAACAACGTAGAGGTATGTACAGTATGCTGTCGGCTGCCGGTTGGTCGGTTGACGGAGACGCCGTGGGCGGTGGATAGTGGATCCGTAGATGCGAATTACTGAACGTGCCATTGGGCCAGCGCCAGCCAGAAATGCCGCTGCCCCGTTGGCCCGCGTGCGGAGGCTTGCAAGTTGCAATACTGTTTTTGTTGGTCGGCGACGGCTGGTGAGGTCGGCTTTTACCTGCGTTGGGCGTGAGCATCTATATTGAGTTGCCGCAAACTTACCGTGCAATCTGCGCAGTTGTGGACGAACATGAGGCTGCCAAAACGTACATATGTACGAGACACTCGGGAAAAGAGTGCGAGAAAGAGGAGATTCGTCAGGCTCCAGCCATCGATTGTCGATGTTGGAGCCCAATAAGCGGCATCAGGTTCGGTTCGAGGCGAGACGCGCTGGGAGGACCCTGGTTTTTAGCGGCGGCCGTGGTGCTGTTGGTGGCGCAGGCCGCTGGCTCACTAGAGACGCCAGTGCTCCTGCCGAAAGGCCCGCGAGCTGCTCGGGCGAGGTGCGCCGGCAGTGGGGAGTAGGAAGGCGGTAGCGTGAGGGAGGCTTTTGGGAGGGCAAGGGAGGGGAGGAGGCTCTTGCCCTACGGGAGCAAAGCCAAGAGGAGCTGCATGCAGCCGCTCACCGCATTTTCGCTGGCGAGGCGAAGCGCGTCATGGCTGAGGTATTAGGACGCACCTGCCATGCGATGCGCAACTGCCAAGGATCAACGAGGGCTCGTGGACGAATCAGCGGTGCATGGATGGGTGACTCCTCTCTCCGCCCCCATTGACGATGTTGTCTCCATGTCCAGGTGCTGCACGATTTGACGATGTATCTATTACCTGCATGCGCCGATGAAGTGGGCGTTGAAGACGTAGGCAGCGATGGATGAATGAATGGAGAATGGCGCCATGAATCGCGGTGCTCTGCGCTGCATGCTTTGCTGCTAGACGGTACGGATTACCTACTTCGTAATTACCTTCCCTGGCAGTCCGTACCTCCGTAGTCCACAGGTACTCGTATCCGCCGACGACTTGCTTTTGCGCTGCTCGCATGCACTCGCCGTATTCTGTCGCCGTACTTTGCCGTCGACGGGTGTCCAGACGAGCGAGGCCCTGGCCCCGGGACCCTGGGGCCATCAGAAGCGGGACCTTTTGTCGGGACCGGACGTTGCCCGCGCAAGGGATTGCTTCTTTGCTTGGCCATGTGACAATGCGACCCATGGATGCTGATAAGGCCCCTGCTCTCGGTGAAGGCTCCTGGTTGCTGCCATTGCTCGTCGTCGCGTAGGTAGTTAACAAGTACGAATACAGCACAGGTGAGACGGAGGCTCTGAGTATATGAGCCCGCCATGTATATCACGGGCGTCCTCATCTGCTAGCCAGACAAGATCGGGAGCTGCAGCAGCCACGCGCTCGTATCGTCCAACAACCCACATGGAAGTTGGAACCTTGATAAAGGACGACCCATGAATGAGTCGTCTAGACCTGATTAGCTCCGAGCCAAGGAGGCCCGGCGGTCTCTTGACGCCCCCCCGGCCGCCCCCGCCGATGCCCATTCGCTGCCGCGGGACGCCTGGGAGACCCGGCTTTCTGGTTCTGTCGTTTTTGGGGCCACGATCTCCGTCGTCCACGCTCCCTCCTTGCCTCCGTCCACCATCACCATCATCGCCATCCCGTCGCCGCCAACCTCACACCCGTCGCCCCTCTCCTCCTCCCCCGTCTCCTCCTCCTTCACCTCCCTCGACGCCTCACGAGCAGCATCGCCGACGGATGCCCGCGCCGGCAGCAGCAACAGCAGCAGTGTCCTGGCCCTGCTGCGTATAAGTCGGCCCGTCGGAGCACCAGGCGCCCTCATCCCACGCATCCCGTCCCCACACTCACCGCCCGCTCGACGCTCGTGTCCGCTGCTCGGAGCCCTGCACGCCCTTTTCTTGCGACGACGAAGCACGTGCTAAGCTCGACTGAGCTGTCGTCGCCTGTGTCACGGCACCGTCCAGCTGTCCTCCAGCACTCTTCGTCAGCCTGGCCAGCTGTATCCGAACACCGACGAGCATCCTGTTGCCGCTCGGCACCTGGGCGAATCGCGCCTCGATCACTGACCGCCGTCTCTTCCGTTGTTTGCTCGCGGTGCCTCGCCCCGTCACCGACACCGACACCAACACCCTCGCCCTCACCCTCACCCTCACCAACCGCGCATCACGCACCACGCATCGCGCGCTGTCTGTCTGTGCGCGCCATCGGCCCGGCCACCTCGCACGCAGCTGTATTCGTATCGTCGACTTCGAGTTTCATCGTCCCACCGTCGACTCGCAGCTTCGCTTCGCACCCGCAACCTCGTCTCGTCTCTCATGCGGCCAGGCATCTCATCTACCCCGGTTTTGTCGACTATGCATACAGCGCGAGAGTCTCTGGTCCTGCAGCCGTTGATGATGGCGACCTGGCTGATCTGACTTGGCCTTACGTGACCGACCTCAACTGATTCGAACCGAACTCGAGTCATTTCACGCCTTGTTTCCTGTGACGGACGACTCTCGCCCTCTCCCCGCGTCTTCACCTCCTCACCTCACCTCGCTCCGCCGGCGACATGCTTGGCCGACTCCTCCATCTTGGGTC
Source organism: Tolypocladium sp. Sup5 PDA-1 (assembly GCA_000750105.3). Taxonomy (NCBI): domain Eukaryota; kingdom Fungi; phylum Ascomycota; class Sordariomycetes; order Hypocreales; family Ophiocordycipitaceae; genus Tolypocladium; species Tolypocladium sp. Sup5 PDA-1. Next base: position 415,571 of record JPHH03000026.1, read on the forward strand.
AGGAGGCTCGGCCACCCCGCCAGCCCAAGCCACCAACAACACCGCCTCTCGCCCCATCCTCTCCCTCGAGTCTGTCCAAGAGGACATTCACACGCGAAATCTCCTCTTCCCAGATGCGCAGGCTCTCTACCAACACCGAAATGACCAGGTCTTCCCCCTGTCGTCGGCTCCCGCCACGGCATCCGCTGCCGCCGCGAATGCTTTCGACTACAGCGAAGATGTCGAGCTCGACGTCCGCGATGTCCGCGTCATCGTTCTGCAAGACGCCCTGGGCCCCGCGAATGCGTCTCTCCTTTTCGACAGTCACCCTCTACCCGACTCTTCATCTGAGCGCTCACCCGGGCACCAGGACCCGAGGAAGCCCCCCATGTCTCCACGCAAGAGCAGCCAAGGTCAAGCCTCACGACCGCTCGTCATCCAGTCCGACAGCCCTCAACCTCGTCAGGGCGCCTTTGATCGCCGAGCTTCCGTACACAGCAGAAGCCAGAGTTACGCAGAGACAGATGCGCAACGGGCAGCTCGCGAGTACCGGGAGGAACTGGCAACCTTTTCGAGCTGCATCTTTGGCAACTCAGAGTTGATGGCCTACAAGGGCACCTCGACAAAGGTCCACGTCGTGCCGAGCGATTCCCGCCCGGCCGACCACTCATCATCCGTTTTTGGAGACGGCCGGAGCTCCATTGGTCGTTCGAGCGGGCGCTCGAGCAAACTGTCGCAGTCCTTTTCGTCTCAGACGGTTTCCCCGACCATTGGCCCGCCGCTCCCATCTACCGGCACCCCGCCGCGCCAGAGTGACAAGAAGAAGGTTCTCATCACGCGACTCTTCCCAGTCAACCTCTCCGCCGAGGATGCCGATGCCAACGTTACACCCCAGAGCCGGTTTTCGGACGACAACAGCGGATTCCCGTTCCCGGCCGCCGGCGACGACCCGACGCCGCCCAAGAAGAAGAAGCCGCAACCCAAGCAGCGACGTACGCCCATGTACGCCGTCGTCCTGGTGGTGCAGTTGCCTCGCGCCCCTTCGCGAATGTCCTCTGCCGCGCCGCCAAAGTCGGTTTTCCGCGAGTCCGGCTCGTATAATGACCAAGACTTCTTCCCTTCTTCCTACAACTCGGCCAAAGCCGGCTGGAACATGTCTGGATCCGGCAACTATGGAGACGTGACGGATTCGTCATATTCTATCGATATCGAGGACCGCATCGATTCGTTGACGCAGCACTGGGATATCATCATGAGGACTTTGACTCACCTCCAGTCGCTCGTTGCCACGACAATCCATGGCATGCTCAAGCAAGCCGACATTACGTCTCCCGGCCCTTATTCGTCGTCCGCTGCGTCCAATTTCGTGTCTCGGACGCCTTCGTGGACAGAAAGGCGTGGCAACGAGATGCACCGCGCGAAGCCTCCCAAGAGCACAACCAAACTCGTCTCCTTGTGGCCGAATTGCCTTGCAGACGACATCAACATCGCGTCCGAGGTCGGGCTTGCAAGGAGCAGGGTAGTCATGGGCCTCGGCGCGGCCAGGGTTGTCACTGGGCAAGGACGCTGGGGCATCTGGCGCGACGAGGCGATATGGACGTCCAAGTGGGCGACGTCCGTCGACCGAGGGCAGTTCTTTTACAACCTCCTCACCGGCTTCTTGGCCACCCATACGGACTGGCTACAGGCCCTTTGCGGCCCCTCCTACCGCAAGCGCGCCGCGGTCGCTCGGCGTAATAGAAACGAGGAGGACCTGTCGTTGCCTGCTCGAACCATCATCGTGTCTGACGACAAAATGGCGGCTCGACGAATGATATTCCTTCTCTCAGCTTTCCTGCCTGCAAACCAACAGGTCGCCACCGCGAGAGCACATCGACCGAGCACGTCAGCTTCGATAGGCGGCTATTCCAACTCGCCGCCGACATTCATTGTTCCAATCCTTCGCGAAGAGTCCCTTCGCCGCAAGATCAACCGCCGCAGCGGCCTTCGGCGGGCGTCTCATTCGAGAGCAGCAAGCCAGAGTGCAAGAAACTCGGGGGTCCCCACGCAGCTGGCTCAGCTAAGTATGGATCGGAGCCAACACCAGCGGCGAGCGTCTGATGCGGCGTCCATTCGCACCACTAACCTGCCCATCATGCCCGGCCAGGATCTCCTGAGCCGCAAAAGTAGCGCTGCGACTACGACCACCATAATGCCGGAAACGACGACTCCTCACTTTTCCATCGCTCAACAACAGCGCGACAGCCATAGGAGGCGGCGCCCGGGGAGCAGTGGAAGTGTGGCTGCCGATGATCTCAAGCGATCCCTGAAGCGCGGCGAGAGCAGCGGGCAGGTTGCCACTGTCACTTCACGTCCGCTAAGCCAAGGGCTGAAATGGGGCAACCTCATGAGCGGCCTATGGAGCACTCGCCGAAGGGATTCTATTGAGAGCAGTTCGAATTATAGCCAAGGTAGCGACCTGAGATCCCCAGTCAAGGCCAGCTTTGGTCGCCCCGACAAGCTGTCCGAGATGGTTCGAGAGGTGTCGCTTGCCGAGGAGGCTGGCGAAACCGAGTCCGGACGCATATCTCCCATGGATGCCCGTAATGTCGATACACCTCGAGACGATTCCGCCCGCGGCCGGGGATCGTTTACGCAGATAGACCGAACCCCGGACCCCACCGGTGCCTTTGAGTCTCCTGTGAAGACATCCATCAATGCCGAGGACGGCGTCATTGACGTCGACGTTCCCTTCCCGGACTATATTGCGTCCTTTGAGTCGGCCATCAGCTCGCCATCCAGCAGTGGATACCTGTCCACGCCAGGCATCCCCAGTGGTCTAGAGTCGTTTGAGCAGTCGGCCCGCTTCGCCATTGATGGAGATCTCCCCCTGAATGCCGCCGGATGGCTCAATCGCTTCCACCCGGATTTTGCGCTGCAGGCGCTGCCCCCACAAGACAACTTGCTGGAGAAAGTCAAGGCATCTCTTCAGGCGGAACCAACTCCTGCTCCGGATTCTCCCACGGGTAACGACCTCTCCGAACGCTGGGTCGATGTCAGCTCCGTCGTCATCGCGGACACGATATCGAACACGGTAACCCGTTATGTCTATCGTCGACTGGTCAAGCCAAAGGCTCCGGCTGACAAACGAGGCTCGGTGAGTTCAGGGGCGACAAACTTCAACGGAAATGTGCTTCTCACCCCGTCCGTCTTGCCCTATGAGCACCAACTGGAGGACGAGTGGGTCGAGGAAGACATTTCCAGCTCCGACGATGCCTTGAGGGAGGCTATAGACAAAGTGATTCACTTCACCCCAGAGGCCAGCAAGGACAGCTCGACGACGTCTTCGCAGACGCCCAGTGACTTCCGAGGGAGCACCGACAGCGGTAGCACCATGCCGGACACGCTTTCAGAGGTCACGCAATTGGCTGATCCGCCTCTCGATATCCCCAGAGTGCAGTGCAAGACGGTTATATTGTCCACACTGGAAGAGATGATTCGCGATGCCATCGATAGTGGCGATTCGAATGGCGAGGACCGCGGCGGCAGCCACAGGCACGGCCGTCCGCGCCAGAATATGCTGCGCGATGCTGTTCGTCAGTGGGTGACGAACCTGGATTCTGTGGAGTGACGAGTCACGACTTTTGGCGCTCGATCTTCGTTATGATTCTCATGATCGCTCCACGTCACTGTCCCCCTTTGATGGAGACTGAAGCCTTTTGATATGAGTTCAAATTTGTACCACCAACATCTGATTTTGATCTCTTTTTGCAAGCAACAAACGATACCCCCACAAGCCCGGCCACCTTACTGTGCAGCGCTTGTCGATGTGTGGGATTCTAGCCTTCCTGCACATCGCTTTCTCAATTTTTTTTTTCTTTCACGTTCTCATATTTCTGGGGAGTAGCATATCGTGGCTGGCTATTAGGCCTGCCTCTTGGATATGCGTGGCTGGATATTGGGACTTGGCAAATGGGCACCAGATATCCGAGATACTGCTTGAGATAGAGCAATGCCATACGAAGTACAAGCGAATTTGCAGCTGTTCAACGATGTGGTGATGATTTGGTGACATGGCTCTCTCTGCATTGACTGTATTGAATTGCTCGCTGGGGAGTTGTGGATTACTTCTTCTTCGACGGCCTGGCATTCTTGGCCCTCTTCCGCTCTGCCTCCTCTCGCCCCTTTCTGATGTCGTGCATGCCCTTGAGCTCCTTCTTGCTGCCCATGCCGTCCCTAAATCTGCCGACGCGCTTCTCCCGCGCCTCGTCGACCCTCTTCTTGCGCACCTGGAAGTCGTCGCGGTACTTGTCGGCCTCGCGGGGGGCCTTCTCCTGCTTGTGCTTGAAGCGCTTGCCTGAGGGGATGCCCTGCCCGGCGCCGGGCCGCTCCGCCTCGCCGACCTGCGGCGCGCGGCCCATGCGCTGCGCGCGCTTCCACTTGTCGAAGCGGCCGCTCTGGAAGCTGGCCGCGATCTTGACGCCACTCTCGCCGCGGATCATCTTGGCGCCCTTGGAGCCATCGTCGTCGTTGTCGCGCGACACGTAGTTCTTGGACTTGGCGTCCCAGCGCATCTTCTGCCGGTTGGGCGCGCCAAAGGCCTTGGCCGACCCGTCGTTGCCCAGGTCCATGGTCGCGTCGCGCGCGGCCTCGACGAAGCTGGAGCTCTGGCCGCCCGAGTGCACGCCGTAGCCGCGCTCCTCGGCGGCGTTGACAGTCCGCGGCGTGTATGACATGAACACGTCCGAGTCTCGCCAGTCCGTCTTGCCCTTCTTTTTGCTGTTCGTGTTGGATATTGTCACCTCCATGTCGTCGTCAGAGTCTGCATTCAGGCCCATCTCGTCGGGGACCCCCACCTCCACCTCAACCTCAGAGTCAACGTCCATCTGATGTCCGTCTTCAACACCATCAAACTCCTCCTCTTCATCCTCTTCTTTCTTCACTACCGCAGCCTGCCTATTTCTCGGCGTGATCCTCTTCCGTAATTGCTTCATGACCTCTGCTGCCTCAGACGTCGACTTATCTGCCACACCAACCTCGAATATCGTTTCATGGGGTTTGAAGCCACTGACCCTCGCCAGCATAGCTACTCGGGCCTGTTCCTCGCCGTCGACATCGTCGCCAAAGAGCCGGTGCAACTCCATCCATGGATTAGAGGCAACAAGCTCTCGCGCTCGGTTGGCGCTCTGACTGGACGCCGAGTGACGAGTCTTCATGTAGAGCTTCTCGGCCTTTCCAGCGACGATGCGCAGGGCATTGATATCCTCGCTCTCAAGTAGCGTCTTGTTCATCCACTCCACGTGTGTCTCCATGGAGTCTCGCTTCAGAGCTCCCACAACTACATCGTCGGAGAAAGAGGGCTTGCTGCCCTCCTGACCTATGACCATCTTCCTCCCCAGGAACAGTTGGAGGTCAAGAAGATATGGCGCATCAATGTCTCTGACGAGACTGTAACTCCAACCCCTTTTTCCCGCTCGGGCTGTTCGGCCAACTCGATGGACAAAGACCTTGGGCTGGGGAGGGAAGTCAAAGTTGATGACGTTGGCCAAGATGGGAATATCGATACCTCTCGCGGCAACATCCGTAACAACCAAGATGTTAGTCTTGCCGTGTCGAAAGTCTTCAACCTGAGTTCGTCGAGCAGTCTGGTCAAGTGAACCGTAGACGTGAGACACCGCAAACCCCGCATACTGTAACAGGTTGGCAAGGTACTCCACATGATGCTTCGTTGCCGTGAAAACGATGGTTGAATGCTCCGTGGGCTTGCCTAGACCCTCAGGTTCACGTTTTCGCTTCTTGGACGCCTTCTCATTATCTTGCGCCCCCTCCGGAGGTCCAACGGGTACTTTTATCACATCGTGCAGGATATGCAGCAGAGAGCCCTCCTTTTCGGCGCCCTTTACCGAGAAGAAGGCGCTCTCCAAGTCAGGGGATATCTTGGACTCGGCGTCGAGTCGAACAAGGCTGGGGTCCTGGAGACCTGCGCGGGCAAACTCGACCAAGGAGGCGGGTAGAGTAGCGGAGAAGAGCAGAGTTTGCCTCGACGGTGGCAAGGCGTGAAGAATCTCGGTCAACTGTGCCGCGAAACCCATCTCGAAAAGGCGATCCGCCTCGTCGAAAACGACGTACTGGATTGATGACAGATCCAAGCTCATCTCGACCTTGAGATGCAGAAATCGGCCCGGAGTGGCGATGACAATATCTGGGTTCGAAGTCATGGCACCAAACTGCTCCTCCAAGCCGTCACCACCGACGAGAAGCACAGAGTTGAGACCTGTACCTCGGGAGAACTCTTTGACAACCTTGAGAGTCTGGATGGCGAGTTCTCGAGAGGGCGAAAGAATGAGGGCTCGGCTGCCGAATCGTGCGCTATGTGCGCGAAGTCTCTCGATCATGGGTATCACGAATGCTGCCGTCTTTCCGGAACCCGTCCTTGCCATGCCGACAACGTCTCTCCTGTCGAGGACCAGCGGTATCGTTTTCCTTTGAATGGGTGTAGGTACTGAAAAGCCTTTCCTCGTGATGGCCTTGAGCAGGTTGGAATTGAGACCTGGGCGGGGCATCAGTATTGTTCGACGGCATCCAGACATGGTCGGGTGGCAGCCGTATCTTACCCATTGCCTGGAAGCCTCCGCCCTTCTTCACCGTCTTTCCCTTCAGGTTGGAAGCCTTGCGATAAGAGGCCGCCTGCTGCAGCGCAATGAACGCCTCGTCGTCTCCGTCATCGGCTGCGTGGCGAACATCCAAGATGCCGTCGATATCCAGCTCGTTGCCAGCCGCCGCACCGTGGGCGCCATCCTCGTCGTCTCCGGGGTACAGCGAGCCCAGGATATCGAGCTCGGGCTCGGATTGGGCTGGCGAGGCTGCGCGTCGAGGAGGCATCGTGGCTGCGCGTCGGGGCATCGTGGCTGCTGTGCGGCTGCTTGCGGCTGTTTGCGCAAGAAGTCGGAAATGCTTGGGCCGGTGAATCGGAAGCTGAAGGCAGAGAGGGTCGATGAACCCAGGGCCGACTTTTTTTTGGTGGGGCCAGATCGGGAATCCTTATCTTATCGCGGCGGGGCCGGTAGGTGTCAAGGTGTGTAGGCCTGTATTCACAGCCTACGGGACCTCCCCAACCACCTCGAGCATCTTGAACTGAACACACCAGTCCCTCCTCGAGCCTTGCTTGGCTTCGGAACTACCATCTCCTTTCCTCTTTCCTGCACCAACGCGAATTGCGAGTCTGAAGAGCTAGCGAGACATCATGGCTTCCCACAATATGGCTCCCGACGACACCACTCTTGGTTTCGAATCCGGCGAGGAGGACGATGTTCTGGTGGCCGCGGAGAAGGAGGCCAAGAAGGTACTTCGGCGCAGCCACAGCGCTCCTTTGCTAGTCTCGTACTCATAACTGACAGTCACGTTCAGGATCAAGAGATCAAACGAATCATCGGAGCGTTCCGTCTGGATGCGTACGCCGTGCTTGATCTACAGCCCGGTGTCCCCGAGGCGGATATCAAAGCCACGTACCGCAAGAAGTCGCTGTTGATCCATCCAGACAAGACCAAGAATGAGGAGGCCCCTGACGCTTTTGATCGTCTTAAGAAAGCTCAAATGGAGCTGCTGGATGAGAAGAAACGCACTCAACTGGACGAAGCAATTGCCGACGCCCGCATGCTTCTCCTCCGCGAGAATAACTGGACCGTCGACAGCGAGGAAATCAAGACAAAGGATTTCCTCAAGATGTGGCGCACCAAGACTATGCATGTCCTCGTCGACAACGAGCAGCGTCGCCGCCGCCAGCTCAAAGGCCAGATGCAGGAGGAGGGTCGAGAGCAGCGCCGGGCCGAGGAGGAGTTGGAGGACCGCAAACGTAAGCGACAGCACGATGAAGACTGGGAGGCCACCCGCGATCAGCGCATTGACAACTGGAGGGTCTTCCAGAAGGGGAAGACTAGCTCCAACCCAGACAAGAAGAAAAAGAAGAAGATGAAGCCCATTGGCTGAGGCTCTTCCCTGGCACTGCACGACGGAGACGAGAGGAAACGGACACGCACAAATTTTCTGAATTTGACTGCACACTACTGGCTTGTAAGTCGATTATTCTCCGCGGGGCGCACGGAATCTGACCAAAATAGTTGGGAACGCGAAGCGTGAGATACCCCGACCGAGATTGGAACGAGGAGTTTACGGCTATTTGATAGATTTCCGCAAATGAGAATAATGACAACCAGACACCATACGAGTGACTCGCGACGTGATGTGAGGAGATTTGCCTCTCCGAGAGTATCTGCCGCGATCTCCCATGCTCTCTACTGTACTAATACCATACAAGAAAGATCCAACGTAGCTGCAAATCTGCGCAGTGAGCTTGGGTTGTTGTCCACCCTCCAGAAACGCCATCAACAGAATGTCAGCCATTTTTTTTAAACACCACCGGATGCAGTCAGTCTCCTTCTATACGTACGCTTCACCCCCCATGCTTTATGATACAGATTACTCGTAAGAGGAAGAGACTCGGCCGCCCCATCAGCCAGACCCAGAGTCGGAGGACTTCTTGGACGCCTCATCCGGCTTGTTCTGCTTCTTGTCTTCTTTGTTGGTCGGACTGGACTGGCCTCCTTCGCCTTCTTTTTGATGAGCGGGGTGGTTCGTCAATGTGTGCCACATGGACTTTAGAAACCCTTCGTTCTTGTGCGCCTCTGGATCGGACGGATCGACTTGGGAGCTGCGTACAGGGTTAGCACCATGTAAAGAGGTAACCGCTCGTCCAGTCTGCACTCACCTTGGCGACGAGACATTCATGACCCTCCTAGCGGTCTTGTCACCCATCTCATCGGCCAGCATCTCCACAATCGTCCGCTGGTTCGCGCTGAGGTACTTTGGCATATTGACCCGGAACTCCACCCTCAGATCGCCAGAGCCGCCTCTCCGTGCACCGAGGCGCTTCATGCCCATTCCCGAGAGCGTCATCTTGTCGCCGGTGTTGGTGCCGGTCGCGACCTTGACGTTGACCGCGCCGTCCAGAGTCGGGATAGACACTTGGCCACCGAGCATGGCGGTAGTCAGGGGAATGTTGGCCGTGTACAGGATGTTGGAGCCTTCTCTGCTGAACTTGGGGTCCTTGGCAACGCGAACGAAGACGTACAGATCGCCGCGCTGGGACCTGGTGTTGGGGTCTGCGGATCGTCCGGTGGCAGGGGCATCGCCGGCGCCGTCGACTCTGAGCCTCATGCCGTCCTCGATACCAGCAGGGATGTCAACGGTGATGGTCTTCCGCTCCCTGACCACACCGTTTCCAGAGCAGGTTCGGCATTCCGAGCCCTTGGGAATAGTCGAGCCAGTTCCGTCACAGGTCCCGCAGGTAGATGCCATTTGAAAACCACCCTGCATGAAGTGCAAGCGAGTTCCCGTCCCGTTGCAGGCTTTACAGGGAGACCTTTGCGTGCCGGTCTTCAGGCCGCTTCCTGTACATGTCCCACAGGCAACCTGAGGGGTAATGTTGATCGTCTTGCTCGTTCCCTTGGCAGCCTCCATGAACGTTATGCTGGATTGAACCTCGATGTTGTCGCCCACGAGTATCTCTTGCTGGAAAGGATTCCCACGAGCGCCTCGGCGACCGCCAAAAGGTCCCTGCTGTCCGGTGAAAGCCGAGAAGATGTCCTCGAAGTTAAAGCCTCCGCCGAAGCCTCCTTGTCCGCCAAATCCGGAGAACGGGTTGCCCGCACCACCGAACGGATCGCCGCCGGGGGCGGGACCTCCACTGGGATCAAACCCGGCAGCGCCAAACTGGTCAAACTGCTCCTTCTTCTTCGGGTCGGACAGGATCTCGTATGCGGACTGGACATCGGCGAAGCGGTCCTTGGCGGTTGCGTCCTTGTTCGTGTCGGGGTGGTACTTCTTTGCCAGGCCGTAGTACGCCTTTTTGATTTCGGCGGCTGTCGCGCTCTTGCTCACGCCGAGCGCCTTGTACGGGTCTTTTTGAGCAAGGGAATTCGTAGCATGGAATGACTGGGACGAGGTTAGTAGATTGAGTTAGACGGGCTTTGGGGACGTCAGTCTTACCCGGCGCGAGGAGGGGAGCTTGTGCTGTCTCGGACTCGTCGATCTATCCCGCGAACCGACGCGAAATGCTGTTGTATGGATGCGCGCTCCTTTGCTGATGCATTCTCGGAGCTTGGGTCGGCCGGCAAATTGGCTTTGCGCCAGGACTCGCGCAGGCGCAGCGGCCTTGGTGAGAAGGCTGGAGTTCATACTGAGCCGCAGCAATTCATCTGACGAAGCCCAAGGCCTTAATATGACGACGCAGTCTTGTGCTCGTCTACCCAACGATCCAGGGTGACTGCGGTGTCGATGGTTCGCGATCGCTCCCCCAACTTTTTCAGCCGGTCTTAAGCCGAGGGTGTCTGCCTCAGGCGACAATGCCGTCATAACCCGACCCATGCCACGCACGGCAAAACTGGCCAATGGCAGAGCTCCCATATCCCAATTTCGAGCACCCCGGTTTCTTGAATCTTCGACGTCGCCGCATCGACGAAGCACAGGGGCAAAGTGCACATGTCATCGGCTGGAATCCATTTCAGTGTCACAATTCATCGCATCGCAGCTAACACAGTTGGGCTGGCAGACAATCTAGCCAACAAGTCATATTCGTTGTCCTTCATTACCGCCGGGAACATGTCTTATGTGCGTCTGCAGGGTTCCTTGATCGACTACAGCTTCGACGAGTTGGATTCCTCATCATTCGTCGCCCCGTGCTCTGCCAGCTCCTTCTCCGTCCAGTCCCACAGCCTCTTGGCCAGGGCATCATCCTTGCCGAGCGCACGGCACCTTCCACCGACTCCCACGGGCTCATAGTACTCGCCGCTCACAACATCCTTGGACACGGACGCCCAAAGCTGGTTCCTTGCGCCCTGGTCGACGGAACTGAGGAAGTAGTTCACAACTGGGCCAATCATCCGCGCCGGGGCCGACATGCCCGAGGCACCGTTCACCAGGTTCGTGCTGACCACGCCGGGGTGCACCGCCGCGATGGTGAACTGCGGATATATCTTGGCGAGGTGTCGAGCAAAGAGGAGGTTTGCAAACTTGCTCTGGCAGTAGAGAGCAACGGGGCTCAAGCCAGTGTCAGTCGTCTTCAGAGACGCGAACACGATGCCTGGCTTGGGTCCGAACTTGTGGGCTGATGATGATAGTGACACTATGCGCACGTCGGTATCGGGACCGCTCTTCGCGGTCTTGTCCAAGACCGGGAGCAGGAGCTTGGTGAAAAGCGCGTGGCCCATGTGATTCGTGCCAAACTGCATCTCGTAGCCTTCCTTTGTCAGCTCCGGCGCCGTGGCCATGACGCCGGCGTTGAGCATGAGAATGTCCAGGCGATCCGACTCTGCAGAGAACCTCTTGGCTGCCTTCTTCACAGACTCAAACGACGACAAGTCCATGTGGAGGATCTTGATTGGCGCATCGTGTACTTGTTTCTGGATCTCGTCGACCGCCGCCCTTGCTTTGTCGAGGTTTCGCGCCCCCAACCAGATCTGCCGCGGGTTATGCCGCGCGAATTCAAGGACGGCTTGCTGCCCTAGGCCGATGTTACCGCCCGTCACTAGAACCACCTTGCCTTCCAGCGATGGGATGTCCTTTGCCGGGTTGAAGGAGCCAGCGCAGAGGCCAAACAACATGTTGACGGATTCGCCACTGCGGTGAATGAGAGTCTCGGGAGAAGAGGCGGGTGTAGGATGGATTTTGAAGAGAGCGGCCGTGTCACAGCTTTGCTTCGAGAATCGGCTGTACTGTAGATTCGTCGCGCCATCTACTATGCAGGCCTTATATACAAAACAGTTGATCGCGAAGCTCAGACCTATACTGAAGAACAGAGTTCAGCACTCAATTGCCAGTCCAGTTGTTCCGCAACTCCGCAAGCGCAGGCAGTGGTCCAACTACGCGTCCATCTGCCTGTGAAGCCCCGAATGCATTTGCCACTGAACTACGGACTACTTGGTAAACATCCCACCCAAAAATACCAACATTAGGGATACTTCATAGTGTCCCGAGGCATGGCAAGCCGGCGCTTGCGAAAGAGGCGCTGGGTTGATTACCTTGGTTGCCCGAGCGGGGGAACTATTAGCCCGACCGACGGATTGCGAATCTTGTTGTAAATCTCGACCAAAAAGAATGGACAGCTTTTTTTTTACTTTGAAGAAGCGTTTTGCGACTGCTGTGATTCACTTGTGTTCCACTTACATATGCGTGCTTACACGCCAGGGGTGGCACGCCAAAAGACAAACTAACAACAACTCAACAGGCCTATCCACAGGACTGAAGCTGCAGCTTCAAGTAATACTTATGCTCAATCTATCTACGCCCTGGAAAGGATAGCCATGCCAACCAATGAAGGGAAAGGTCGATGGAAGACCTGCCCGTGAGGCCGTCAGCATCGGCCCGGTCCGCACATGCACAAGCCAACTCGAGACACCAATACTTCCCCAATGGTGTAAGCAGCCAGTGTCTGGACTGTCATCAAGTTCAAGCGTTCTGAGGGGCACATACTTCCATTTTCCTCATTTGTGGTGCAATTTCGAGTCTCCTTGTCACGCTGCGTCTCGCCGTGCTCGCACCGACTATGAACGGCCACCAAAGGCTATAGACGGCTCAACACGCAACCATTGAAGAACTGTAGAGAGATGAATTGTATATTGTGTTCTTGATGGTCTCAAAGGGAAAACCGTGTAGGTAATTGGTGTCATATGCCGTATGTCGCCTGACATATCCTGAATGCTGTTCGATGTCCATCAATGCTCGTGCCCATCGCGCCAAACGCCGCCCGATGCCAAAGTCAAAAAGTCCACACAAGTCCAACTATTTCGTAGCAATCAAGCCGTGCTTGCTGGGACCGTTGGCTTTCGAGGCCTTGTCGCTGTGGATCTTGTGGAGGAAATCAACAATGACGTCATTCTCCTGGATGCCCATGCCGTTGAAGTGCTTCCGCACGGCCATGGCCAGCTGCTCCTTGTTCTGTCGCCGAGCTTGCCTCTTGCACACCATTGTCGGAGAGTAGAGGCCGATGCTGCCGGGTTGCGACAGCACCCATTCGTGGTATGTATTCGAAAAGGAGGTCGGGGTGTTCAGCTGGTGTTCGCGGCGGTAGGAGTGCAGCGTGTCGCGATCGAAAGAGGACCAATTAAGCTACATCACGGAGGCATGTCAGCGAAGCCGCGAAGACGGAAGAGGTATGTTTGCGCGAAGACGTACCGCCGGGGCTGTAGACTCAGCAGTGCCTTGCGCTGGCGCAGACGTCGGCGCGTTGGGGACCTTTGCAGCGTGCGAGGCGCTCGTCTGGCTGGCGCCGCGGCGCATTTTGGTGGACGTCTGGCCGCCGCTCTTGTCCTTGGGGCCGCCGCCGTCCGGCTTGTGGTCGTCGGCGTTGCGGGCAGATTTTGCAGGGGCCATGGCGCTGGAACGGGCGTGTACCTGCGCCGAGAGTCGTGACGATGATTCTGGGATGAGCTCGAGAGAGAGGTGGTGAGTCGCGATGGCAGAACGGAGAAATGCGGATGGCGGTGGAGGACGTGGGGGTTTGTGCCTGGGGGCAGGGTCCTCTGGCGCTGTGCTAACCTGCCAGGCGTAAAGTGGCTGCGTGGGTGACCTTCAAGTTGCCTACCCTGGACTCTCTCTCCTTGCACCATCACCAGCTATTACATACCATCCAGTCACGAATCAAGCCTACTGCAATCCAAAAACCACGCAAGACATGGATCTTCCCGAGGTGTATGTACGATACGGAAGAATTCGATCCCTTTGACAGTCATTCTCATCTTCTTTTGACTCGTGAAGCACATGTAACTACCGATTGATGCGTGTAATAACCTGGCTCTTTACACATCGCAGGCCGCCTTTTGTCTCACAGAACGCCACTAGCTATGATTGTCGTGGAAGTCATGGTATCGTGTCAGCCCGTCTACATGTCCAATCGCTTCGCGTCTTGAAGAATGACGTCGCTCGCCTTCTCGCTGACCATGAACACGGCGATGAGCGGGAACGTTCCAGGAACCACGGGGAAGATGGACGCATCCACAACCCGCAGGCCCTTGACCCCTCGAACACGGAAGCTCGAATCCAAGACCGCGAGGGGGTCTTCATCTCCACCGATAGAGGCCGTGCCTGTGGGGTGATGCCCATAGGCCTCGTCCTTGACATACTCCCTGACGCTCTCCAGGGAGCTGATATCTCGGCCGGGATAGTACTCTCCTGTAGTAGCATTGCGTCCCGGCACCGAGTCGAAGATCTTGCGCGCAAACGCAACGCCGTCGACCAGGCCCTGGATGTCCTCGTCGCCACCGTTGGCAAAGTACTCAAAGTTGATGTCAGGCATCTCGCGAGGATCCGCAGACGTGAGCGTGATGGCGCCGGCACGGTTGCGGGAGTGTGACTCGGAGATGGTGAATGTGAACTTGTTGGAGCCGGTCTTGAAGCGGGTGAAGTTGGTATACGGCGGCAAGTGGCCGCGGATGGCGTCCGGCGAGCCGTACAAGATCAGGTCACGCTCCCCTCGAGGCGCGACGCTCGAAGTGAACAGGGCGACTTGGGTGAAGCCGAGAGTCGTGTACGGGCCTGTTCCGTTCTTCCACTCCTCGTAGCAGGGGTATACGCCCTCCACAAGATCGCAGCCGTCGAACAGAGTGAAGTTGTTGGGGAACTCCTGGATGACGGGAACTTCATAGTGGTCCTGCAGGTTCTTTCCCACACCCGGCAAGTCAACAACGACGGGAATATTGAACTTCTTCAGTTCCTCTGCGGGGCCGATGCCGCTGAGCATGAGAATCTGCGGCGTGTTGAACGTACCGCCCGCGACAATGATCTCGCGAGTGGCGGTTACGGATCGGGGGATACCGGTGTTGTTCTTGGCCGCCTTTTGAGCACGCGGGTCGGCCTTGTACAGTTTCGTCCCCTCCAGGTATTCAACGCCCGTCGCCTTCAAGTCCTTGTCGACAACAACCTTGGTGACGAGGCTATCAAAGCGGACCGTCAAAGGCAGTCCCTTGGCGATGGCATCGCTCACGCGATTCGCCGCGCTGTAACGCCGTCCTCGCTCGTCCTTTTTGAAGGAGATCTGGTAAGCATCATTCTGAAAGTCCCGATCCTCAACGGCACCGTTGGAATCCCTCTTCAGAATGACGTCCCAGTTGTTGCTCTTGCTCCTTTCCGTAAAGCCAAACGCCGCGGCAGAGCCCTGGGCCACCGCAACAATCTGGGGATCCTTCTCAAAGTTCTCCTTGCCGCCGACTCCAATGGGCTGGTATCCGGAAAACCCGTGGCCTGGCGCCCCGGGGGCGACGACAAGGTTTCGCTCGAGCTTCTCAAAGTATCTGCGCATTTGATCGTGGCCCCAGCTTGCGTCGGTGGTTACGTTGGCGATATTGTCCCAGTCAAACTCCGACGGATACACCGTGACGCCTCCGTTATGCGTGTCGCAGCCTCCGAGGGTGCCCGCTCGGGGGTACCAGTGTCCAAGCTGAGTCGATCCTTCAGGAGGGTCATTGCCGACCCAGTACTCTCCATCTGGCTTGAGCCATACCATCTTACTGTCCTTGGCAGCCTGCGTCTGGTTGCTGAAGTGCTTCACATAGAAGAACCATCCTTGCTCCTCATCGAACTGCGCCTCTCCGAAGAAGGCTGGGATCTGTTGGCTGGTCTTCTCGGTGTGGTTCTGGCCGGCTTCCAGGAGCAGCACGGAGTACCCGGCCTCTGCGAGGTTCACTGCCAAAGGACCGCCGCCAGGGCCGGACCCGACGACGACATAGTCGAAGCTGCTGGCGTCATTCTTTATAGGTGTCGATGAGTTCGAAGCGGGAAGCGCAAGTGATGCGTGGGCAAGTAAAGGCACAAATAGTGCGTGCTTGGAGAACAACATGGCGACAACAAGACTGCGGTCCAGGTATCACTCCAGGAACCGATATAGTCAAGAGCGAGGCTAGCTTCGAGTTGCTTAGCCACCGGAGAGTTAGGGCTCAAGGGGCATTATATCTTGGCCGTGATCCTCGTACCCGCCTCGGCATGCGGGCATTACGCTGCGGGAATATTCCTCACAGTCTCCATCGTATGGTAGTAAACGGGTTCCTCTCGTCATTGTCCTCCACTTGCTGGAGTTTGGCCCGGCGTGGCCTGCGTGAAAGTGGATAGCTACAAACTTAATGCTCCGGAACACGTCCGGGATGCAGTCATTGTGTCATAACCACCCGTTGCACGCCGCTGCATGCTCCGCAAGCTAAATTCTCACCAGGTAATCTTATCTGATTGCCGAATAGTAACTATGCAGTTCCGCCGCCGGGGAGCTCTCCTGGGACACCGCAACTCAGAACTCTGCACTAGGGATGGTTGCGGACCAGGATTACGATCCTGATTGCCGGTCATCACGGCGGTGCTTTTGCCTTTTCTGGAAGACTTTTCAGCTAAACGAGGTAGGATTGATGATGAAGAGCATTTCGATTACACGAACAACCAAGAAAGTTAGCAGACCTCGGAGTCACAGCGGTTGGGTTCTTATAACCGCGAATGCTGTCAAGGGAGGTCATTTTGCGCCAAAGCCTCCGATTCTTGGCGGCCCCATACTAGTTTTGGCGCACTGCGAAGTATGAGTAGCGAAGCGAGCAAGTCGTAACCGTATATGTCGCATGTCTCCTACCGTTGAGAGACATACCACGGCAATTTGAAGGTCTAGCACTTCCCCAGCTAGGCATAGGGCCACAATCGCATAAATACGTGTGCTTTGGCTTGGATGCGGACCCTTTCGCCTTTCTTGTTGCTCTGTCGGGCGATGACCAGCGTCGAGCACGGTTTTAACTCCAAGACTAGACAGGTGGCGTCGGAAGACCGCGTGATTGGTTGCGGAAATGTGTTTAGAGCGATTGTCCGGATGAATCGTAATGCCAATGAGACTCTCCCAGCTTATAGTCGCCCGCGATGTCTATTTGTCTACTCCGTATGGTGTCTGGCATACCTACTCGTACATGCAAGAATGGAGGGCAGCGTCGGTACGGAGCAGAGCTGCTCGGCTCCGTCCGGTTTAGGCAAGCTCCTCTCGTCCGCCGACAAGCACTGCCCATGCCGTGGACGCGTTTCTGACATGTCACATGTCCAGCCAAGAACACCCATGGATTGGCCTGCAGCAACTGGCTCCGAGGCGGTGCTGGGCCACGGCTAACCGCAAGCCGCGCAGACCGAAGACAGCAACTCCATCCACGCCGCCACCGGCTCCAAGCGTCCAAGAGTCGCACCCCACGCAGTCATGCGGCACGTAAACTGCAGGGATGCCGCTCGACCCTGCGGGTAAAGTCATAATAGCGCAGAGGGTCCTTTCGGTTCCGGAAAGGCAGCTCGTCGGTAACGTGAGAGTTTCGATGGAGACATATACGAGTATGTAGGCTTTTGCTGAACGTGTATGAGCCTTTTGTAGCGCGCGGATGGCATCTTTTTGCCCCTTCATCAAACCAACCGCCTCGGTGACTTTCCGTATCAGCGAAACCGGTTGTTCCCGGCCGTCACCCCTGTTGGGCCGTCGCGAGTGGAACCTTGGGTGGGTAATGAAGGTTTTTTGTGTGGTGGCGCGACGGCGATTGGCTCCCGCGACATGCTTAAACGGGCGGGCCAACCATCTAATCTAATCTGATCCTCCGCATCCGCCATCAGCGACTGCCGCGGGTCGCATTTTTCTCGCAGACAAAGTCTTTGCGTGAGCAGGCGTAGACCGATATCGGATGGGCCTTGAAACGGATGGGCCTTGAAAAGTAGAAGGCTGCTGAAAATGGACAGCCAAGATTTGGTTCTCATGCTCTCAACCATGTGCCGTCTTGCCAAGGAGCTGAGACGGCCGGTCACGCCTCTGGGGACGGACGCCTCTGGGGACGGCGCACTTGCGCACTGCCGCCGCCAAGTACTCAGGATCTGCGAGCTAGTCGCGGAAAGAAAGTCAATGGATGGCGGTGGTGCAGGTTCCAAGTCCAGCTCTGCGACCCCCACGAGCAAACGCCACCCAGCATCACCCGGGTACCCGTTTTTCGTTATCAGATGGACAGAGGGGCCCACCGCTAAGCCTTGTTGACGACGAATCGTTCCGACAGTGTCTGAGCGAGGGTACTTGGGAAAGGGAAGTCTTGTCCTGCCCTACCTCCAGGGTCAGCCGCGTTACCCATTACATCCTTATTCCCACGACACATGTGGTAAAATACGGCCCTCGGCTTATAGTGTCGTTGCGAATTAGTGATATAAGCACGTTGTGGGTTATTGTCACGTAAATGATCTGGGTACGCGTGACTCCACGCGTATGTCCAATGATGGAATCGCCCTTGGTGACGGCTTACAGAAAGACAATTTCCTTGCTACGACATGCGTCCCTTTCAGGAGCCCGAAGAAGGATCAGTTGCAGATTATTATTCATTTACACCCAAAAGACTGCCGGAGAGCATGCAACGCGAACGGGACTACCTACCGGGAACGGCGGACGATCTGCTTTGGCATGACTTGCAGGGTCTCAGGCTGGTTGCAGGACAGAATCGAATCTATCGATCGCCTGCATGGCTGCCAAGTCTTCCGGGAAGCTATTGAGCTGCGCAAGGATAAAGTCCCAAGGCTGGTTTCGTATGTAGGCGAGAAAACACCGCCTCTGCGTGATTGAAGCAGTGTTGACACCCACCGTCCCACAGAACCGACATGGAACTTCCCTCAACGAGTCTTCGAGAACGGTCTGAGTTTATTTTACTTACGCATGCGCGATCCTTCAGGGACATTACCGCCTAAAATAGGTTGCGCTCCAAATTCGTAGAAGACCCATGTGTCGATGGATGCGGTTCGGTTATAGAGGAGGCCATATTGGTCCATGGATATTCAATCTCAAGCTGGAGACAGGGCGTACGGCGAACGCTTTTCAAGGAAGCCTCCAGCCTTCACATGGAATTGCCACATCGTCGGGGAGGTGCCCCCTATGTACGAGTAGCCTTGATGGTGCGAAGCGAGTCCCGGACGGGAAACGAAACGGCACATCCAACAGCACGCCGTCGGATATCGGGCCGCGAACCTAGAATGGGTAGTTACCTACTCTTGCGGGTATCCTACGCTTGGTCGGAGTGGGGAGAGCGGGACAACTCTAGCTTGGCGTAAGACGGTGATGATCTGTGGACCCAGGAGGCTCTGGAACATTATGCCTTGGGACATGGAGTGCAGAGTTGAATGACACAGGAGGCGCAAATACCCGTAACTTATAACGCAGTCGTTACTCCGAAGTCGTAGATCTGTTGATATCGTCCTACACTGCGGTTGCCGCAAACTCCTCGATCCCTTCCACGACGACCGACTCCATAAGTCCATATGTAGGAAACTCGATCCGGCGATATGCTCGGTGAGAGTCCGGTCCGGCCTTGGTATCTCGCGCCCCGAGGCAACACGACCAACAAGAGACAAATAACCAGCAGAAAGAGTTTCTTGGCAAGCGAGTCGTTGCCCTGGACTTTTCAACGGCTCCCGAGTAGCATCCTGCACGACGCACCAATCACTCGGCATGCTTGCCGATGCTGGAGACCTTAAGTATGCATGTTGGTTCAACGGCACTCCACTACAAGTCTTTATCAGATTATCAGATCATTTGCTCAATGAAAATTTGCCTTGCACATCCCAGTTCGCCATGCACCGCTTCGGGCGACTCCTCCGTCCTGTCCTCGCCATCCCACATATGCGGCCAATAATTCCCCGCCCATCCTTGATGCCCACGGCCAATCTCAGGTGCTTTTTGCCTCTCGTACGATTTGCTTGGCATTGTGTCTGGGTTTCTGAACCGTCGAACAACCAGCCAGTCCAGAGCCCTAGCCCAGTGCGTGGCGTTGGCCCCCCCCCCAGCTGCAGCAGATCCGCCGGGAATGGCGCCGCGGCATGTTCATGTCGGGTTCGCAGTTGGGTCTGTACGGAGTACTGTACGGAGTAGCAGAGGATACGACGTCGCGTCTGGTATAAATCCAAGCCTCCCGCGCGCTCCTGCGAGTGACTTGCCCCTCTGTCACGTACCCTGTCCCGTTCCTCGCGGAGTGCCCTTTGACCTGTGCTTCCATACCGGGTCGACTTCAAGATGGCCGCCACCAGCAACCCGTCGCCTCAAGATATTGAGAGCGACGCCATCAGGAGCGGCTCGCACGAGAAGGATGCCATCAATCTCGCCGCCAAGGAGGACGATTCCGACGACAGCTCGCAGTTCAAGCAGGATGGCGTCAAGCAGGTCGAGGCCGTGACCCAGGTGTGGTCCAAGAAGACCATGTGGACCGTCTTTGCCTTGTATGTTTCCGTGGACTGCCACGTACATGCTCGAGAGGGAAACAAGTAAGCTCACTGCCCGTATCTAGGCTCTACATGGTCAATTTTGTCGACACCCTTCTCCAGTCCGTCCACTCGGGTCTCATAGCGTATGTCACGTCGTCGTTCCGCCAGCACGGCCTCCTGGCTGTCACGGGCATCTTCGCCTCCGTCATCGGCGGTGTTGGCAAGCTGGCCATTGCCAAGATCATTGACATCCGGGGTCGTTGCGAGGGCTTCCTGATTATGATTCTCCTCATTGTCGTCGGCATGGTCATGAAAGCTCTCTGCCAAAACGTCGAGACGTACGCCGCGGGCCACACCTTCTACTGGGTTGGGCATACCGGCCTCGGATACATCATCGACGTGGTCCTTTCCGACATGACGACTCTTCGCAACCGAATGATCATGTGGGGTCTCTACATGAGCCCCCGAATTGCCGCCACCTTTGGCGGTCCTCGCATCGCCGAGCTCTTCTACGAGAACTCGACCTACCGATGGGCGTTTGGCTCCTTCTGCATCATTCTCGTCGCCTTCTCCATCCCTGTGGCCGCCATCTTCATCTACCACGAGAGAAAGGCAAAGAAGTTGAGCATCCTGCCAGAGAAGAGTTCCCGGACGGTCTGGGAGGCGACGAAATTCTACTTTGTCGAGTTTGATGGTGCGTATCTAGCCCGCTCGCGGAAGTGGCCGCTCGATTGATGCCTTGATACTGACTCATGCGCTGCAGTGGTTGGCATGTTCTTTACCATTGCCGGCTTTTCTCTGATCCTCATCCCCCTGAACATTGCCACTCGCGCCCCGAACGGTTGGGGAACTGGCTACATCATTGCCATGATTGTCGTCGGCTTCGTGTGCCTCATCGCATTCGCCGTGTGGGAGAAGTGGTTCGCCAAGGTGCCCTACTTTCCGTTTGCGTACCTCAAGAACAGGACGATTCTGGGCGCGTGTCTGCTCGACGGCTTCCTGTTCATGTCTGTGTTGTGAGTACCCCTTGACGCAGACTAAGAAAGAAGGATCCCTGACCTTGATGTGCAGCTGCTGGGACACGTACTATTTCTCGTACTTGCAGGTTGTCCACGACCTCAGCATCTCCGTCGCGGGTTATACCCTCAACGCCTATTCGCTTACTTCGACTATCCTCGCCCCCTTTATCGGAATGTGAGTTTCCTGTGTACCGCGACTTTAAGTGACTTCGTGTGGCCTGACATTGGATTAGTGGTCTCCGTTACTACGGCCGATACTACTGGGTCGCCGTCTCGGGCATCCCATTCTGCGTCCTCGGCACTGCGCTGCTGTACCACTTCCGTCAGCCTGGCGAGCAGCTGGGATACCTCGTCATGTGCCAAGTCTTCCACGGCGTCTCCGGTGGCCTCTGGGCCATGACAGGCCCGCTCGCGCTCATGGCATCGGTCGGCCACCAGGACATTGCCGTCGTGCTCGCCCTGCACGGCATGTTTTCGTCCATCGGCCGGGCCATCGGCCTCGGCATCTCGGGAGCCATCTGGACCAACGACCTCCCCAAGGAGCTCAACAAGGCGTTGCCGGATTACGCCAAGAACCAGAGCGCTGCCATTTACGGCGATATCAGGAAGCAGTTCGCCTACCCCATCGGTCACCCCATCCGCGACGCCGTCATCGTTGCCTACGGCGTTGTCCAGCGACAGATGGTCATTGCCGGCTGCGCCATCTTGCCCTTCATTATCATTTGCGTGTTGGTGTGGCGCAATCTGCCGATTGACAGGAAGCAGACCAAGGGCAACGTTTTCTAAGCGAAGACGGTGTCGCTGTAGGATACTGGGGTGTTTTGTCTGGTGGATGTGTCTGGTGGACGATACCCCGACTTGGAGCACCGATGATGCCATGCTCAAGAAAAATATAATCTCTCTTCCTCCAGTAAAAGCGGCATCAATTCTTGGCTGTTACCTTGTGATTGCGAGCTGCAATGCGATTCTGCAATACAGGACGTTGCGTAAAAAGGATCTGCCTTGGGATGAGGATGGCGGTATCTCGAAACTCCATCTGACCCCTGCAAATCGGCTCCGGGTCTCCTCGACTCTTTTTTTTGGGGGGGGGGGGGGGGGGGGGGGGGGGGGGG